>OZ012736.1:162509987-162840289 GCA_963859935.3 Lathyrus sativus | reverse complement strand
GTTGCATATCTTTATGAGCAGGTGTTATATGTGTTTTATTTTCATGGATAATGTGATGCGCCTTTTTTTATACCATGTTCTAAATATACTCTGATGAAATTTTGAATTTGTGCCTAAATGATTTATTTGTCTATTTGGGGGTATAGAAAGGGGGTGTTACATTAAGTGGTATCAGAGCCTGGTTGAGTCAGTTGTGTCTGTCTTATTGTTGTGTTGGTTGAACGGTTGTTTAACCTTGTTATTTTTGGGAATTCTCAGAATATGGCTGGTTGTAATGACAATGCTATGGATGTGGCGTTGGAGGCTATGGCTAGGGCGGTGCAAGGCGCACCGAATGTGAATGTGAACGATGAGTTTAGAAAGAACCAACCGCCGGTATTCAAAGGGAGGTTTGATCGGACGGTGCTCAGATCTGGCTTAAGGAGATTGAGAGAATCTTTAGAGTGATGGATTGTGCTGAAGGAAACAAGGTGAGGCTTGGAACTCACATGTTGAGAGAAGAGGCCGACGACTGGTGGGTCGGTATGAGACAAGTTCTTGAGGTAGATGATGAGGAAATTACTTGGGATTTATTTCGCATTGAATTCTTGAGAAGGTATTATCCAGAGAGTGTGAAGGGGAAAAAGGAAATGGAATTTCTGGAGTTGAAGCAAGGTAACATGTCCGTGGTAGACTACACGGCTAAGTTTGTGGAATTGGTCCAGTTTCATCCTCATTATGCAGCGGTTACGGCGGAATTCTCTAAGTGCATTAAGTATGAGAATGGCTTGCGTCCTGAGATAAAGCAAGCGGTGGGTTATCAAAGGATACGAAGATTTTCAGACTTGACCGAATGTTGTAGAATTTTTGAAGAAGACAATAAGGCTCGTTCTTCTCATTATAAGAGATTAAGTGAGAAGAAAGGCAAGCAACAAGTAAGGAGTGGACCTTCTGTGACGCCTGTTAATAAGGGCAAGTATAAGGGAAACTTTGATAGGAGAGCCGGAGGAGGAGGTTCTGGTGTGGTCAAATGTTACACGTGTGGCGCGATGGGCCACAAGTCTTTTGATTGTGGAAAACCTGTGGAGAAGTGTGCTAACCGTGGGGTTCTTGGACATGCCACTTCTGATTGTAGAAAGAATATGGTGAAGTGCTACAACTGTGGAGAAGTGGGTCACATTCGCCCCAATTGTACTAAGCCAAAGCAAGCTCAAGCGGGCGGAAAAGTATTTGCATTAGCGAGTTCAGACACTACTAATGCGGATCGTTTGATTAAAGGTACATGTTTTATTAATAATGTGCCTTTAGTTGCTATTATTGATACTGGAGCGACTCATTCGTTCATTTCTCTTGAGTGTGCCAAGCGGTTGGATTTGTGCATGGTTTCTTTGAGTGGTGGCATGGTTATTGAGACTCCCACTTCGGGGTCGGTAACTACATCTTTGGTGTGCGTAAGTTGTCCTTTGACCATATATGGTAAAGACTTTGTTATGGATTTAGTGTGTTTGTCGTTGGACGGTTTGGATGTGAATTTGGGTATGAATTGGTTGCAATTTAATAGAGTTCATTTAGATTACTATCACAAGTTGGTAAGGTTTCCTTATTTGGAAGATGATGGAAGTGAGAGTTTTCTATCCACTAAAGAGTTGAAGAAACTTCTAGCGGACGAAGCTCAGTTGTTTGGTTTGTTTGCATCTTTGTCGGTTGAGAGCAAAGTGGAACTGGATGTGTTTCCCGTGGCGCGTGAATTTCCAGAAGTGTTTCCGGAAGATATTAAGGATGGGCCGCCGGAGAGAGAGATTGAGTTTTCAATTGATCTAGTTCCAGGTACTAGACCGATTTCGATGGCACCGCAAGTATCGATGTCGGCATCGGAATTGGTAGAGTTAAAGAAGCAGTTGAATGATTTGTTGGATAAGAGATTTGTAAGACCCAGTGTTTCTCCTTGGGGTGCACCAGTATTGCTAGTAAAGAAGAAAGATGGTAGTATGCGGTTGTGTATTGGTTATCCGCAGTTGAACAAAGTGACGATTAAGAATAAATATCTGCTTCCAAGAATAGATGATTTGATGGATCAATTGTATGGAGCCCGTGTTTTTAGCAAGATTGATTTGAGATCAGGTTATCACCAGATTCGGGTGAAAGAGAAAGATATTTCAAAGACGGCCTTTAGGACATGATATGGTCAATATGAGTATACATTGATGCCATTTGGAGTTTCTAACGCGCCAGGTGTGTTCATGGAATATATGAATCGTATTTTTCATGAGCAGTTGGATCGTTTTGTGGTTGTGTTTATCGACGACATTTTGATTTATTCTAAGTCTCAAGAAGAGCATGAGGAGCATTTGAGAACTGTGTTGCAAATTTTGAAGGAGAAGCAATTGTTTGCTAAGTTGTCAAAGTGTGAGTTTTGGTTGTCGGAGGTGAGTTTTCTTGGGCATATTATTTCTGGTAATGGTATTAGTGTTGACCCATCCAAGATTGATGCGGTAATGCAGTGGGAGACTCCGAGATCAGTTACGGAAATTCAAAGCTTTTTAGGCTTGGCCGGTTATTATCGGAGGTTTATTGAAGGATTTTCGAAGTTAACACTTCCGTTAACGCAGTTGACTTGTAAGGGAAAGGCTTTCATTTGGGATGCTAGTTGTGAAGAGAGTTACATGGAATTAAAGATAAGATTGACGACGGCGCCGGTCTTGATTTTGCCGAATCCTACGGAACCTTTTGTGGTTTATTGTGATGCTTCTTTGTCTGGTTTGGGTGGAGTTTTGATGCAAGATGGAAAGGTTGTGGCTTATACTTCTAGGCAATTGAGTGTAAGAACACAAATTGTTTCTTAGTAATATCTCTATGTTTTGATGATAACACTTATGAATTTCGTATTCAAGAATTATATACTCTAAATTTGTTCTAGACTGTTTGCTACAGGTACTAAAGAAAATATTCTTAAAGAGAAAATTTGGATCTGAACAATGATATTATGAAAGGCTTCAAAGGTTCAAGAGCATCTTAAATGAAGATCTGAACGCTGTCTCCAGAAGAATCTGAGTGCTGTCTACAGAAGATTCTAAAGCATAAGCCTCTAAAGAATAGAAGACTCTGAGAGTTCAGAAGCTTAGTCATCAGAAGACTCTGAAGATACTGCGCTGCATAGTATTGAGAATCTGATATAGAAGACTCTGCTCTGACAGAACTACACGCTCAAGCACACAAGCTGCATATACTCTGATTCAGCATAATCTGAAGAACATCCGAAGACTCTGAAGATCCAGAAGATCTCTACTCTGGAGATTCTGAAGATCCAGACTCTGATGTTGATAAATGAACTTACTTAGTGAAGAAGATTTGAATATGTCCATTGGCATATCTCAACAGCTCTTTCCTCTTTTATGCTAGACACAAGAACACAGACAAAAAGGTTTTATCTGTGCATTCCATTCTAAGGAAAGTTTCTGCAACGTGAAGACAAAAGGCACCAGGCTTTTTTCAGCACAGCCTCCAACATAAAGACAAAAGGCACCAGGCTTTTTCAGCACAGCCTCCAACGTTGAGAAGACTTCATGGATTTAAGTGCCTATATCAAGAAGTCCACTCCATCTTCTTCAGAGACGAATTTATTGCAAAAATCACTTATCAAAGCTAATCTCTTAAAAGCTCTTATATTCTATTTGCTGTAACATTGTTCTTAAACTTAAGAGAAATATCACAGTTGTGATAATAGCTTTTTAGAAGCATTCTTACTCTTGTAATAGTTTTACATTGATTGTAAAAGGTTTCCTTAAGAGGATCCAGTTGGGATTGGTAGCTCGTGAGAAGACTAAGAACAATTGTTCTTAGGTGTTACTATTGTAATCTGTTTGATTAAATAGTGGATTAAGTTCTTGACTGAGAAAGGCAAATCACTCTTGAGAGGGTGGACTGGAGTAGTTGAGTTCAACGAACCAGGATAAAAATAACTGTGTTTGAATCTTTGATTATTTGTCATACTTATTCAACCCCCCTTCTAAGTATTTTCTCACCTTCATTGAGGGTTCATGAAAAGAATTACCCTACGCATGATTCGGAATTAGCGGCCGTGGTGTTTATTTTGAAAATTTGGAGGCATTATCTTTATGGTGCAAGATTTGAGGTTTTTAGTGACCACAAGAGTTTGAAGTATTTGTTTGATCAGAAGGAATTGAACATGAGGCAAAGAAGGTGGCTAGAGCTTTTGAAAGACTATGATTTTGGTTTGAATTACCATCTGGGTAAGGCAAATGTGGTAGCCGATGCCTTAAGTCGGAAGTCGTTGCACATGTCTACATTGATGGTGAAAGAATGGGAACTCTTGGAGAACTTTAGAGATTTGAGTTTGGTTTGTGAAGTGACGCCGAGAAGTGTGAGACTTGGTATGCTTCATATTACGAATGATTTTCTTGCAACTGTGTGTGAGAAGCAAAAGTTGGATTTGAAGTTCGTCGACTTGATGGTGAATGAAAAAGAAGATTTCAAGGTTGATGATTTTGGAGTTTTAAGATTCCGTGGTCGTATTTGTATTCCCGATGATGCGGAGTTGAAAAAGATGATATTGGAAGAAGGACACCGGAGTAACTTGAGTATTCATCCGGGAGCGAATAAAATGTATCAAGATTTGAAGAAGATCTTTTAGTGGTCTGGATTAAAGCGGGATGTTGCTCATTTTGTGTATTCGTGTTTGACGTGTCAAAAGTCTAAGGTGGAACATCAAAAGCCTAGTGGATTGATGCAACCGTTGGATATTCCGGAGTGGAAATGGGATAGTATATCGATGGATTTTGTTACGGGATTGCCTAATACACAAAGAGGTCATAATGCCATTTGGGTGATTGTTGATAGACTTACTAAATCTGCTCACTTTATTCTGATTAATATTAGTTATCCTTTAGAAAAGTTAGCCGAGATTTATGTTTGTGTGGTTGTGAAGCTACATGGAGTTCCAAAGAGTATTGTGTCGGATAGAGATCCTAGATTTACTTCAAGATTTTGGGGAAGTTTGCAAGGTGCCTTGGGTTCTAAGTTGAGGTTGAGTTCGGCTTACCATCCGCAGATGGACGGTCAAACCGAGAGGACAATTCAGTCGTTGGAAGTTTTGTTGCGTGCTTGTGTGCTTGAGCAAGGTGGTGCTTGGGATAGTTATTTGGCGTTGATTGAATTCACCTATAATAACAATTTTCATTCGAGTATTGGTATGGCACCATTTGAGGCTTTATATGGTCGGAGATGTCGAACACCTTTGTGTTGGCATGAGACGGGTGAGAAGTCGGTAGTTGGGCCGGAGATGGTACAACAAACGACGGAGAAGGTGAAGTTTATTCCGGAGAAGATGAGAGCTTCTCGGAGTAGGCAGAAGAGTTACCATGACAAGAGAAGGAAGGACCTTGAGTTTCAAGAAGGCGACCATGTGTTCTTGAGAGTTACACCGGTTACGGGGGTGGGTCGTGCTTTGAAGTCGAAGAAGTTGACTTCTCGTTTTATTGGTCCGTATCAGATTATTGCACGAGTTGGTGTTGTGGCTTATCGTGTGGCGTTGCCTCTGAACCTTTCAAATTTGCATGATGTATTCCATGTTTCGCAACTTCAGAAGTATGTCCCGGATCCGTCACATGTTATTCCTATGGACGAGGTTGAAGTAAGAGATAACCTTACGGTTGAGGTTTTACCGATTAGGATTTTGGATCGTGAAGTTAAGAAGCTAAGAGGCAAGGATATTGCGCTTGTGAAGGTAGCGTGGGGAGGTGCTGCAGAAGGCAATATGACTTGGGAATTGGAGAGTAAGATGCGAGAGTCGCATCCGGAGTTGTTTGGATCAGGTAATATTTTCGAGGACGAAAATTTCTAAAGTGGGGGAGAGTTGTAACGCCCCAAATTCTGAATTCCCATTATTTTGTTGAGTCTTTTAATTTATTTGATTGATATTTGTTTTGAATTGTTAAATTTATGTGTTAATGTGTTATGTTTGCTTGTTGTGCTATTTTTGCCGATTCGGAGAGTTTTCGGGAAAATAGATTAGAGGGTATTTTAGACATTAGCATTAGATGTAAGTGAATTATTTGTGAGAAGTATTTGGTAAGTGTTTCGAAGGAAATGAAGAGGAAAGAAAATAGAATATGAGATAAGAGAGAAAATGAGAAAGATAGAAACATTAGTGGAAAAACAAGAGAAAGAAAGAAGAGAGAAGAGAAAGAGGAGAAAGAAGAGGAAAACCTAGAATTTCTTCAAGATCAACTACCAAGCTTTTAATCGATCGGGTAAGAGTGTGAAACTCTATTATACTGTTAATGTGTATGATTATGTATGTTCTTGTTGGTTTGGTTTTGGATTGGGGAATGTTTTCCTCATTTTTTTCTTCATTTAGGGCTTTTTAAGATTTAATCGGTAGAATGGTGTTTTTAATCGGATAGAATCAAGAATGGACGAAGTAGATTAGTCGGGTAACGTTGGGCTAAGTCTACTAGGGTTGTTTGGTTTTTGAATCGGTCGGTTTGTGAGGTTTGGGATTTTGGACAACCATGGGAGTTCTGAGTTCGCAGGTTCGCCAGGCGAATGGCAGCAAAGCTTCGCCAGGCGAAGCCCAGCGAGCAGCAGCGAACCAAGTCAGTAGCAAACACCCTGTCTTCGCTGGCAAGTTCGCTAGGCGAATGAGTGTGGCGAAAGTTCACCAAGCGAGTGTGCTAGCGAGTAATTCCAGAATAACTGCCAGTGGTCTTCGCTGGCAAGTTCGCCAGGCGAACGAAGTAGCGAAGGTTCGCCAGGCGAAGGTTGGCGAATGTGACAACATTTTCCTGTTCTCTGTGTTTTTCCTTTCCATGCGGATTTCTTTGTTCGGTTATGTTTAATCCTTATCGAATTGAATAGTTTTGTGTGCCGTGTGGTACGTTATGCTGTGGGTAGCCGCAAGGCATGAATCCTAGAATGTGGAATTTTGATTGTGAAAGTATATACCTTATATGGAATGGTATGTGTTGAAATGAAGAGTATATATATATATATATATATATATATATATATATATATATATATATATATATATATATATATATATATATATATATATATATATATATATATATATATATATATATATATATATATATATATATATATATATATATATATATATATATATATATATATATATATATATATATATATATATATATATATATATATATATATATATATATATATATATATATA
The DNA here is from genome assembly GCA_963859935.3 of Lathyrus sativus. Classification (NCBI taxonomy): domain Eukaryota; kingdom Viridiplantae; phylum Streptophyta; class Magnoliopsida; order Fabales; family Fabaceae; genus Lathyrus; species Lathyrus sativus. The sequence goes on along the minus strand of OZ012736.1, from coordinate 162,833,092 downwards.
TATATATATATATATATATATATATATATATATATATATATATATATATATATATATATATATATATATATATATATATATATATATATATATATATATATATATATATATATATATATATATATATATATATATATATATATATATATATATATATATATATATATATATATATATATATATATATATATATATATATATATATATATATATATATATATATATATATATGGAGTATATGTATATTGTGAATGTACATAGATTGTATGTACCTGTATGAGATTAATATGCATAGTGATATATTTGCGAATATGTATGCATGAAGAGAAATGTTGTGAGTTATTTTGCATAAAAGGCATCATGATGTACATTCTAACGATGTTGATTCCTTGGAGAATCTGTTGTAATATGTGATTCCTTGGAGAATCTGTTGTAATATGTGATTCCTTGGAGAATCTGTTAGGTAATTTGATTCCTCGGAGAATCTGCTGAATATTCGATTCCTCGGAGAATCTGATGAATATTTGATTCCTTGGAGAATCTGCTGAATACTTGATTCCTTGGAGAATCTGCTGGATTGAGTCGGTACCGCATTTGCATCTACATAGAGTCGTGAGTCGGTCTCTATGAGTTGCATTGGTCATCTTTATATGATGCATTGAGTGAATTGAACATAATGGTAGATGTTTATGTGGAAAATGATGAGTATGTATAGAAGCATGATTTGATGAATATGCTTGATTGTGTGAATATGCATTGTGATGTATATGATGAATTGTGATGAGATGTGGTGAGAACTTGAATTGTGTATATCCCATGTATGTATATAGATATATAATTATATGCATTGATTATTATGATATTGTTTCTCACCCTTCTACTGTTTTATGATGCTCTATGAGGCATTGCAGATTAGGTTGCTGGAGGTCTTTTTGTGAAGCGAGTCTTCATTCTTTTTGGTCAGATGGCTCTGATATGTAACACTGGGTAGTTAGGGATTGTTTTGATTCTTTTGTGATACATCTGTGTATGTATCTGCTTATGTATGTTTTGTAAAACATGACTTATGAATTGATTTTAAACTGATGATGCAATCGATGTTTATATGAATTAAGTGATTCAATGTTTAGATGTTTCCGCTTTTATTCTAAATATTGAAATGTGGGTAAAAGGACTAAGATTCCTTTGTTGTGAGTTGCCCATTGTTGCATATCTTTATGAGCATGTGTTGTATGTGTTTTAGTTTCATGGATAATGTGATGCGCCTTTTTTTATACCATGTTCTAAATATACTCTGATGAAATTTTGAATTCGTGCCTAAATGATTTATTTGTCTATTTGGGGGTATAGAAAGGGGGTGTTACACTTATGAGGGGATAGGTCCATACCTGTGAGAGGGATTGGGTTGTGCAGGAAACCTTGGCTTTCAGATTACCCGGTTCTTTACAAGTGTGAATCTGTGTTCTTGATATCAGTGGGTCCTATTGTCGGTACTTTATTCTTGCTAAAGCGGAGCGCTAGTTCTTCTCGACCAACAACACAACAATTTTGATCCTCTGTTTGCATTTGCATTTGCATTTTCATTTGCATTTCATTAACATGTATTTATGTTGCAGGTGCATATTTCCTCCGCGATTCTAGTGATCTTGCTATGAAGCCCTTGAAGAGAACAGTTGCTTACAGGTTCCCTACCCCAGATGTCAGTTCTTTGCAGAGTTTGATTGCTTTGGCCGACAGGGAGGTGATGGAGATTTTTAGGCAGTCTTATGGGAGATTGGTGAAGTTTTTCTGCAAGCCTTCAACATACGAGATTAGTGGTGTCTATACTCTCCTGCAGTTCTATGATGCCCAGCTGAGGTGCTTCGTCTTTCCTGACTATGTCTTGGCTCATATCTTAGAGGAGTATTCTGAGCTGTTAGGTGTACCTCTTATTGATCAGATGTCGTTTGTCCATGTTGATGCTGAGCTTGATCTGGCTAAGCTTGCTATTATATTACACTTGGATGCTTCAGAGTTGAAGGGGAAGCTGGTTAAGAAGAATAGGACATATGGTTTTCTTTTGCCTTTTCTGGTGGAAAAATCTCAGAGGTTCGCCAAGGATGGGTGTTGGATTGTGATTGACGTGATAGGACTTCGCCATCCTAGGCCTACGTATTCTCTCAGGAAATGGGAAAGTCAGAGTCAACGTAGTTCAGAAGACTACAGGTGAATGGGGGGATTATGCTCGCCAAGACATTGATGTCTTGTGCCTACATATCCTCATTCAGACAAGAATAAAGAAGTCAGAGCGTCTATAGTTTGTGGACTAACCATAGATTAGTTAAGTGTTTTTTATGAGCGACCATAATGCACTCTTCCTGAAAATGATTCGACACCAATCTCGAAGGATAAAGAAAATATTTGGATTTTTGTTTGTAAGATTTAGACAGAAATAAGTTGACTTTTATTTGTGACTCACATTGCACTAAAGTCTATGACACAGGATTGAATGCTTCACAACATCGACCCAAGACAGGACGTATGCAAAACACCCTATACAAGGTAAGGGGAAACTCCCTCTTATCACCTCCCATGTACTTAAGGCTCGTGGCACACAATACTCGTTGTATTTATTAAGTATTTTACTTATATTAATAGCGAGAAGAGAAAAACAGAAGGTCTAAAAGGGACTTGGTCCTATATATGGTCACGTCAAATGGTTCTATAGTCAAGGATGAGAAAGGGAAGTCTACTTAATGTTACCATACAAAAATGGGCCTAAGGTTAAGGTCGAGGAGGGACTATCCTAATGTTGTCATACAAAGTATTGAAGCCTAAAGTTAGGATAAATGGGAATAATATGCATACACAATATTAACATCACACAACAAATGGATCAAAATGTAAATTGAAAAGAGAAGTGCATGAATTAAAATCATGACACGAATACGTGAATCAAGGTCGCATGCGCGAACAAGTGCGAAGCCTACCACAACAAATTTAATCGAATATAATCATAATGTTATTAGATCATCAAAAATTAGCACAAATTAAAAGAAGAGAAATTGTTATCCCATAAGCGGTCATCGCAAATTGAATCAAGAAACAACAAGGTAATAAAAAATCACAAATTGCAAATCAAGACGTGAATCGGTAAGCGCAAAAAGTGAATTATTATTATGCTAAACCGTCAGACGCGTGTAAAATTGAAATTCAAGGATAAATAAATATAGCACATCGCACATAAATCAATAAAAATCACCACTAACTTGCTACACTTAACGTGATCATCGCAAGAGGGACCAAAAATGATGCGGAAATAACAAAAGGAATTTTAAAAGTGCTAATAAAATAAAGTAAAAAAATCAAAAATATTGCTAACGCAAAAACGAGATCCTCGCAACCGGTTCCAAATCATGCGAATATAAATTTATCAAAAAGAAACACAAAGAAAAAAGAATTTTAAATGTGATAAAAACTCAACAATGTTGCTAACGCAAAAATTCGATCATCGCAACCGGATCGAACTAACGCCAATGTCACGCATCATGCACACCAATATGCGAAGAACGTATTGACACAATTTGATCCAAAAAATTTAATAATAGAATTAATGATATATATCGAATGTTATATATAAAACAGAACGTTAGCAAAAAAGGAATGAATAATATATACAGAACGTTATGTCATATAATCTAAAAAAATGGAATTAATAGTATAAGCAGTATAACAAATTCTTATATAAATATATATTAAACAAAAGGAAAACGAATAGTAAAATAAAGCAACTAATATAATCAAATTCAAATAATAGATCCAAGCAAAGAATGGTCAACCACTTCACACACACAAAACGACACTGAAAAAATTAGTATCAATAGTATTACGTAGCCGCTTTTGGTGTTTTTTCGGGCTCCTCTTCTTCTCCCTTTCAATATATATATATATATATATATATATATATATATATATATATATATATATATATATATATATATATATATATATATATATATATATATATATATATATATATATATATATATATATATATATATATATATATATATATATATATATATATATATATATATATATATATATATATATATATATATTGTTGCGGTGGAAATAGGATCACAAACTATTAATGAGTTTGAATCGCAATTCAATTCACAACCGCTCTTTGATTTATCCGAAGGAAAAGGTCAAAAGAGGGAAAACCTATTTTGCATCGTAAACACAATGCGGGGAGAGATCTAGGGTTCGGGGGTTGGTTAAATTTAGGGAAGATATTAGCACCCTAAACTTCTGTAGTACTCTACAGGAACCTTTTGTTCAGATGTTTACTATTTGCTTTATTCATTTGCTTAAGATATATGTACAAAGGATTAAAAGTGAGAAAAGAGACCTAAGGGGGTTAATTCTAAGTTTACTCGGCAAGACATCGCATCTTGTGCCTACGTATCCTTACGGGAGTGGAATCAGAGTAATCGTAGTTCCCCTCAAAAGGGAGGTTAGAGACTTCTTGACTGTGGTCAAGGTCTCAAGGGGAATAAACGCATCTTAAGGACACGCTTACGTGGAGTGTAGAAACTCCGATCTCTACGTTATGAATTGTTAAATTGTGTTAGGGTTAAATTAGGTTAGGGATTCCGCGGCGGGTAACCCTAAAATGAGTGCGGCGGCTCTTTGACCTAATGCTAGGGGTAAAATTGTAATCTTGCCTGCGGCGAGGCATTTGTGAAAATTAGGGTTTGTAGTTGTAAGGGTTGAGGATTTGAGGGCTATCGACACGGCGGTCAAATGCTAGACCTAATTCCTTCGGATGTGTAATGTGACAGAAATATTGCAATACATCAGCAGAAATTTAAATCATACATCATGCAGAAATTTAAATGCGAAAAGTAAACGCGATTATTAGGTTCGCGAGATTACAATTGAGATACAGATACAAATATGAATGAAACTTAAATGAAAATTCAATACACCAAATATGAACTGCAAAAAAATGAACACCCGTTAGTAGGCATAGTCAACCAGCTATCAGATGAATTACGAGGCAATGAAGAAAATGAGATAAAAACTCGAGATCTATTATTGTTTTATTTAATATTTAATGATTTAGCTTACAAAAGAATTTAAAAAAAAAGGTTTTATTTTTATATTTTTAAAAAGAGTTTTTCATTATTTTATTAAAAGAGTTTTTCATTTTTATATTTACGAAAGTTTTAATTTTATATTTAAAAAAAAGAGTTTTAATTTTTTATTTTAAGAAAAGGTTTTTTTTTTTATATTATGAAAGTTTTTTATTTATGCATAATATCTTCACAAAAAAAAATTTAAAACATTTTAAAACAAAATAAAAAAACATAATTTTAAAAACAAAATAAATAAAATAAAAACACAAAACATAAGGGGTTGGACCGGTCATCACCCCAGACCCAACCCGGTTGGATTAAACTTTGGAAAGCAATTAGGGTTCTCAGAACCCTAATGCCCTTGAGGCGCCGTTTTACTTCTTCTTCTTCCCTCATCTATCTCGCGATCGACACCAATCTTCTTCTCCGTTCTCTTTCGCGATCCTGAAAAACACATAAAAAATGGTAATGATAAGCAATCCTGGCTCACTTTTATGGTGAAACGGCCGGTGATGAGGTTTTCCTCTGAGACTTGGAATCGATTGCCCGCCGTTCAAACGGCGAAGGTGATCTCTTCCTCCGGTGTTTCGCTCGTGGCTTTGTTCGTACGGTGATGAACGACGACGATGATGAGATTTCGTCTCTGAGTCTCGGTCGTTGGGGCTTCGTTCGTTAGAGCCTTTGCGATCTCGCTAGGGTTTCTGCGATTCTCTCTCTCTCACGGCTACCTTCCTAGGGTTTGTACGCGATCCCCTTTATCAGGTTGTGTCTTCCCTTTTATATACGCTTTGATTTATTCTTGGGCTTTCAATCTGTATTGGATTTGTATTACTCTGCGATTTGATTTGGTTACGATTGGATACTCTGTTCCTCTTTTAGGATTCGATTGGTGAGATTGGATTTCATCTTCTGATATGAATCTGATACTGATCTGTTTGATTGATTCAGATTGAGTTCCAATGGGATACGATTTGGATCCATCTGATACACGATTGAGTCCTGTTTCCTCTTCTGACCCTATTCGATTTGTTTAACGATCTGCACTGATTTGTTTTGATCTGCTTTGATATCAAATCAAAATCTCTCTATTATTTTTCTGATATGGTTTGCCTTCAGATTGGATTGATTGGCTTCTGATATTAATTCACGGGATTTCTTGATGGATTCATTTTGATTTGTTTCGATTTTTCCCTAAAACTTTCCATTTCCAAATTCAATTTGGTTTGATCATTTTCTGATTAGACTCTTGCAGATGTGGATTGGATTGCTTTTTTGGGGAATTTGGATACCGATTTGGTTCCTGATGCGATTCTGTTTTCAATCAACCTGATCATTAACACTTACTTTTCTTTTTCTTCTTTCAGGATGGACACTTTGCCTTGATCTTTGCCGCCGAGAAGAGTACGCGGTAATGATGACGTTTGTCTGAACCATTTGGAACAGGATACTACATCCTGGCTTCTGATCATATTGCTGCTTCTGATTGAATTGGTGATGATGACCTGGGCTATGATGTTTGATTAACTGAGCCCCGTGTTTAGGCACTTGTTTGTTTTATGAACCGAGTATGGTTTGATAACTTGTTTATCTCATGAACTGACATGTTTATATTAGATTATTCTTGCTGGTACAATTCGTGCCATGATTTAATACTGCTTGCAATTCTGAACTGACGTGAATTTCAGCTCTTCTGTGCAGTTTTGGCAGGTTGATTCAATGGGCTGTGATGTTGAGCTGAGCCCAGTGCTTCCAATTGTAATGTCTATGACAGTCTTTATTGACATGGACTGAGTCCCTTGTATTCGAGCTGGTTCTGATAATCTTTCTGAGTTTACATCTTGCCTCCGTTTCTCATTCTTGTTGAGGCGCTTTAGGCATCAGAACTTGGATGTGCAGTCCGTTTATTCACTTCTGATTTTTATGATGTGAATTCACTTGTTTGGTTCAGAGCTGTTGTGAATTGACCTGCTCTCTTGTCTTGGTATGCTGTTGCGCTTCTTTGGATCCTGCTGAATATTTTTCATTCACGACAGATTTGTACGATGCTTTCTTATGAACTTGCATTTTGATGCATTGTTTGATGGTTTGTGATTTCTGTCCCGTGCAGCTTGATGCCATAGTTTGGTTTCTCTTGTTCTGTTTTGAACTTGATATTCATTCTGTTTGGTAACAGATTTGTTTCTTTGGTGGTTTTTCATACTTGTATTGGCGCTTAGCCCCTTCCTAATTTTGCTTATGCTTTGAGTTCTGATGATGCTTGTGGCTTTTCAGGTGTTGAAACCAAAGTGACTCAGACCTGCCGGCATCCGAGTCTGAGTCAGAACTTGCCTATGTGGCCTTATTCTCGTATCAGTTTGGAAATCCAATCGCGGCAAAACGAATCAGTCCCGCTTCTTTTATTTCTTCTATCTCTCGGATGTCCCGTATCGATAAGAACAGGTGTTACCTGATCTGACGCCCACGGCGCGGATCGGTAACGGGGGTAGGACGCAGCTTCGGTTGTGCCACTCCCGGCACTCGATGATGACATTGTTCTGAGAGTGTCAAAAAAACTTCTAACATATTTTATACTGCTTTGTTTTGTTTCTCTTTGTGCAGGTTGAAATTGGAGACCTTGCGGAGAAACTCAAAGGACATCATGAAGGACATTTAGAAGTTCTAGGACTTAGGATCTTTTAGAGTCAATGTAATCTCTGTAGTTGTAATTTTACGGCAACTCAAATGTAAAATGATTCAAACCCTTTTGTACAATATCATTCTTATGCAATAAAAATTCCCAAAAACTTCCATTTATCCCTGATCATTCAAGCTTGCAATTGTTTATGTTTACTTCTAGTTATAAATTGCAAACACTTGTGAATAAATCCACAAATATTTAAATTCATTACTCTAGTCATAAAACATAAACACTCCCAAAGGATATTCTTATTTGCACTTGTCTCATTCGTAATCTCAAACTCATCATCTGATTAAAACTCAATTTAAATGCTAACCAAACGTTTCATAACCAAACACGGATGTGTACCGTAATCACAACAGTTTCAGCATCGCCAATAACACTACTCGTAATTGAATTCCACTGACTAAAGACTGTGAGCAACCATCCAATAATACCCCAGTAAGACCACGCCTTATTAACGGAGGTGTGCCGGGAGTAAGCCATGAGCAATAAGTCTTAAATCCAGTTGTGCTCGGCAAACTTTAATATCGACCACGTCAAATTGGCACCTTGATATAATCAGACCTGGTGATAGGTAAATGCCTCAAAAATAGTGTATCAAACGCCTCAGAACTTAATAACAGCCCGTCTTCAAGGAATTGGTAGAATTTGTGTAAAATGACCAAAATACCCCTGGGACCAAATCTGCAAAACAAACACCTTCATAACTGGTTAGCGGTTAGCAATGTACATATGAGATGCTATGCGAAATGACTGATTAAATATAAGGGTAAAATTTGGGGTATTACAGTTGCCCCTATTTAAATAGCTACACCGGACGATTTGAGTGACAGAGACTCGAGGAATCGTGGTGGAGAGATTTAAATATAGATAACCGAAAATTTTGCCCTTATATGCGACGGTAATGCAATGCTATGGACAAAGCGAGGACCGCTTAATGCAGATGATATGAATATGATATGATGCGTATGCTGGAATGATGAATGCGAAAATGCTGACGAATACGACGACACAGACGAGAAGAACACACTGGGGAAAACGACGTGCTGAGACACAGTACAAACACTGGGGAATCCTAAAATGATAGTCAACTGGTGCGAACATGACCAATTGTCATCTTGGGAACGAGATTCTTAAATGGAGATGACACCTGTGAGACGGCCTCCACTGGGGAATCTAAAAATAAAACTGGATCACGTACGATTGCAAGATCGATTACAGAATGCTGGAGCATTGAGCAAAGAATAACATCCAAGCTTCTGTAAACTATCTCTCGTGACAGGATCAAACGGACTTTTCGGGAATCCGTAGCAAATATACAGGGTAAAAACCGGCTGTATGCCAAAATAAATGGACTTTAATGCCCTGATAAGCTTCTCGAGGGAGAATTGTCACTTATCGTTGGAAGGGACTTATATGCCAAAGGGGATAAGCACTCAAATAAAGAGGCTGCTGCTTATCGGATAAATAAATCTTCTCGCATTTAAGGTCGGCGCCTGGAATACGATTTTGATTCTTCTCTTACTGAAGGATAAATAAACTTCTTCATGCTTCAAGATCGTGCTCTCCTGAACATGAAAAGGATAAACTGAGCTTCCACATACTTCAGAATCGTGCTCTCCTGAATATGATTTGGTCTTTTTCGGATAAATGAAATTCAGAATCGTGCTCTCCTGAACATGAAAAGGGTAAACTGAACTTCATCATTCCTCAGAATCGTGCTCTCCTGAATATGATTCGGTTGTTTCTTGTAAATGAAATTCTTCATACTTCAGAATCGTGCTCTCCTGAATATGAAAATGGATAATTGAACTTCCTCATAACTCAGAATCGTGCTCTCCTGAATATGATTCGGTTGTTTCTTGTGAATGAAATTCTTCATACTTCAGAATCGTGCTCTCCTGAATATGAAAATGGATAATTGAACTTCCTCATAACTCAGAATCGTGCTTTCCTGAATATGATTCGGTCTTTGAAATTTCTTCATTCTTCAGAATCGTGCTCTCCTGAAAAACGGCCAATTGAACTTCCTCATAACTCAGAATCGTGCTCTCCTGAATATGATTCCGCTCCTTCTTTTACTAAAGGATAAATGAACTTCTTCATGCTTCAGAATCGTGCTCTCCTGAATATGATTCCGCTCAAAACCTCCGCGTACTTCAAGATCGTGCTCTCCTGAATACGATTTGGTTCAAACCTCCCTATACTTCAAGACAACAGGGAAAATGGAAGCCCAACTGCTCCATGGAGATGGCCATTTGCTGCGAGTCATAACGAAGATAGGATCGACTTCTTAGGTGGGAAATGTTGTATATTGATGTTGTAAGATGTAAAGTGTAAAGTGTTGTTGTAACATGTAGGATTGTAAAGTGTTGTACTGGTAGATTTTCCAGGCGTGAACTGGCGTGTATCTGTAAAGGGTTGTGGTTGAAAGATAGTGCAAAATAAATGCACGTCCGGGTACAGTGATAAACTTCTTAAGCGAGATAGTCGCGTATCTGTCATGGTATGGTGAAAACCTTCAGATGGTGCAAAATAAATGCACGTCCGGTTGGGCTTGACGACCGACAAGACTGAGATTCAAATCACAGGAAAATGCCTTGATCCCATATCTTAGGAGCTCAATGCAAATGAAAGGTTGTAAAGTTATGATCTAATGGAAACACAAATAAAAGAGAAACACAAGCCAATTATGGTTAGAAAAAGAGAGGGCAAATTTTAGGGTGTTACAGCTGCCCGTATTCAATCAACTTGGACCTGAAGGAATGACAACAACGACTTTCAGACATTCAGGGTAAAAGGGGTTGAATACCAAAAGAACCCAAAAATTTGCAAACTATGGAGAGATGTATGATAAAGTGATTGTCAGCCGAAGATGGACTCAACGTAAATACGCCACTCGAAAGTGGACTTAAAAAGGAATGTCGGCCGAAGGCGGACTCACATCTATAGAACACTATCTGAACACGAATTTTTAAGAGAGAATGCCAGCCGAAGGCGGGCTCACATCCAAGGGTATCAACCGAAGGTGAACTTTAAGAAGAATGTCGGGCAGAGGCAGACTCATATCATCGTAAGAAAAGTTTATCGGTCGAAGGCAGACTCACAACCAAAGGATATAAAAGGAAAACCGACTGAAGGTGGACTCATGACCCAACAAAGGTTTATCGACCGCGAGCGGATTCACAACCGAAAAATTCAAAAGGAAAGCCGACCGAAGGCGGACTCACGACCCAACAAAGGTTTATCGATCGTAAGTAGATTCACAATCGAAAAATTCAAAAGGAAAGTCAACCAAAGGCGGAATCATGACCCAAGAAAGGTTTACCGACCACATGCGAATTCACAACCAAAAGATTCAAAAGGAATGCCAACCTGTTACACCCTAATTTTGACCCTGAACCGCTTCCTGCGCATTTCATTGCATTTTCATCATTTATGCATTATTAATGTCATCTAACATTTGAGCATATAGATTTGTACCTTTTGTTCGGTGTTGTCTAAGCTCAGGTCTTACATAATTGAATCAAGGATCGGGGCAGGTTATCAAGACAAGTATGTGTGCAGTGTGATGTTAAATTTTGTACAACAAAGAGTGCATTCTAACGTGAATAATTCACAAAAGGATCAACCATAACAAATTTCTTGGATGTGCAGACGGACTGGTTAAATTGTGTCTCGAATATACGGAAAAATTAATGATTAAAAAGTCTTGAATTTAAGCATGCAGGCGCTAGTGTTTTATAACCTACTTTCCCTTTAAACTTGACCTAGCATACTCGTCTTATCTCTCGACGAACTTTTAATCACTGTTGATCAGTATGAGCCTTTTACCGGTCCCGGTCGATTCTCAAATTGACAGAGTGCTGTATCTTTTCAATTTATTTCATTTTCGCGCACTTTCGATTTAATTCTTTCAAGCACCTCTGTTGCTCGATTTCATCCGATTTTATCTCTATATTTTCATCAAAAACATCAGAATAATTAATGTGAATTTTTTTGCACGTTTACATTTCTGTTTTTGCATACTTATTTAATAAATGGTGAATTTTTAATTTTTTCATCCAGGCCCAATAAGAGCATGACACGTGGCATTTATTTATTTATTATTTTTTTGTTTTATAAATTTTATTCTAAGAATTTGTTAATAATATATTAATAATACATTAATAATAATATGTTAATATAATATAATAATAAGTTTTTAATATTAATTAATTAATTAATTTTAAAATTAAAATTAGAAATAGCATTAGAAATTAATTAAATTAAAAATTAGGATTAGCAATTAGATTAGAAAATAGATTAGTTGAAGAAAAGAAAATACAAAAAGAATTATAAAATAATAAAAAAGGAAAAAGAAAAAAGAAAATAGAAAATTAATTAAAAAGAAATTAAGAAAAGGAAAGGAATTTGGAGGCGGGGAAAAATTGGGGTTTAGGGTTAGAAATTTGGGGATAAAATGGGGGTTGTTCCAGTTCATCTTCCAGAAAGAAAAAACCCTAAATTGAAACATCTCTAAGCCGCCAAACCCTAATCTCTTCTCCTTCCTTCTCCAACCCAACATCCACCGCGAAATTCTCCATGCGCAACATCACCATCACTTTCCGTCCTCCCCCTGCATAATCGCATCCGCGATTCTCACCATCACCAAAACCTCTCTTCTTCTTCCCAACCAAACCCTTCGCAAATCCTCCATTTTCCACCTTTCATCACCGTCGTTAACCCTTCACACTTTCCGTTTTTCATACAAGTCGATCCATCTTCATCTCATCTTCAAACAACACCCATAAATCTGTTCCCAGCAACAATAACGATAACAACTCAGTTTCGATTTGAAATAAACATAACCTACTCACTGCATGATTTAAACTTCAAGCTGCAACAACTCGTGCCATTCTGCTCGCATTTAGAGAGATGAATCAAATCAAATAGAAATGGTGAAAGTTCCCGTATTGGTTGCGACATCGTCGAGTTTCGGTTACGCAACGACACATTCTGCTACCTTCAGCTTCCGACACAAAATTGCAATAGCAATATTGCAGTTAACGTTGGTCTTAGCAGCAACACAAAGCCCACACGTCTCGTACGGCATTTGATTCGATTCTCGACAATAACATAGCTCGACAACAACAGCCTTTATATCCGAATAGCAACAAGCATCAGCAGCGATATCTCCCACAATAACAATAACTCAATTGTTATTGTGTTACATGCTGTGAGGTCATAAAGCTATGGTAATGCTGAAAGTAATGACACAATGTTGTTGACAGTTTCATACGGCTGTGAGTTTTGTTGATTCAAGATTTAGATCCAATTTACTTCACGCCAAATCCTACCTTGCGAAGTGTCCGTCTTCAACCACGTTCAGTAGCAGCGGCAACTATTTATGATCTTTCGCGTTGTCAGTCTTGGCTATGGTGTTGTAACTTGCAACAATATTCCTACCTCGCCTCGCTTTGATCAAAGCCTTCAATGTCTGGAATCTACTCAAATGTCATCAATACAACAACATATTTGATATTATAGAACAACAACATTGACAAAGTGGCGTCGGTTCGCTATTTTGGTCATGAGTTGCGCCATATTGACTGTTTGCTGCTTGTTCTTATGACAATGTCTTCTGAGATTTTTTTTTGTGGTTTTGATCTGTTTGGATTTCAATGTTTATAATGTCGACTGGAATCGATTGTTTGTGACGATGTTGCTGTTAGTATTTGTGTCAACACCTACACCTTGGCAAGCTCCAACCATCATTGTGGAAACATTGAATGACGACTCAGCCGCAACAACAAGATCGCGTCTCTTAGCAACGACATCTTCGCAGCTGGCGTTCAAGTTCAACGGGAGCAGACCTTTGTTGGCAAAAGCGAAACTGAGACAAATTTCCATTACGGCGACAACCACATCTTCAATAACCAGAAACATCTTCAAGATCCGCACAACATCCAATTTTATGGAGCATTGCTGAATTGATATATTCTGCGGATCCGCGAACCGCAGCCCCTCAACTCTTCTTTAATGGAGTCATTTTTGGATTTTGAATTTTGTTAATTTATTGTGGTTCTGTTTTCATACTTTTTTTGGTTTTTACAGGAGAATTAACAGTGTCGAAGCCGCAATTATGAAACATTAGAGCTTGCATTGATGCCGCCGTAACTTGGTCTTCATCCACTTCCAAACCATCAATGCAATCCTACCATCTCTTCTCCTCCAACTTTCAAAAGGCGACGTTGAATCCAATCGTGCTTTCCGCTCACTTCTCTCCTTGATAGTTTTATATTCGTTGATTTTGTTGTACTGGTTTGCTGTTGATTTTTGTACAGGTCGCGGCATCGCTGGTTGCGTGGACGATAATGAAGGTTGTTGAAGCTGCCGAAGCCCATCACTTATTCAAACACCATTCAAACAATCTTCTTTTGCAAAATCTTTGACTTTGACTTTCCGGCAATCTCGGTAATTCTGAACCACAACGCGAGCTTGGAGTTTCTATTTGTTGTGACTCCGACGATGGGTCTGCCGCAGGGTTCATCTTAAGATTGACGAATCGATTACAAAATGTTTGTTTGCCTTGGAAACCTTTGGTAGTGTTCTGATAAATCAGTTTAACCATATACCATTGATGCTTGTGAAATCTTCATGATGTTATTATTTTATAAATTTTCAAATATACTGATATGCTTTTGATGCAGGTTTAAAATGATTTATTTTGTTTATTTTGGTTTTAGTATTAAAAGGGTGGGTAGGATTTGAGAATTTAGAGCATTGCATTTTTCCTTGTTCTTGGTTGATATCCACGTCACTTGGAATGAATTTGGATTTTTTTTAAAAGTCAAACTGGTATTTTTTTTCTATCATTAGTTGTTTATCATTCATGTTGGCACTTTGTATTAAAAATAAATTGAGCAAACATTGGGCTTTGTTTTTGACTTTATGCCCGTTACTAATTTTTCTGCATATCCGAAGTTATTTTAAATATTATTGTTGCTTATTTCCATCAAGCTAAATTGGAATTTATGGTTTAAGCATCAAAAAATGGATTACTGAATATTTAATTTCCATGATAATCTTAGACTATTTTATTTTCATGAAAACATCCTCACTTTTTTTATGATCATTATTTGTAATAAGAATTAATATAAATTTGATATATGTATTTTGGTTGAAATTTGAAATAACATTGGTGTGTTTGAACATATATGCGCTACAATTTCTTAGCAGGTTGGAGATTAACAAGTTTTTATTAATAGTTTTTTTATGTATTTAAACATGGGGTTTCTTTGTTTTAAATATGTATTTAACCTTATTTAATATAATCAATTAAGTTCAAAAAATATATTATTCAATTAAAATCATTTTTATAAAATCAATTTCAAATTTCAAACTATTTTTCTTAACATGGCATTTTAGTTTAGACTTTGATTTTGTGTGATTTGGGTTATGTGTCTACTATCTTTTCCTATCCTCATTCGATAAAAATGTATCCCAATTCCCCAAAATGTAGTAACGTTATCACTTTTGCCTTAATTACATTTGATGCTTCAAAACCATTTTCAAAAATAATTCTCGATTCGTTGAGCCATTTTCTATCCTTGTAAGTCGAGTGCTTTCTAAGCATCGCCATCAACCTTTGATCACCATACACAATATTTTAAAGCTTAATTTTGGGTTTTCTTACAGTGATACCTATTTGATCAATTATTTTTAGTTGGTCACTTAGAGACTAGCCCACTTTGTTAGTATACACGTTAAAAACTCTAAATTCAAACCTTGATTCGCGTCAAGCTTTTTTTTCTAATCAAATTAAAACACTTAATAACTATTCAGACACAATTTGGATAAAGATGAAAAGGGAGTTGAAATTGAGCCTTTGATTTATCTTCTCGATTGTTTGGCCCCGAGGAGTCTTTCTTAAGTCCAAACAGTTGTCTTCTTTAAAAGAAGTACAATACGACAAACTCGAAACTTATTTTCCTAAACACTTAGATGAAAAAGAGAGAGAGTCAAATCTTTGACTCGCTTTCTCGATTACTTGGGTCCGAGAAGCCTTTCTTAAGTCTCGAGTAATCGTCATTCATAAGCTACATTAATTATATTAAAACTATTTTTTAATATAAGATGAAAAAGAGAGAGAGAGAGTCAAACCTTTGACTCGCTTTCTGGATTACTTGGGCCCGAGGAGCCTTTCTTAAGCTTCAAGTAATCCTCATCCGTTTAAAATACTTCAACCATCTTCCATCGTTCAATGCTTTTCCTACACGGTCTCTTAGGTTGGAAACGAGAGAGTCAAGCCTTTGACTCGCTTTCTCGATTACTTGGGCCCGAGAAGTCTTTCTTAAGTTTCGAGTAATCGTCATCTAATTAACTTACTCGAACCACATCTTATCCTTTCGCTTCTAGGGTGAAAAAGAGAGAGAGTCAAGCCTTTGACTTGCTCTCCCGATTACTTGGGCCTGAGGAGCCTTTCTTAAGTTTCGAGTAATCGTCATCTAATTTACCTACTCAAACCATATCCTATCCTTTCGAAATTTGAAATGAAAAAGAGAGAGGGTTAAGCCTTTGACTCGCTTTCCCGATTACTTGGGCCCGAGAAGCCTTTCTTAAGCTTCAGGTAATCGTCACCTCTAGCTAAACATCTGATACGTCAAACTTCGTTTCCTCACCCTCGTGCGACCAAAACCCTAAAGCTTATTCAAATCTAACTCTTCTTCAAATCTATTCTCTTCAAACATAAATTCAATTCTCGTCGCCGTGCGAACCTTCAAACCTTTTCATAAACGAGAGATATGGTGTCTTGAGAACGACGCAAAATATTGCTTCGTCCGTAACCTACTTGAGTCGATATAAGTAGCGTGTTCTGTAACGCCCCGATTCTGAAATTCTCATTTTGTTGAGTCTTTTGATTTATTTTGATTGATTATTATTTTATTTGTGAAATTTGAATATTAATATGTTAAGTGTACATATTATGTTATTTTATTATTCGGAGAGTTTTGGGAATTAATTAGAGGGTGTTTTAGATAATCCTTAATTAGTTTTTATTTGAGAGAAATAGAATAGAAAGAGTATAAGTGAAAATAGAGAGAAAAGAAAAGAGATAGAAAGCAATAGAAAGGAAAGAAGAGGAAAGAGGAGGAAGAGGAGAAAAACCTAGAACCATCAAGAATCAACTTCTAAGCTTCGATTTAATCGGGTAAGGGAGTGAAACTTTATTATTCCTTCGATGTGTATGATTATGTATGTTTCTGTTGGTTTGATTTTGGATTGGGGAGAGTTTTGCTCATTTTCCAGTTTTGCTCATTGGGTAGAAACCGAGTTTTAACGGCTAAAAATGAGAATAAGTGGTAATGTTTAGTCGAGGAATGTTAGACTAAGGCGGTTGAAACTGGTTTGGTGAGAATCGGTTGGTTTTGGAAGGATTGGGCAATTTTGACAATTAGGGATTTCTGAGTTTGCAGATTCGCTAGCATTCGCTAGGCGAATGGGAGCGACAGTTCGCCAGGAGAATCCCAGCGAGTGGGTAGCGAACCAAGTCAGTAGCCCAACTCTGTCTTCGCCAGTGAGTTTTCCAGACGAAGGAGGCAGTGAAAGGCTTCGCCAGGCGAGTGTGGTAGCGAGTGGTAGCGAACACTTCCAGTAGCTACTGTCTGTCTTCGCCAGCGAGTTCGTCAGGCGAGTGCGGTGGCGAGCATTCGCCAAATGCTTCGCCAGGCAAAGGTCGACGAATGTGACAACATTTTCTTTTATTTTCCTGTGCTTTCCATCCAATGGTCAATTGTTTGGTTTAATTATATTTAATCCTTATCTGAACGGATAGTTGTATGCTGTTGTGATATGAAATGCTGTGGATAGCCGTATGGCGTGAATCCTAGATTGTGAATCGTGGAGTGTGAAATATGGCCGTTTGGCAATTTTGTGTATTTGTTTGAATTGAATGAAATTGCATGATGAAATTGATGTGAATGTGCACAATTGTATGTACTTGTATGATGTGAAGAATGCATGAGTATGTTTGTGAACGTGTATGCATTTCAAGAGTATGTTGGGTCATTTTGCATGTGAAGCATCATGATTGCATTCTTGTGTGTCTGATCCCGCGTAGGATCTACAGAAACCTCGTGTGCCCTTGTGGGGTGTGAGCGATGGTTTATTTTTGATCCCTAGGAGGATCTGCAGAAACGATCGTGTGCCCTTGTGGGGTGTGAGTGATGGTTTATATTTGATTCCGTGGAGAATCTGCAGAACGATTATGTGCCCTTGTGGGGTGTAAGCAATCAGATTGTGTGCCCGTGTGGGGTGTGAGAAATTCTGAAACATCGTGTGCCCATTTGGGGTGTGAGCGATGGGTGAACATTGTAGGCCCGAAGGGGAGTTACTTTGGTAACGAGCGATGGTTCCATTTGGTTCTTCAATTGAACCTGCTGAATTAGTCGGTACCGCATTTGCATCTGCATAGAGTCGTGAGTCGGTCTCTATGAGTTGCATTATCATCTTCATATGATATATTGGTGTAATTAACATAATCGTGTATGTTTATGTGAATTATTGAAGTAAACATAAGTGTAAATGTATATGTGGAAATGTTGTGAGTTGTGAAGCATGATTTGGTGAATATACTTAGTTGTATGGATATACATTGTGAGGTATGTGATGAATTGTGATGAATTGTGGTGAGAAATATGTTATGTGTATTATATGTTGGTGTATATAGATATATAATTATATGCATTGTTTGTTATGATAATGTTTCTCACCCTTCTGTTGTTTTATGATGCTCTATGAGGCATTGCAGAGTAGGTTTGCTGGAGGTCTTTTATGAAGCGTGGCTTCCTTCTTTTTGGTCGGTTGGCTCTGATATGTAGCACTGGGTAGTTAGGAATTATTTTGATTCTTTTGTGATACATCTGTGTATGTATCTGCTGGTGAATGTTTTGTAAACATGACTTATGACTTGAATTAAACCGTTGATGTATATAATGTTTATATGAATGAAGTGATTCAATGTTTAGATGTTTCTGCTTTTATTCTAAATATTGATATGTGGGTTTTAAGGACTCAGTTCCTTTGTGGTGATTTACCCTTTGTTGCATATCCTTATGAGTAGGTGTTGTATGTGTTTTGAATTTCTTGGATAATGTGACGTGCCTCTTTTATACCATGTGTTAATTTATACTCTGATGAAATTTTTTATTAAGTGCCTAAATGATTTAATTGTTTATTTGGGGGTATAGGAAGGAGGTGTTACATTAAGTGGTATCAGAGTCAATGTTGAGTCAGTTGTGTCTGTCTTGTTGTTGTGTTGGTTGAACGGTTGTTTAACCTTGTTGTTATTTTTGGGAATCCTCAGAATATGGCTGGTCGTAATGACAATGCTACGGTTGCGGCGTTGGAGGCTATGGCTAGGGTGGTGCAAGGTGCACCAAATGCGAACGCTAATGATGAGTTTAGAAAGAATCAACCGCCGGTATTCAAGGGAGGTTTGATCCGGACGGTGCTCAGATCTGGTTGAAGGAGATTGAAGAATTTTTAGAGTTATGGGATGTGCTGAAGGAAACAAGGTGAAACTTGGAACTCACATGTTGAGAGAAGAAGCCGAGGACTGGTGGGTCGGTATGAGACAAGTTCTTGAGGTAGATGACGAAGAAATAACATGGGATTTATTTTGCACCGAATTCTTGAGAAAGTATTATCCTGAGAGTGTAAAGGGGAAAAAGGAAATGGAATTTCTTGAGCTGAAGCAAGGCAATATGTCTGTGGTAGACTACACGGCTAAGTTTGTGGAATTAGTTCAGTTTCATCCTTATTATGCGGGCGGTTACGGCGGAGTTCTCTAAGTGCATTAAGTATGAGAATGGCTTGCGTCCTGAGATAAAGCAAGCGGTGGGATACCAAAGAATACAAAGATTTTCAGACTTGACCGAATGTTGTAGGATTTTTGAAGAGGACAGCAGGGCTCGATGTACTCATTATAAGAGTTTGAGTGAGAAGAAAGGAAAGCAACAAGTAAGGAGTGGACCTTATGTGACGCCTGTTGATAAGGGCAAGTATAAGGGAAACTTTGACAGGAGATCCAGAGGAGGAAGTTCTGGTGCGGTCAAATGTTACAAGTGTGGCGTGATGGGCCATAAATCTTTTGAATGTGGGAAATCTGTGGAGAAGTGTGCTAATTGTGGAAGTCTTGGACATGCCACTTCTGGTTGTAGAAGGAATGTGGTAAAGTGTTTTAATTATGGGGAAGTTGGTCATATTAGTACCAAGTGTACCAAACCAAAGCAAGCTCAGTAAGATGGAAAAGTATTTGCATTAGCAGGTTCAGACACTACTAATGCAGATCGCTTGATTAAAGGTACATGCTTTATTAATAATATGCCTTTAGTTGCTATTATTGATACTGGAGCGACTCATTCGTTCATTTCTCTTGAGTGTACTAAGCGTTTGGGTTTGTGCATGGTTTCTTTGAGTAGAGACATGGTTATTGAGACTCCCGCTTCAGGGTCGGTAACTACTTCTTTGGTGTGTGTAAATTGTTTTTTGACCATGTATGGTAAAGACTTCATTATGGATTTAGTGTGTTTGCCGTTGGAAGGTTTGGACGTGATCTTGGGTATGAACTGGTTGCAATTTAATAGAGTTCATTTAGATTGCTATCACAAGTTAGTAAGGTTTCCTTCTTTGGAAGATGAGGAAGGTGAGAGTTTTCTATCCACTAAAAAGTTGAATAAACTTTTAGCGGACGAAGCTCAGTTGTTCGGCTTGTTTGCATCATTGTCTATGGAGAGCAAAGTTGAGCTTGATGTGTTTCCAGTGGTGTGTGATTTTCCAGAAGTGTTTTCGGAGGAGATTACGGATGTACCGCCGGAAAGAGAAGTTGAGTTTTCTATTGATCTAGTTCCCGGTACTAGACCGATTTCGATGGCACCGTATTGTATGTCAGCATCGGAATTGGTAGAACTGAAGGAGCAGTTGAATGACTTGTTGGATAAGAGGTTTGTAAGACCAAGTGTTTCCCCTTGGGGTGCGCCGGTATTGTTGGTAAAGAAGAAAGATGGGAGTATGCAGTTATGTATTGATTATCGACAGTTGAATAAGGTGACAATTAAGAATAAGTATCCGCTTCCAAGAATCGATGATTTGATGGACCAATTAGTTGGAGCGCGTGTTTTTAGCAAGATTGATCTGAGATCGGGTTATCACCAGATTCGGGTTAAGGAGGAGGATATTCCAAAGACGGCTTTTAGGACACGGTATGGTCATTATGAATATTCTGTGATGCCATTCGGAGTTTCTAATGCGCCGGGTGTGTTTATGGAATACATGAATCATATTTTTCATGAGCAGTTGGATCGTTTTGTGGTTGTGTTCATCGAAGATATTTTGATTTACTCTAAGTCTCAAGAGGAGCATGAAGAGCATTTGAGGATTGTGTTACAAATTTTGAAAGAGAAGCAATTGTATGCTAAGTTGTCAAAGTGTGAATTTTAGTTGTCGGAAGTGAGTTTTCTTGGGCATATTATTTCTAGTAATGGTATTAGTGTTGATCCATCCAATATTGATGCGGTAATGCAATGGGAGACTCCTATATCGGTTACGGAGATTCGAAGCTTTTTGGATTTGGCAGGTTATTATCGGAGGTTTATTGAAGGATTTTCGAGGTTGGCACTTTCGTTAACGAAGTTGACTTGTAAGGGAAAGGCTTTTATTTGGGATGCTGATTGTGAAAAGAGTTTTATTGAGTTAAAAAGAAGATTGACGACAACACCAGTCTTGATTTTGCTGAATCCTACGGAACCTTTTGTGGCTTATTGTGATGCTTCCTTGACAGGTTTGGGTGGTGTGTTGATGCAAGAGGGAAAAATTGTGGCTTATGCTTCGAGACAATTGAGAGTGCATGAAAAGAATTACCCTACGCATGATTTGGAATTAGCGGCAGTGGTGTTTGTTTTGAAAATTTGGAGGCATTATCTCTATGGTGCAATTTGAGGTTTTTAGTGATCACAAGAGTTTGAAGTATTTATTTGATCAAAAGGGATTGAATATGAGGCATAGGAGGTGGTTAGAGCTTTTGAAAGACTATGATTTTGGTTTGAATTACCATCCGGGTAAGGCAAATGTGGTGGCCGATGCCTTAAGTCGGAAGTCGTTGCACATGTCTACATTGATGATGAAAGAATGGGAACTTTTGGAGAACTTTAGATATTTGAGTTTGGTTTGTGAAATGACGCCGAGAAGTGTGAGACTTGGAATGCTTCGTATTACGAATGATTTTCTTGCAACCGTATGTGAAAAGCAAAAGTTGGATCTGAAGTTCGTTGATTTGATGACAAATGAGAATGAGGAATTCAAGGTTGATGATTTTGGAGTTTTGAAATTTCGTGGTCGTATTTGTATTCCCGATGATGTATAGTTGAAAAGGATGATATTGGAGGAAGGACACCGGAGTAACTTAAGTATTCATCCGGGAGCGAATAAGATGTATCAACATTTAAAGAAAATCTTTTGGTGGTCCGGATTGAATAGAGATGTAGCTTAGTTTGTGTATGCATGTTTGACTTGTCATAAGTCCAAGGTGGAACATCAGAAGCCTAGTGGATTGATGCAACCTTTGGATATTCCAGAATGGAAATGGGATAGCATATCGATGGATTTTGTTACGGGATTGCCGAATACGCAAAGAGGCCATAATGCTATTTGGGTGATTGTTGATAGGCTTACTAAATCTGCTCATTTCGTTCCAATTGATATTAGTTATCCTGTGGAGAAGTTAGCCGAGATTTATGTTCGTGTGGTTGTGAAGTTGCATGGAGTTCCTAAGAGTATTGTATCGGATAGAGATCCTAGATTTACTTCAAGGTTTTGGGAGAGTTTGCAAAAGTCTTTTGGTTCTAAGCTAAGATTGAGTTCGACTTATCATCCGCAAACAGATGGTCAAACCGAGAGGACAATTCAGTCGTTGGAGGATTTGTTGTGTACTTGTGTACTAGAGCAAGGTGGTGCTTGGGATGGTTATTTAGCATTGATTGAGTTCACCTACAATAACAGTTTTCACTCAAGTATTGGTATGGCGCCATTTGAGGCTTTGTATGGTCAGAGATGTCGAACACCTTTGTGTTGGCATGAAACTAGTGAGAAGTCGGTTGTTGGGCCGGAGATGGTACAACAAATGACGGAGAAGGTGAAGTTTATTCGGGAAAAGATGAGAGCTTCTCAGAGTAGGCAGAAGAGTTATCATGACAAGAGAAGGAAAGATCTTGAGTTTCAAGAAGGTGACCATGTGTTCTTGAGAGTTACACCGGTTACGTGTGTGGGACGTGCCTTGAAGTCGAAGAAGTTGACTTCTCGTTTTATTGGTCCGTATCAGATTATTGCACGAGTGGGTGTTGTGGCGTATCGTGTGGCGTTGCCTCTGAATCTTTCGAATTTGCATGATGTGTTCCATGTTTCGCAACTTCGGAAGTATGTTCTGGATCCGTCACATGTTATTCCTATGGACGAGGTTGAAGTAAGAGATAACCTTAGGGTTAAAGTTTTACCGATTAGGATTTTGGATCGTGAAATTAAGGAGCTAAGAGGCAAGGATATTGCGCTTGTGAAAGTAGCATGGGGAGGTGCTGCGGAAGGCAACATAACTTAGGAATTGTAGAGTAAGATGCGAGGGTCGCATCCGGAATTGTTTGGATCAGGTAATATTTTCGAGGACGAAAATTTCTAAAGTGGGGGAGAGTTGTAATGCCCCGATTATGAAATTCCCATTTTGTTGAGTCTTTTGATTTATTTTGATTGATTATTATTTTATTTGTGAAATTTGAATATTAATATGTTAAGTGTACATATTATGTTATTTTATTATTCAGAGAGTTTTGGGAATTAATTAGAGGGTGTTTTAGATAATCCTTAATTAGTTGTTATTTGAGAGAAGTATAATAGAAAGAGTATAAGTGGAAATAGAGAGAAAATAAAAGAGATAGAAAGAAATAGAAAGGAAAGAAGAGGAAAGAGGAGGAAGAGGAGAAAAACCTATAACCATCAAGAATTAACTTCTAAGCTTCGATTTAATCGGGTACGGGTGTGAAACTTTATTATTCCTTCGATGTGTATGATTATGTATGTTTCTGTTGGTTTGATTTTGGATTGGGGAGAGTTTTGCTCATTTTCTATTTTTAGGTCAAATTTGATTTAATCGGTAGAAACCGAGTTTTAACGGCTAAAAATGAGAATAAGTGGTAAATTTTAGTCGAGGAATGTTAGACTAAGGAGGTTGAAACTGGTTTGGTGAGAATCGGTTGAATTTGGAAGGATTGGGCAATTTTGACAGTTAGGGATTTCTGAGTTTGCAGATTCGCTAGCATTCGCTAGGCGAATGGGAGCGAAGGTTCACCAGGCGAATCCCAGCGAGTGGGTAGCGAACTAAGTCAGTAGCCCAACTTTGTCTTCGCCAGGCGAAGGAGGTAGCGAGAGGCTTCGCCATGCGAGTGTGGTAGCGAGTGGTAGCGAACACTTCCAGTAGCTACTGTCTGTCTTCGCCAGCGAGTTCGTCGGGCGAGTGTGGTGGCGAGCATTCGCCAAATGCTTCACCAGGCGAAGGTCGGCGAATGTGACATCATTTTCTTTTATTTTCTTGTGCTTTCCATCGAATGGTCAATTTTTTGGTTTAATTATATTTAATCCTTATCTAAATGGATAGTTGTATGCTGTTGTGATATGAAATGATGTGGGTAGCCGTATGGCGTGAATCCTAAATTGTGAATCATGTAGTGTGAAATGTGGCCGTTTGGCAATTTTGTGCATTTGTTTGAATTGAATGAAATTGCATGATGAAATTGATGTGAATGTGCACAATTGTATGTACTTGTATGATGTGAAGAATGCATGAGTATGTTTGTGAACGTGTATGCATTTCAAGAGTATGTTGGGTCATTTTGCATGTGAAGCATCATGATTGCATTCTTGTGTGTCTGATCCCGCGTGGGATCTGTAGAAACCTTGTGTGCCCTTGTGGGGTGTGAGCGATGGTTTATTTTTGATCCCTAGGAGGATCTGCAAAAACGATCGTGTGCCCTTGTGGGGTGTGAACGATGGTTTGTATTTGATTCCGTGGAGAGTCTTCAAAACGATTGTGTGCCCTTGTGGGGTGTGAGCAATCGGATTGTGTGCCCGTATGGGGTGTGAGCAATCCTGAAACATCGTGTGCCCATTTGGGGTGTGAGAAATGGGTGAACATCGTAGGCCCGACGGGGAGTTACTTCGGTAATGAGCGATGGTTCCATTTGGTTCTTCAATTGAACCTGCTGAATGTGTCGGTACCGGTGTACCGCATTTGCATCTGCATAGAGTCGTGAGTCGGTCTCTATGAGTTGCATTATCATCTTCATATGATGTATTGGTGTAATGAACATAATCGTGTATGTTTATGTGAATTGTTGAAGTAAACATAAGTGTAAATGTATATGTGGAAATGTTGTGAGTTGTGAAGCATGATTTGGTGAATATACTTAGTTGTGTGGATATACATTGTGAGGTATGTGATGAATTGTGATGAATTATGGTGAGAAATATGTTATGTGTATTCTATGATGGTTTATATAGATATATAATTATATGCATTGTTTGTTATGATAATGTTTCTCACCCTTCTGCTGTTTTATGATGCTCTATGAGGCATTGCAGAGTAGGTTTGCTGGAGGTCTTTTGTGAAGCGTGGCTTCCTTCTTTTTGGTCGGTTGGCTCTGATATGTAGCACCGGGTAGTTAGGAATTGTTTTGATTCTTTTATGATACATCTGAGTATGTATCTGCTGGTGAATGTTTTGTAAACATGACTTATGTCTTGAATTAAACCGTTGATGTATATAATGTTTATATGAATGAAGTGATTCAATGTTTAGATGTTTCCGCTTTTATTCTAAATATTGATATGTGGGTTTTAAGAACTCAGTTCCTTTGTGGTGATTTACCCTTTGTTGCATATCCTTATGAGTAGGTGTTGTATGTGTTTTGAATTTCCTGGATAATGTGACGTGCCTCTTTTATACCATGTGTTAATTTATACTCTGATGAAATTTTTTATTAAGTGCCTAAATGATTTAATTGTTTATTTGGGGGTATAGGAAGGGGGTTTTACATGTTCCCCATGAATGTTGATATATGGAAATCCATTCAAAGTGGTGCAAGCGTCCTCTCCTCACTAGTTTAGATAAAACAATATTTTCTGTCGAATATGACTAAGTATCTTTCGTTAAAGTCAACCCGGCAACCGTAGGCCGAACTACGGCTGCTCTGATTCTTCATTCTCTTCTGAATGTAAGATACGTAGGCACGAGGATCTCTATCCTTAACGAGTACACTAACAACTAACTTCCCCTTTCTCTTGCCCCAGTGTAATCGAGACCAACCTGTTATTCAAAACCTTTTCTCTCGCCCGAGTGCGATCGAGACCTTTTCATTCTGTAGTCCGAACTACGGACGCTCTGATTTCTCGTCTATTAACGAGAATACATAGGCACAAGATTGCGATGATCTTGGTGAGCACATATCCCCAAATTTCCATATTTCTTCCTTTACCCGTAGTCCCATGAACTACAGATGCTCTGATTCTTCACTTCTTACAAGTGAAAATACTTAGGCACAAGGGCCCCAATCTTTGGTGAGCACTCTTTTCTAAAACCACCCATTTCTCTTTAACAGTCTAAACCCTTTTACATTTACTTTACACCTTTTTATCTTGGAAGAAAATAAACAAACTAGACTAACCTTTCTTACGAATTGAATCAAGAGGTTCCCGTTGAGTACAACGGACGTGAGGGGTGCTAATACCTTCCCCTCGCGTAACCGACTCCCGAACCTAGAACTTGGTTGCAATGACCACGTTCTTTCTCTAAAAGGTTTTATCGATATTTTCCTATCCCTTCTTGGGATAAATAAAGTTCGATGGAGATTCGGTGTTTTCCGCGACCATTCGCGAAGGATCGTGCTTTTTTTAGGTACGACACAACCAAAGGCAAACTCACGACCAAAGAAAGATTTATCGACCGCGGGAGGATTCACAACCAAAAGATTCAAAAGGAAAGTCGACCGAAGGCAGACTCACGACCCAAGAAAGGTTTATCAACCGCAGACAGATTCATAACCAAAAGATACTAGACGAATTCCAAACAAAGGTGGACTCACATCATTGCAAGAAAAGGAATGTCGGCCATAGGCGGACACATAACCAAAGGATAATAGATAAATACCGACCACGAGTGGACTCACATCAACGCAAGAAAAGGAATGTCGACCACATGAGGACTCACAATCAAATAAAGGTTTACTGATCGCAGGCAGATTCACAACCAAAAAAATTACCACCCAAAGGTTGATTTTCAAAAGGAATGACGACCAAAGGCAGACTCACATCCAGAATGGGACAGAAGATAACTCCATTGGGGGAAAAGAGAAGCTTAATCAGACGACTCTATAGGGGAGAGCAAGTAAGATGAATGAATTCATCGACGACTTCATTGGGGATAAAGCAAAACAGAACCTCCTGAGTCATTTTCTGCCGGGGAGAAGCCCGGAAAAGAGGGTACCAAACCTGGCTTATGCTTCGAATGCATATGTTTGAATTTTTCTATGGCGTGATGCTCCATACCAAATGGAAATGTTAGGCGTTTGAGGATTTAATGCAGTCCAAAATGTTGATGTAGGCTCAAACTACTGGGGGTAAGAGGATATGTGATCTAATGGTTATAATTGTGCCAAATATAGTTGGGATTTCGGCTTAGAGTTCCAAGTATGACTAGCCTTTGGTTAAGCATGAGACCAGATTGATAGTGATTGGATTTTTTTTAGGGATTTTATTCTTGGTTGCCAACAAAAGTGGACTTTGAAGGTGAAAAGGGTAGACTACCAAACGAGAACTGGTGGCAAAGGGTAGACTACTAGATGAGAACTGGTGGTGAATGGTTAAATTGCCAGACGATAACTGACTTCTTATTTTTTGTATCAAACGAGAACTAACTTTGTTGGTTGTATCAGACAGGAACTGATTTTGGGGTTTTCCAAACGAGGAATGGACTTTGAACGGTGTTTACTGTAACGCCCATTTTAATTACTTTTAGTTTCGGCGTTATTTTTATCCGTTGACGTGTTTGTGTGGAATTATTTGAGAACCAAGGATCATATTATTAATATATAGTGATAATAGTGTGATAATTAATAGTAATGTTAATATTATTATTAATTATTATTATTATTATTATTGTTACTAATATTAATATATGAGTAAAATATTATTATTGGAATTTTTGGAATAAAGAAAATGTGGAAATATTATTTTTAGAATTAAGTGGAATAATAATAAGGGGATTATTTGGAACTAAGGGCATTTGTGGCATTTGGGAAAAGAGGAAGAGAAGAACACGATTGTGAAGAAGAAGCACGCGTTTGAGACGGTGAAGAGGAAGAAAGAAGTCTGAAGCTTGAGCAAGAGGAGGACGATCAAAGCTGTGGATTGTCGAAGATTCATCATCAGAACTGCATTTGAGGTAAGGGGGGGGGGGAATTGATCGGTTAAATTGGTATATACATGAATATGTGGTAGAAAGGGGAAATTCCCTAATCCCCATGATCAATGATGAATTGATGTTGTTGCATGTTGTTAATTCCTTTATGAGTGTGATCAAGGTGTTAGAAATTGTTGCATGTGATGTAGAATAATTGTTTGGTTGATTTTGGGGGTTTTCGGGTAGTTCGAAGTTCTATGCCGGAAGTTGGTTAATCAAATAGAGGTGCGAATTTATCGGGTGAAATCGAGATTAGATGTTGTAGTGGAGTTGTAGAATGTCAAGCCGATGTTGCCGGGGGTGTTTTGGCGAGAATTGATGAGTGTGGAAGCGGCTGAATTCTGAATAACATAATTATTTTTTCTAGAAACGCAGGTATTCGCTGGGCGAATGAGGGGGCGAGCCTTCGCCAGGCTTTGCCAGGAGAAATGGGCAGCGAGTGCTGCCAGTAGCCTCTGTTTGGTTTCGCCAGGGGATTGGCCGGGCGAATGGTCAGCGAGTGTTCGCTGCAGGGCTTCGCTAGGCAAATGCGCCAGCGAGCCCGACAACAGATTGTGTTTTGCTGCTGTTCTGTGTTGATTTCTTTGTGGTTTTAGACCCTTGTTGGTCATGTTTGGTGATGAGCTTATTAGTGAGTGTGGTGAGTGTATGTATGGTGTCGGGACGTGATTCCGTGATATTCGTGTAATTTTGATATTTGAATTGGTGTATGTTATGATGTATGTCTGTGGTGATGGGTGAGGCATGTTCGATATATGATAAATTGTGATCAGTAGGATCGATACGCCTTGTGTGCATTGTATTGATGTGTTGTGTGAGGAATTGGATCAGTAGGATCATGTGCACCGTGAGTATTGTGTTGTTGTGCATGGTGTCTGCATAGCATGTGGACGTGGTGAATCATTGCTCGGTGGAGTGTATGTGATTCACTCACGTGCTCCAAGTGGGGAGCGTGGAAGTGGTGAATCATTGCTCGGTGGAGTGTATGTGATTCACTCACGTGCTCCAATTGGGGAGCATGGACGGGAGTTGAATCGTTGCTCAGATGGAGTGTACGCGATTCACCTGTGTTCCAAGTGGGAACGTTGGTAGGGATAGATCGTTGCTCGGATGGAGTGTATGCGATCTATCCTGAGATTTAATTATATGGGCTCAGGAGGAGCGTGGTAGGGATAGATCGTTGCTCAGATGGAGTGTATGCGATCTATCCTGAGTTAAATCGGTACCACATATTGTTGTGTCGAGTTGCATGTGTTGCATTTGTTGTATGTATGTTGTGTTGGCATGAGACAGTAGGTCCGGATTCGATGCGTATGAAATGATGTTTATGTGTTTCTACCTTTTATTTCATGTGCATTTATACCGTTAATATTTGATCGTGATTTCTCACCCCTTTGCTGTTGTTGTGGTCTGTGCTTCTTCGGGGGTACAGACAATCCAGGTGTTTGGCTAGCTTGGATTGTGGCGATGTCGTAGGGACTGCTCTGATACGTAACACTGGGGCTTTTGGGAGTATTTGTGTTTAGTTGATGTTTTGTGTGCCCCTGTGGCGTATCTTATTTTATTGACTACGAGGATGATATTTTGTATATTTTGGGCAGATGGCCGACTGGTTGTACATGATGATGTTGATGATATATATATATATATATATATATATATATATATATATATATATATATATATATATATATATATATATATATATATATATATATATATATATATATATATATATATATATATATATATATATATATATATATATTCTGTGGAAACTTGGTGAAAATGTGACATCCTATTTTTGGGGAAAACTCTGATAATTGATGTATTAATTGTTTTATTTTATTTTGGGGAACGGGGTGTTACAAGTTGGTATCAGAGCAGGTCGGTCCGTCCGGCCAGTGTTGTAGTTGAGTCTGTCTGTAGGATAGAGTTTGGTTGTTTTCCGTTAACATGTTGTTGTGGTTGTTGAGCAGTATGGTGGGGATGAACGATGCTGCGTTGGCTGCAGCTATGCAAGCAACAACACAGGTGGTGGCCAATCAGAATCTGACTGCGGGTGCTCAGTTCAGAGACTTGACGCAGTTCCAGAGCAACAAGCCACCAAATTTTGAAGGTGGGATTTTGGATCCGGAAGCTGCACAGAAGTGGCTGAAGGCGATAGAGAAGATCTTCAGGACCATGGGGTGCAGCGATGAGGAGAAAGTGAGATTTGGTACTCACTTGTTAGAGGGAGAAGCTGAAGCTTGGTGGGACAACTGTCGCTAGAGGTTGGAGGCTTCGGGAACTCCAATTACTTGGGAGGTGGTTCGAACGGGTTTTCTGGAAAAGTATTTTCCAGAGGATATCGGGAGTGCTAAAGAGGTTAAATTTATGGAATTGAAGCAGGGCAATATGTCGGTGGCTGAGTATGCGGCTAAGTTTGAAGAATTGGCTCAGTATTGTCCCCATTACAATACTGACGAGGCCATGACTTCTAAGTGTATAAAGTTTG
Organism: Lathyrus sativus; assembly: GCA_963859935.3. NCBI lineage: Eukaryota > Viridiplantae > Streptophyta > Magnoliopsida > Fabales > Fabaceae > Lathyrus > Lathyrus sativus. The sequence continues at coordinate 162,802,253 of OZ012736.1, read as the reverse complement.
AGAATGGGCTGAGGCCGAAGATCAAGATGGGGATCGCGTGTCAGAAGATCAGGAGTTATCCTGAGTTGGTGAGTAGAAGCCAGATTTATGACAATGATAACCGTGAAAGGATCGCACACTACAAGGCAGTGAATGACTGTAAGGGTAAACAGAGGTTCGGTGGTACACCTTACAGTGTGCCAACTGATAAAGGAAAGCAGAAGGCTGTGGCTGATAAGAGGTTCAGAGAAAGGAAAGCGTCGGTGGATTTGAAATGCTATTGGTGCGGTGTCGTGGGGTATCGTGCTAGTGATTGTCCTCATGAAGCGAAGAAGTGCTTCAAGTGTGGGAAGTCGGGCCATGTGATGGCGGATTGCAGGACTAGTATGCCTACTTGCTATAACTGCAGCGAGAAAGGCCATATTAGCACTCATTGTGAGAAACCAAGGAGGACTCAAGTGCCTCAGGTTAGCGGTAAAGTGTTTGTAGTGGTGGGAACTTAAGCGGTGGACAAGGAGCGTTCGATCAAAGGTACTTGTTTTATCAATAACATTCCTTTGACTGCTATGATTGATACGGGTGCAACCCACTTGTTTATCTCTGTTGATTGTGTGAAGAAGTTAGGTTTGGTGCCGTCTACTCTTGAGCGGCGGATGACTATTGAAACTCCCTCGATTGGTTCAGTGACTACTTCATTAGTGTGTTTGAGGTGTCCACTGACTATTTTTGGCCGAGACTTCGGTGTGGATTTGATTTGCTTGCCACTTGGTAGTTTGGATGTTATATTGGGTATGAATTGGTTGGAGTTCAACCGAGTGTACATCGATTGTTTTCGGAAAGTGTTATTATTTTTGACTCCAGAAGAGGAAGCTTTGGCAGATTCCTTATCTAGTAAGGAATTGAGAACTTTGTTGGCAGATGAAGCTCAGGTGTTTGCTTTATTTGCATCACTGTCTGTTGATAACAAGGCGTTGTTGGATGAGCTAGCCGTGGTGAACGAGTTTCCGGAGGTGTTCCCTGATGATATTACAGAGTTGCCTCCAAAGAGAGAAATTGAGTTTAGCATTGACCTTGTTCCTGGTACAAGGCCTATTTCTATGGCGTCGTACAGGATGTCAGCGACGGAATTGGCCGAGTTGAAGTCTCAGATTGGAGAGTTGTTGGATAGGAAGTTTATCAGGCAAAGTGTGTCGCCGTGGGGAGCTCCAGTGTTGTTAGTGAAGAAGAAGGATGGTAGCATGTGGTTGTGCATCGATTACCGTCAATTGAATAAAGTGACCATCAAGAACAAATATCCTCTTCCAAGGATTGATGATTTGATGGATCAATTGGTGGGAGCTCGTGTGTTTAGTAAGATTGACTTGAGGTTGGGTTATCATCAGATCAGAGTGAGAGAAGGTGATATTTAGAAGACGACATTTAGGACTCAATATGGACATTACGAGTATGCAGTAATGCCTTTCGGAGTGTCTAATGCGTCGGGGGTGTTCATGGAGTATATGAACCGTATCATCCATTCTTATTTGGATCAGTTTATTGTCATGTTCATTGATGATATACTGATTTATTCTAAGTCTGATGAAGAGCATGCAGAACATTTGAGGATTGCTTTGCAAGTGTTAAAGGATAACAAGTTGTTTGCTAAGTTATCAAAGTGTGAGTTCTGGTTGAAGACAGTGAGTTTCTTGGGGCATGTTATTTCTGGTGATGGTGTTTCGGTAGACCCATCGAAGGTGAGCACAGTGTTACAGTGGGAACCGCCGAAGACGGTAACAGAGATTAAAAGCTTTTTGGGTTTGGCAGGTTATTACCGAAGATTTATTGAAGGATTTTCCATATTGGCGTTGCCATTGACTCAGTTGACGAGGAAAGACCAAGTGTTTGTGTGGGATGCTGCTTGTGAAGAGAGTTTTGGAGAGCTGAAAAAGAGGTTGACTTCAGCGCCGGTGTTAGTGTTACCGAATCTGAGCGAGCCTTTTGTGGTGTATTGTGATGCGTCTAAGATGGGATTAGGCAGAGTTCTTATGCAGAATGGGAAAGTGGTAGCTTATCCTTCACGATAAATGAGGGTACATGAGCGGAATTATCCTACTCATGACCTTGAATTGGCTGCGGTGGTTTTTGTGTTGAAGATCAGGAGACACTATTTGTATGGTTCGAGGTTTGAGGTGTTCAGTGATCACAAGAGCTTAAGGTATCTGTTTGACCAGAAAGAATTGAATATGAGGCAGAGGAGGTGGTTGGAATTCCTGAAAGATTATGATTTTAGTTTGAGTTATCACCCAGGAAAAGCGAATGTTGTTGTAGATGCCTTGAGCAGGAAAACGATTCATATGTCAGCTTTGATGATGAAAGAGATAGAGCTTATTGAGCAGTTCCGGGATTTGAGCATGGTTTGTGAGATTACGGCAGATGGTGTGATGTTGGGTAAGTTGCAAGTGAAGAATGATTTCTTGGATATAATTAGAGAACACCAGAAGTTGGATGTGAAACTTGTGGATTTGATGCGATTTGGGTAATTGTAGATCGGCTTACGAAGTCTGCACATTTTGTGCTGATTAGTATCAGTTTTCTGTTGGAGAAGTTGGCAGAGATCTATATTCGGGAGATTATGAAGCTGCATAGTGTGCCATTGAGTATTGTGTCAGATAAAGATCCGAGGTTCACTTATGTAGTTTGGAAGAGTTTGCAGGAAGCTTTGGGTATCGAGTTGAAGCTGAGTTCAACCTATCATCCGCAGACAGATGGACAGTCAGAGAGGACTATTCAGACTTTAGAGGATTTGTTGCGGGCTTGTGTATTGGAAAAAGGTGGTGCGTGGGATACTCATTTGCCATTGGTAGAGTTCACGTACAACAACAATTACCATTCCAGTATCGGGATGGCACTGTGTTGCACCCCAAATTTTGACCCCTTAGATTCTCATTATCATTTTAGGAGCATACTCATAAATTATCTAACCCTAACCCAGTGCAAGTTTGTCTTGGTCAAGTTACAGATGAATCAGGTTTGTGAACAGTCAAATCGAAGCTTCAGGGTTAGTGATCAATCCAAGTTTTAGGCTAATTCAATCATGAAATAAGATCAAGGGTATCATATGATGTCAATTGAGAATCCAATTTGACGTTGTTACCCCAGAATCAAGAACAGTGCATTTCATGGCACCCGATTAGGGTTTTTGACCGGTAAAAGTTAACTGTAGTTTGACTTTGGTATTGGAAGGTGTTTTAATGATGGGATCATGGTCCATGAAGTTCATATAGCTTAATGAAGTTCATTCAAGAAGTGTCAAAGTCTCAGGAGGTCCAGAGTGTCAACAAACGACTCGGTAGTCACCGATCGATCGTACGGTTGACCGAAAAGTCAACTCTTCAAATTTAAGGAATTGGACTTCAAAGTGTGAATCAAAAATGTTCCTTATGTCATTTTGCACTTGCCTATCAATTTTAATGACCATTGGATCAAGGATGAAGGAGTAATCGAAAAATCGGGAAATTAGGGTTTTGAAAAGGGCTAAACCATAACTCCTTAACCACACATCCAAATGAAGTGGTTCAAAGCTCATTGGAAAGCTCTTGACAAATCCTACAAAAGTCCCAAAGTGGTCCATGATCAGAAAATGCATAGATTTGGAGTTATGATCAAATTCATTTTGAGAAGGGAAAAGGACTTAGAAAATTTCACTTAAGCTCATTTTTAGCAACTTTGAGAGGCTTTTTGGCCAAGTTCCTTTGAGAATTTGAAACTCATGAAAACATGAATGTTTTAGATCTATTTGAGGGCTTTCTAAAAAGTACTAGAACATCTCAATAGCATTTGTAAGCTGAGAGTTATGAATTTGGCAAGTTGGTGTTTTCACACTTGAGTCCCACATTGACAAACTTTCAAAAATCCTTCCTTTGATCAATTGGACCAATCTCAGCTTTTGAAACATGTTTTATCTGATATGTAGAGACTTTGTAGCATGGAAATACAATGAAAATGCAGAGGAAATGGAATTGGCCAAGTTTGCAAGTGGACTTGCAAGTTGCCTTACAACTTGCATTAAAATATCATAAACCAAGCAAGAGGTGGAAAGTAAGTTCTGAGCCAACCATGAGCCTATACACTTTAGCCTGACTTTAGACACACTAAATTCACCATAACACTTGACTTTAAGCTTACCTATCAGCCAAGAAAACCTTTTTTGGAGATTGGATTCAAAAAGTGAAAACCTTTCCTTCTTAAGAGGGAAATCTCCAAATCTGTCCATACTCTCTCATTTGTCTATAAATAGAGGCACTCCCCACCTCATACTGGACATCAGAAATCTCTCAACAACCAGAGAAACACAAATCTCTCACTTTTCTCACTCTTGGCTCCAAATTTTCAAAATCACAAATCCACCAAAACCATGAAAAATCTGCCTTGACAGTCCAATTGCCAAAACCATTTCTCCATACTCAAACTCACCAAACATCATCCCCACAACCCATAAATATGATATAGAAGGTGTTCCAACCATTGAAGCACTCAAAAACCTCCTCATTCAAAAAGTTAACCTCCATACCAAGTTACTTTGACCACAATGCACAAAATCAGTCAAAACTTGTTCTAGGCATTTGCTTGATGTTGTAATCACTCTAACACCTCACATATATCATTTCTCAACTGTCCAATGTATTAAGGATCATTGGTGGAGTTTATTTCTCCAACTGTCTTGAAGTTTGCATCCTTGCTTCAAGAAGAAGAAATCTCCAAAGCTAAGTGCATTTGAAGTTTTCTCTGGGTTTCTTATTGATCAAACCTGCTCAACACAGTCTATTAGAGGTATGTAGACACTCCATCTTTGCCTTATATCATAATATCATGTTTGGCATTTTGAGCATGGTTGTGTTGAAAAGGTGTCATTTTCATGTCATATGTCAAAATTCTGTTTTGGAGGCAATATGTTTGATTGGTGAGATGAATCATGCTTAATTTCTTGTTTATACTGTGCACATGTGATTAGTATGACCTGTGTCAATTGTTCTTTCACTTTTCACATCCTAAGTGCATCATTTGCATCTTAATGGCCACCAACATAACAGAAATGATTCCACTTGAAGTATGCTTGGTTCTTGAGTTTGTTCATACTTGATTTCACATTTATGACATGTATGTATGGATTGCATAACCTGTTTTACATGATTTGATCTATTGACCACAATGATGCATTTTTCAGCAAAAGATAAGCCATCATCATAGCAGCCTTGTTTCCTCTTGGTCTTTGATCAGTTTTAATGTTTAAAAACCTCATTTATATGATTCATGATCTGTGTGAAATGATTGCTCAACATGAATATGAGTTTGGACCTGTTTTGCATTTCTTGATTGCTTCTCAAATGTCATTTCTGCCTTGAACATGCCATTTGCATCACCACTGATTTTAAGACTAGGTCACATGCTTAGAATCACTTGAATACACAATTGTAGCTTGCTTAAAGTGCTTGTTTGATGTGAATATACCTAGGACCTGCTTTGAACATTTTCATGTATGCCCTAAAACATCAAAATTGCAGCTCACTTGTCATTTTTCATACCAAGTTGTTTCAGACTAGTTTGTGTGTTCAAAATCAATTGTTGATATATATATATGTGACATGTGTGTAAGATGTATTAGACCTAGATGTGCATGAAACTGACTTGAGCATCATCTTGCATTTCATCAAAAATACCAAGTTTGCAACTCAATACTCATTTTTCATAACAGTTTGCTTTGAACAGTTCCTTTGCTTGATTTTCATCCAATAACATATATTTGATGTGTGTAATCATGCTTTGAAACTGAACTGTACTTTTTTCATGTTGCATCAAAATGTCATTTTGCAATTTGTGTATCATCCTTCATGCCAAGCTATCTAGAGCCATTCTTCTTGTTTGGATTTACTTGATCACATGTATGTATGGTGTGTGTGTTCCTAATCTGACTAGTATGTACATAAAACATGAACTGCATATCCTCATGCACCTCACACACACAAGTTTGCATATTGATCACCACATTTCACAATAGCCAGTTTTAAGCCACACCTTGTGTCCAATCTCATCCACTAGCATGTATTCAATGTGTGTAAGTGTTTAATTTGGTCAAAATGTACATAGAAACAGAACTGAACATCAACTTGCATTTCTCATAACAGTTTTGCATCTTGCACATCATTTCTTACATCCAACTGTTTTGAATTGTTTTTTTGGCATGAATGCACTCAATAATATATATGTAAGGTGTATGTGTGTTTGAAAGGGTTTGAAAGTACTTGGAACTGAAATTGGATATCTCCATGCACCTCACAAACACAAATTGACAGGTTGAGCACCACTTTTCACACCAGTTTGCTTTGCATCAAAATTATGGCTTGGACTCACTTATTAGTATGATTATAGTGTGTATGAATGATGTGTTTGACTTGAATATGCTTGGAATTACAATTGAACATCTTCATGAGCACATCAATACCATTTTGCATATTGGTTACTACTTTTCACCAGGGCCAGTTTTGAACCTATCATTGTGCTTAATTCATTCATCAATGTATTTTCAAGATGTGTATATGATTTGTTTGGTTTGAAACTGTTTGGAATTTGATCTTCATCCCAAAATACATCTCATTCATAATAGATTTGAAATTCACATAACACTTTTCACCACAACTTGATTTCAGCCATATCTTGTGTTTAAATTAACTCATTAATGTTTATGTGGTGTGTATGTATGATCATATTGATTTAGAGCTGGCTGTAACATGAGTTTCATTTCAAAATGCACATCATGCCTTCAAAATGCAAGTGCCATCGGGTTTTAAAATGGAAGAGGAATTTCAAAAATCTAAAAATGCCATCTTGTTCCTTGTGAAATTCCACATGATTTAGACTAAAATTTCACCCAAATCCATGGAAAATTGAAGAAGTTATGACCAAAATGCAAAACTGGTTTTGATGAGTGTTTGGCTTGCCCAACTGCCTTGAATACACGCCCTATATGTTTATGGGGTGGCATTTGTACTTGGATGTACAGCCACCCCAGTGGTAACCAACTTGTCACCTAAGCGCCTTGTACCAGCTGAACCTGGGTTCGACCCTTGAGGAGGGCAACCCTTTTGTCAATTTTTGCCATTTTTCAACCAAACTTCAAAAAATCATATCTCCCTCATTTTTAATCATTTTGCATCCATTCTTTTTGCATTGTGTTTTTTTTTATGTCTATTTTTATTTAGTATTTTAAAATTCCATGGTTTCCTAATTTTTCATCCCTTTTGACTACTTGCAAGTTAAAGTGCATTTTGTAATCGTTTCCACATATGCAGATGAATTTCCCTCTTGTTATACTTGTGAATGACATGATATTTGATTGCCCTCTTTTCCTTAATGTTAGTCAACATGCTAGGATTTTATTTTGGTTGTTACCATATTCATTTTTCTTCCTCTGAGGAATTCACTTGAGTTTGATCTGCTGTCGCAGTCCTTGCTTGATCAGTTGCTTTGATTGTCATCAATGCCTATTTTGTGTTTACATTTAACATGTTTATTTAATTGTTGTCACCATGATTTTATCTTCATCACACCTAGTACTTAGTTAATTGTTTTTATTTCCCCAAGTGATGAAACTTGTTAGTTCTCATCCAAGTTGCCTCCCTTCTCTCCTTCCAAAGGAAAAGTCTTTCCATTGACCCCTGTGTCATGGATAGCTCATTTACCCCCTTATTGACTTTGTTAAGTCATTTTAACCTTAGTTTAGAATCCATTAGACTTTGCTTTAAGTCTAAGAAACCCACCATTTCTAGGAGTGTTTTTCAACTAGAACCCTAGGATAGATTTTGTCAACTCTATGTAAGAATCATCGTCATGATTTCTTACTTCCCCTTTTGAGTGTTATAATTTAGATTAGGGAGTTTTGTCAAACTCCACACAAAAATTGTCATGTTTTCCCCCCTTGAACCTTGATCATCATCAAGTGTTCTTCATCCCTTGTGAGGCGAACTACGATTGCTCTGATTCTATCCTAGTTAGGTACGTAGGCAGAAGATGTGATATCTTTGCGAGCAAACTTAGTGTATATAACTTTAGGTTTCAACATATACCCTTTACCAATCCATAGCAAACATTCACAAGCTTAGCAAGCAATCAAACAAAAGGTTCCTGTAGAGTACTACAGACGCTTAGGGTGCTAACACCTTCCCTAGGTATAACCAACCCCCGATCCCCGAATCTCTTAAGCGTTGTCGTTACATTGTGAAAAGGGTTTTTCTTTCTTTAGACCTTTCCTTTGGATAAAATAAAGTTAGGTTGTAAAAGAATTAAGATTCAAGTTAATTTAAAAGCTTGATATCCAATTTTCACCGCAACAGAAATGGCGACTTCACTGGGGATAATTGCTTTGAGGGTTTAGCCTATCTTGTTTGAATACTTGCTTATTTGTGAATACTTGTAAATATGTATATATGGGCCATGTTGGATCTTGGGAATTTTGAGTGGTAAGAAGACACTATACCCATGTTTGAGCGTGCTTATGATAGGATGGAGGTATATTCAAGGAGGCTTATAGGGAGTTGATTCCCGACCAAGTTGACTTGAGAAAACCACAGCTCAGTAGAGGCCCTTCTGAAAGTTAGTATTGTTGATCGAGTATTCGTGAACACAATGCTACTTTCTACATGGGAGCCCGTGATACTGAGGACCTTTAGATTACCTTTTCCCCCACCTTGGATTTATTAGGATGTAGTGCGATGACTATAAGGGAGTAATTCTGAAATAGTTGATACGCAATACTACACTTGGACGAAACTCTCTTGAGAATATTATCGACCACCAAGTATTTGGGAAATTGATAATATCCGAAAGATGGGCCGAGGATTCTGGGAACCTTTTAGAACCTTGTTCTATAGTTTTTGAAAGCCTTAGTACATACTCTTGGGATGGGTAGACCCTGGCTCCACGCTCATGTTCTCCAAACCTAAAACTTCACCTGTTTACCTATGTGTATATGTGAAATTTGTGCTTACCTGTGTTTGTGCATTCATGCATTCATGAGCATCATATCATAAAACGTTTCATGGAACTCAGATTTTTGTTTGTAAACATTAGGATCATCATGAATAGTGAACAAAAGAAAACTATGAAGTACACTTACAAGAGTCCTAACTTGGATGACATAGAGAGGTTGAGCACTTTGATAACAGATCCAGAAGGATTCAAGAGCAGGTATGGGAACTTATTGTCATTATTGAGGATAAAAAAAAAGGTGGATCTGGGAATTCTCTCCACACTTCTCCAGTTTTATGATCCACTCTATCATTGTTTCACTTTTCCTGATTATCAGCTGGTACCTACACTTGAGGAATATTCTTGCTTGGTTGGATTACCCATTCTTGATGAGTCTCCTTTCCCAATCATGGAGAAAGACCCTAAGGAGGAAGAAATTGCTAAAGCTACACGTTTGGGATTGGTGGATATTCAGAAAAATATGGTTACTAAAGGAAGGGTCTTTGGTTTGACTGCAGAGTTCTTGGTTGGGAAAGCCCAATACTATGCTGATCATTTGAGTATGGATGCATTCGAGGCTATCCTCGCCTTGCTCATTTATGGGATCTTCTTGTTTCCAAGTTTTGATAATTTTGTGGACCTTAACGCCATTAAAATTTTCTTAAAGAAAAACCCCGTGCCTACTTTACTAGCTGACGCCTATCATTCTGTTCATCTGAGGAATTTGCATAAGGGAGGAATGATTATCTGTTGTGTCCCTTTACTATACAAGTGGTTTATTTCTCACTTACCTAAGGCTCATGCTTTTTGGAAGGAAGGTTGGTGGTCTCAAAAGGTTATGGCTCTCACTCACTCGGATATTGATTGGTACAGCCGTAATTACAATGGGATAAAGATCATTGACAGTTGTGGAAGTTTTGGTAACGTACCTCTGCTTGGTGCAAATGGAGGAATCAGTTACAACCCTGTTCTCGCTCGCCGACAACTTGGATATCCTTTGAAAGACAAACCCAATAGTGCTCATGTGGAGAATATTTTCTTTAAGGGAAGTTCAAAATTGAAAGAAGAGATCTTAACAGCTTGGGATCATGTACACAAGAAAGGAAAGGAAGACTTAGGGAAACCTAATTGCATCTCTCTCGAGCCTTATCTCCAATGGATTCGAAAGAGAGCTATTCAGCTGAAGATGCCTTATCCTCAGCACGAACCCATGGTGTTGAAGGAGGAACCCCCAATGATCTTTATGTCTGAAGAGGAGAAGTTGAAGATTGCTTTGAGAAAATCACAACAAACTGAAGTAGCCTGGAGGTTCAAGTACCAAGTGGCCGTGGAAGGAAATAATGAAATCCGTAGACAACTTCAGATGAAGGATGAAGAAATGATTGCTTGTAAGAAAAGGAAGGCGCACGAAGATTTATTTTATTCCAGCCATCAGTCAACTCCATGGAAGTTAATGGTAGACAAGCTCATTCTTGAGAAGGCACAGATAGAAGAAGAACTCAAGAAGATCAAAGCAAGAAAGGACTTTTGTTAGGATATCTTTAGCTCTACGTTTAGGACTTTTTGTAAGATGAACTATTTTGTAATTCAAAACTTGAAAATCAATGAAATAAAATGATGTTCTGATGTTTACAAAATCTGAGTTCCATAAAACCTTTGCATTTGCATTCTCATTAATTAATCATTCAAGGAATTAAAGTTGTTTTGCAGATATTATAGAATGGATTATGGAAAGAAAGTAGAGATTGTGTTCCAAATACCAAAATTGGAGAACTTGAAGAAATTGGGAAGTTTAGTAGAATACCCCGAGGCATTCAGAGAAAAGTATGGGAATATGCTGTCTTTGCTAGAAGTTCAAGTATATGAAGAGATGTTGTCCGCACTCGTGCAGTTCTATGATTCAACCTACCACTGTTTCACATTTCCATATTATCAGTTGCTGCCAACCTTGGAAGAATATTCCGCCCTGATGGGAATAGGCGTCACTCCTAGACCATTTTCTGGAAGAGAAGGGACTCCTAATGAAAGAGCAGTTGCAGAGGCTGCATATTTGGAGGTGGACGAAGTACGATCTCACATGATTGCTAAGGGAGGGTTGTATGGATTTCCAGCTATGTTCCTGTATGAAAAAGCTCAAAGCTATGCCGTGTCAAAGAATTCTGAAGCCTTTGAGGCCATCCTGGTTTTACTAATCTACGGACTGTTCCCGTTCCCGACTGCTAATGATTTTGTAGACGCAAATGCAATCAACCTTTTCTTAATCAAGAATTCTGTACCTACCTTATTGGTTGATGTGTACTTTTCCATCCACCGTAGGAACCGTTATGGAGTTGGTCAGATTGAATGTTGCACCGTTTTCTTGCACAAGTGGTTTATTTCGCACTTGCCAAGAAGTCCAGCCCTCTGGGATAAGCAAAATGGGCTCTCATGGATAGAAAAGTTGTTGTTACTCAAACATTCAGATGTTAAGTGGTATGACCCTATGTATGGGGGGATTGCCATGATTCAAAGCTGTGGGGATTTCCCGAATGTTCCGCTCATCAGCGTTAATGGTTGCATCAGCTATAATCCTATTTTAGCTCGTCGGCAGTTGGGGCACCCGATGGAGAATGAACCAGACCCAGACTTTTTGAGAAGCTTCTACATTGAAGAGGGAAAGAATCCCGCTTACAGGGCTCGAATTGTGTATGCTTGGCGTCATGTCCACACGAGGGGAGTAACTGCCTTAGATTATCACGACACTACTGTTTCAGAATCTTACTTATCATGGGTAAAAGAAGCAGCATTGAAGATGTTCTATACTCGCTTTGAGCCTGACTCACCCAAACCTACTCTCGTAGAAGAATTGAAAGCTGCTTTGGCAAAAGCTGAAAAAGAAGGAAAGGTTTGGAGGGATAAGTATTTCAAAGTGATGCAAGAGAAGGAAGAGCTTCAAGAGTTGGTCCGTCAAGGTGGAAAGAAGAATCAGCCAGAAGACGAAGGGCCCTCCAACCAGAAGATCTAAGATCTTTTTGTTTTCCGTTTTATTTCATCATGTATCTGTATTGAAGACTTGTATTTCAGTTTCAGAATCGTTGTTATAAAACTCTCAGTTATTAATCTATGAAGACTTTGAATTTGCTTATTTCCCCACTGTTATAATGTTTGCAAATATTCCTTTGAATTCCTTGAATGTTTAATTCTGCATTCGCATGTCTTCATTCATAAGCATTGCATGTGCATGTTCTTGTGTTGTGTCTCATCTCGCTGTCTTGTCCCCAGAGAGAATCACACTGAATCCTCAACATCGATACAATACCTGAGCCCAAGCTCTCTTAAGAATGGAAGGATAGAATTTGGATGTGGACAGGATTGATAATGAACTCGGAGAGCTACAAGGAGGCATGGGGCAGATCATGGAAGCCCTACAAGTCATTCGCGCAAAGTTGGACACTCAAGCCACTGTTGTTTCTGAAATCACTAGCATAGTTGTAGAGCCGATCCCAACGACAATCACTGTTGCAAATGTTCCACCATATGGGTTACCGCCTGGCTTTGTACCTCCACCAGCAGTCAATCAACAAGCAGTTCCCCTAGGGGCAGAGGTTCCTCAAGCTATCCCTACTTACACTCAGCCTTCTGTTCAGATTCAAGCGCGCCCTGTTTTTCATAATCCTCCACAAGTGTACGAAGGTCTTGATGGGTATGAAGAGGAGAGTGGACGACATGATAAGTTGAAAGAAAGTGTAGATACTATAGGAAGGAAAGTCAGAGCAATGGAAGGGAATGACATCTTTGGTACTGATGCCAGAGATATGTGCTTAGTGTCTGGATTGGTAATCCCGCCGAAATTCAAAGTTCCCAATTTTGATCAGTATTCTGGTGCTACTTGTCCTCGAACACATTTGATTATGTACTACCGAAGAATGGCCGCTCATGTAGAAGATGATAAGTTGATGATTCACTGTTTCCAAGATAGTTTGAAAGGAGCTCCTGCTAAATGGTATTTGGGTCTGGATCAGTCTCGTATTCACAGTTTCCAAGACTTGGCCGATGCTTTCATAAAACATTACAAGTACAACATGGATTTAGCCCCTGATAGAAGACAGTTACTGAGTATGTCGCAAAAGAGTTCGGAATCTTTCAAAGAATATGCACAACGGTGGAGGGAAACCGCCTCTCAGGTGGAACCTCCTTTGAGTGAAAAAGAGTTGACAGATTGGTTCGTCGATACAGTGAGACCGGAGTTTTATGAGAAGATGATCAGTAGTGTAACCGCAAGTTTTTCTGATATAGTAGCAGTGGGGGTGAGAGTGGAGTTAGGAATGAAGAATGGAAAGGTGGCTAGTGGTTCCAGCAGTCCTGGTAACAACAATGTCAAGAAGTTCAGCAATAATTTTCATAAAAAAATGGAAGGGGAGACAAATGCAGTAACCGTGGGAAGAAGGAGTCGCACCTGGAGACAGCCTTATCAACAGTATCAACAACCTCAGCAAGGCTTTGTTCAGCAGCCTCAACCAAGTTATGTTCAGCAATCCCAGCAACAACGACCAATGTATCCGTTGTAGTATGCTCAACAACCATATGTGGCAGCTGTAACCCCGGCTTTCAGTCATCCTGTTTCCAATTATCAGGCAGTGCCAACACTTGTATATCAGCCAATTCAACAAGGGTATCAACGAGTGCCCAACGCTCCACCCTATCAGCAACATCATCAGCCTAGAGCTCAGGCACCCATACCGAACTACCAGAATCAAAGACCAACAACAAAACCTCCACTTCCTCAGATACCGATGACTTACGCAGAGTTGTATCCATCCTTGGTGCAGCAAGAGTTGGTAACAACGCGACCTCTAAATCCAGACACTACATCTCCTCACTATAATCCAAATGCTCATTGTGCCTTTCATGAAGGCGCTGCCGGTCATGATTTAGAAGGTTGTCTTGCCTTAAAACATCTTGTCAGGGAGTTGATAGAAAAGAAGATCTTATCTTTTGATGATGTGCCGCCTAACGTTAAAAGCAATCCATTACCGAATCATGGAGGGTTAATGCTGTAGCAGAAGTTTTAGATGAAAAGATAGTCCGAGGTGTGTCAGAGATCAAGACTCCGGTAAAGTTACTTCACGAGAAGCTGTTGAAAGCAGGATTGATAGAAGGTACCCATAATGATTGTGAAGAATGTTCTATTGATTCTAGAGGGTGTGATATGGTACGAGGAGATATACAAAAACTGATTGATGATGGAGTATTGCAAGTATGTTGCAAGGTGATGAAAGAAGTTTCGGTAATTGAGCTTGTTTTTAATTTACCGAAGAAAGGTGAGAAAGTCCCGGTGTTCAACATGACCAACAAAAGTATGAAGCCTGTTTTCAGCAAATCGGCTATTGAGCAACCTCGGCCGGTTATTATTCAGAAACCAAGACCATTTCCTTTTGAAAGCACAAAGGCCGTTCCATGGAAATATGACATGACTGTAATAGACCGAGGATCTGGGAGGGTTTGTCAGAAAGAGACAGTAAAAGACGACCAAGTAGACGTGACAAACATTGCAGGTACAAGCAAGATGACCGGTAGTGGTCGAATCTATCAGCCGAAGATAACAGTAGTCACTCCAAGAGAGGTTACTCCTGCTGCGACAAAAGAAAAAGAGGTACCAAGTACTGAGGGAGACGACGAAGAATTCTTAAGGATTATTCGGAAAAGTGATTACAGAGTTATTGATCAGCTTCACCAAACCCCATCGAAGATATCGATCTTGTCTCTCTTGATGAACTCTCCGGCCTACAGAGAAGCTCTGCAAAAAGTATTGAAGCAGGCACATGTGACAAAAGACATAACTCTCGGCCAATTTGACTCAGTAATAGCCAACATTACAGCATTTAATACCCTGAGTTTTAGTGATGCAGAGTTGCCAAAGGAAGGACGTAATCACAACCGTGTGTTGCACATATCTGTCAGGTGCCAAGAAGACACAATGGCACGAGTTTTAGTCGACACTGAATCCTCATTGAATGTACTGCCCGCAAGGTCGCTCGCAAGATTGGCATATGTAGGGGCAGAAATGAAACCGACATCGTTGATTGTTAAGGCTTTTGATGGTTCGAGAAGGACGGTTATTGGGGAAGTGGAGTTACCAATCATGATAGGACCTCACGAGTTCAGTATCACATTCCAAGTGATGGATATTAACCCAGCTTACAGTTGCTTGTTGGGACGGCTGTGGATTCACGAAGCAGGGGCAGTAACTTCCACATTGCATCAGAGAATAAAATTTGTTGTGAATGACAAGCTGGTAATTGTACACGGTGAAGAGGACCTAATGGTGAGCAATTTGTCATCATTCAAGTATATTGAGGCAGATGAAGGCGCCTTAGAAACTTCCTTTCAGGCACTCGAGATAGCTAACACAGTGATGTTAGAGGAAACAGTGGCTAAGAGCAGTCCATCTTTTGCATCCGCTCAGAGCATCAAGTCTACACTGGAAGAAGGTACTCCTGCAGGCTAGGGAGAGGTTATTAAAGTGAAGCAAAAAACGAATTGCCAAGGGTTGGGTTACAAAGCAACTCATGATGAAGCACCGACACATGAAAAAGGACGCCCAAAGACTATACAAGAAGTATTCATCAGTGGAGGTTTCCAAGTCAGTGCTGTGGAAGAAGATTTTGAAGATGAAGACCTTGAACAATTAGTTTATCGCTGCAACTCTTCCTTGAGCAACTGGGAAGCTATTGAGATTCCTATGGTCTTTCCTGAGTTAAAGTAATTTGTTTGTCTTTCTTTTCTTGTTGTTGTGTTGAATCTCCATAGCCATGCCCAAGGCTATAGGAATGTTTTGTAAGGGCCCCGTGCTTTCAAAAAAATCAATGAAAAATGAACTATTTTGTTAATTTCCTTGTGTTATTTCCTTTACTACTTTTGTTTTCACTTTAAACGAAAAGTGGCAATCTTAAAAAAACCAAAACAATTTTATTTTTTGTGTGCTGCATTTATCTTTGTGTGTTTTAATAAAATAAGCCATTCCAACATGCAGTGATGTCCTAAAACCCGTTGAATCCTATGACCTTGCATTCCCTCCTGACTTTGATTCACCAATATACCAAGCTGAATATGAGGATGAAGATTTTGAAATCCCTGATGAACTGGTAAAATAGGCACACTATGAGTACACAGAGCTTCAACCCTACAAAGAACAGGTAGAAGTCATTAATCTTGGCACCGAAGAAGACAAGAAAGAAGTCAAGATTGGGGCAGCTCTAGGGGCAGAAGTCAAGCAGCAACTAGAGAAGCTTCTGAAATAGTATGTGGATGTATTTGCTTGGTCATACCAAGATATGTCGGGTTTAGACATTGACATAGTAGTTCACAAATTACCGCTTCGACCAAAATGCCCACCGGTTAAACAAAAGCTTCGAAGAACAAGACCTGACATGGCTCTCAAGATTTGAGATGAATTGAAAAAGCAGATTGACGCCAGTTTCCTAGCAGTGTCCAAATACCCCGAATGGGTGGCCAATATTGTACCTGTACCGAAAAAGGATGGGAAAGTCAGAATGTGTGTGGATTATAGGGATCTAAACAAGGCCAGTCCAAAGGATGATTTCCCTTTGCCGCATATTGATACGTTGGTGGATAATACGGCTCGCTTTGCAGTTTTCTCATTTATGGATGGTTTCTCCGGTTACAATCAGATTAAGATGGATCCCGATGACATGGAAAAAACTACTTTCATTACTCCGTGGGGGACTTACTGTTACAAAGTTATGCCTTTCAGTCTGAAGAACGCAGGTGCTACTTATTAGAGAGCCATGGTGGCTTTATTTCATGATATGATGCACAAGGAGATAGAGGTATATGTTGACTACATGATCACCAAATCTCAAAGTGAGGAGGACCATTTGGAACATCTTTTGAAATTATTTAAGAGACTTAGAAAATATCAGTTGAGACTGAACCCAGCCAAGTGCACCTTTGGAGTAAGATCTGGAAAGTTACTCGATTTCATTGTCAGTCACCGAGGGATTGAGGTGGATCCAGATAAAGTCCGAGCCATTCAAGATATGCCAGCTCTGCAGACTGAGAAGCAAGTCAGAGGTTTTCTTGGAAGATTGAACTACATATCCAGATTTATTTCCAATATGACTCCTACTTGCGAGCCCATCTTCAAATTGTTACGCAAGGATCAGACGGTCGTTTGGAATTCAGATTGTCAGCAAGCGTTTGATAAGATTAAGGGCTATCTTCAAGGAAGACCTCTCTTCATGTATTTGACAGTGCTCGAGAATTCACTGGGTTGTGTGTTAGGTCACCAGGATGAGTCCGGACGAAA
The DNA here is from genome assembly GCA_963859935.3 of Lathyrus sativus. Taxonomy (NCBI): domain Eukaryota; kingdom Viridiplantae; phylum Streptophyta; class Magnoliopsida; order Fabales; family Fabaceae; genus Lathyrus; species Lathyrus sativus. Next base: position 162,784,966 of record OZ012736.1, on the reverse strand, counting down.
AGAACATGCTATTTATTATTTGAGTAAGAAGTTCACTGTTGTGAAAGCCGATATTCACTTCTGGAGAAAACTTGTTGTGCTTTAGCATGGGCTTCCAGGCGTTTGAGGCAGTATATGATTTGTCATACCACTTTGTTGATTTAAAAAAGGAATCCGATAAAGTATATTTTTGAGAAACCTGCTCAGACTGGAAGACTCGCCCGTTGGCATATGTTATTATCAGAATACGACATCCAGTACGTAGCTCAGAAGTCTATCAAAGGTAGTGTTTTGTCAGAATATCTTGCAGATCAACCAGTTGAAGATCATGAGCCTCTCAAATTTGATTTCCCAGATGAGGACATTATGTTAGTAAAGGATTGTGAAGAGCCGGGTTTCGATGAAGGTCCGCAGACAGGTCTTTGGTGGAATATGATGTTTGATGGTTCCTCAAATTACAGTGGGCATGGTGTAGGTGCCGATTTGATGAATCCGAAAGGTGGTTACACTCCGTTCACAGCCAGATTAGACTTCGACTGCACAAACAATATCGCCGAATATGAAGCATGCATTCTCGGCCTCGAAGCAGCTATTAACCTCAAAATCAAACTTCTTGAAGTCAATGGGGATTCAGCTTTGGTTATTTATCAAGTTACTGGTGACTGGGAAACTAGGCATGAGAATTTGATCCCTTATAGAGCCTATATTGTCAAGATGATGAAGTATTTTGATGAAATCACTTTCAAGCATGTTCCGAGACCTGAGAATCATATTGCCGATGCCCTAGCCATGTTAGCCTTAATGTGGAAAGTCAGGGATGTCAAGGATGCCACTCTCATCCAAATTGAACGCAAGATCGAGCCCGCCTACTGTCAGATGGTTGAAGAAGAAACTGATGATAAGCCTTGGTTCCACGACATAAAGAATTACCTGTTAAAACAAGAATATCCGACAGATGCTACGTCACTTGACAAGAAAACTCTGAGACGATTAGCATCCAAGTTCTTTCTCAGTAATGATGTGCTTTACAAAAGAAATCATGAGATGGTCTTGCTTAGATGTGTCGACAGACGAGAAGCAGATGTGTTAATGCAAGATGTTCACGAAGGAATATTTGGCACTCATGCCAATAGATATGCTATGTCTAACAAGATTTTGAGGGATGGTTATTACTGGTTGACTTTGGAAACTGACTGTATTCAATATGCCAGGAAATGTCACAAATGTCAGATTTATGCGGACAAGATGCATGTACCTCCGACGTTGCTAAATATGTTGTCATCACCATGGCCTTTCTCTATATGGGGAATTCATATGATTGGGGAAATTGAGCCAAAAGTTTCTAACGGACACCGATTTATTCTGGTTGCTATTAATTATTTCACAAAGTGGGTTGAAGCCGCATCCTACACCAATGTTACTCGACAAGTGGTGGCCCGTTTTATCAAAAAGGAGATTATCTGTCGTTACGGAATTCCGAGCCGAATCATAACGGACAATGGTACCAACTTGAACAACAAGATCATGAAAGACTTGTGTGATGACTTCAAAATTGAACATCATAATTCTTCTCCTCATCGTCCCAAGATGAATGGAGCTGTAGAAGCTGCGAATAAAAACATCAAAAAGATTTTGCAAAAGATGGTGAAAACTTACAAAGATTGGCATGAGATGCTACCATTTTCCTTGCATGGGTACAGAACGTCCGTTCACACTTCAACAGGGGCAACCCCTTTTTCTTTGGTATATGGGATGGATGCGGTACTTCCTATTGAGGTCGAGATACCTTCTTTGAGAGTCATAATGGAAACCAAGCTTGAAGAAGCAAAATGGGTGAGAGAAAGGTTTGATCAGTTGAATCTCATTGACGAGAAACGCATGTCTGCAATGTGTCATGGTCAGTTATATCGAAAGAGGATTAAGAGAGCTTTTGACAAGAAGGTTCGCGTCCGAAAGTTCCGAGAAGGGGAACTTGTACTCAAGAAGATTCTACCAGTTCATAAAGACGCACGAGGAAAGTGGATGCCTAATTATGACGGCTCGTTTGTTGTGAAAACAGTCTTCTCAGGAGGTTCATTGATTCTCACTACCATGGATGGAGAGTAGCTTACTCATCCAGTGAATTCTGATGCAGTACGAAAATATTACGCCTAAAAGAACCCGATAAGCTGAAAACTCGAAAGAACGGCTTATGCAAAAGTTAGGGTTGAAGAAAAAAGAAAAAAGAGAGAAAAAGAAAAAGAAAAATAAGAGCTCGCTAAGTTGAAAACCCGAAAGGGCGGCTTAGGAAAAAATGAGCGTCCCGGTGGATTGAAAACCTGAAAAGGCGATCCAGGCAAAAGTTAGGGACAAAGGCGTTTCACTGCATCAGATGAGTTGTCACTACCGCAGAAGATCCTACAAGAATTCACATCAATCGCTCTTGTCGGACGTGAGGATTTTAGGTAGTTTTAGTCTTTAGGGATAGTTGGTCATGGGATTCAATGTAACCTTATCCACGTTGCCATTTTTTCATTTGTAAAACTTCTACGGAATTTTGTCATATTCTTGAATAAAATCAGTTTTGAGCCATTCTTTCTTTTGCAAAGTTATCATTTCCTTTATTTTCTTTGTTATGCAAGATATTGTTTGTTGATTAACGATGATTTTGAAAGCATATGGGTCAAATTATTGAATAAAACTTGAAAAGATTAACAAACGTAAAAAACTTCAACTCATGGAAAAGAATCGAGAAAAATCATACTTCCCCAAACCCTCAGGGTAGCAGAAACTTTGATACGCAATCCTATCGCACTCCCTGGTGAAGTGTAAGCAAGTTGAACTGCTGAGTCTTCTTTGGTCATATGTGGCTATCAAAGCTTGAAGACTGTCTCTCAAGAACTTCTTATGATGATGTGAAGACTCGTCCCCAGTAGAAGATTTATGAGCATTTGTTTGAATTTACTTTGTCATTTCTGACTAGCATGTTTAAAGCTCTGTTCCCCTGTTAGGATTGAGTTTATTCCCAAAATCTACATACACCCTTCAGCATGGGTTTAGTGTGATTCATTTTGTCTCTTGGGTTTGGCGTACTATCTGTCAACCCCCTATGAAATCTGGTCGTTACTAGTTAATTTCCATTAAGTCCAGTCGTAACTGGCATTGTTTTAAAGGCCAATCGTTATTGGTATTCTTTTTGGTCGTCACCATATTTTCCTTTAAAGTCCAGTCGTAACTGGCATTGTCCTAACTTCACTCTTTATCATCTTTTGGTTTGGTCGTTACCAACTTTTTCCCTCTGAAGTCTAGTCGTCACTAGCAAATCCCATGTGAAGTCTAGTCGTTACTAGTTGACTTCCGTTTAAGCCCAGTCGTAACTGGCAGATGTTCGAAATCCAATTGTCATTGGCGTTTTGTTGGTCGTTACCAACTTTCCCCCGTGAAATCCAGTCGTAACTGGTATCGTTCGAAATCCAATCGTTATTGGTATCCTTTGGTTTGGTCGTTACCGACCTCCCCAGCTGAAGCTGTCGCTACCGCGAAAATAAGGTGCCGGCAAAACAGAAGAGTCACCACCTTTCGTTATTTATCCCTCGGAACGGGAAAGGAAACGATCGGAAAAACCTGACGAAAAGGTATAAGACAAGGTCATCGCAACCATTGTCTGGGTTCGTGAGTCGGTTATGCAAGGGGAAGGTATTATCACCCCTCACGTCCATCGTACTCGATGGGATCCACGCTTGTTGTGTTTATCTGACGAGTTGGTTTTACTATCTACCTATCAAGGCTGGTCTGAAAAGGAAAAGAAAAATGACTCGGCAAAGCGTCGCGCTTTATTCCTACGTATGCTCATCAGAGAATGAGAAATCAGAGTCAACGTAGTTCGACTAACTACGGGTTATAGGGAAAGTGGCTCGCCAATACGTCAGTATTGTGCCTACGTACTCTCAACATGCATGAGAGATCAGAGCTTACGTAGTTCGGGATAATACGGATTACGGGACTTCAGATTCATCTGGTTTATCGAGTAGGGTTAACAAACAGTTCCAGCAGTTTGGCGTACGCAGCTCGACCCTTGGAGACTTAAGCGTTACCGTTTGCGGTAGAACTGGGAGTTAACGACACTCTTTTCTTCAGAAAAGCTTCCTTTGAATTATGGGCCCACGGGGCAAAAAGGTTTGAAGTTTGTTTTCTTTCTTTTATGGAAGAACTGTCTTTTATGGTTGTTTGCACCCAACATCGCACTAGAGACTATGACCTGAGAATGAATGCGTCGCATGTCACCCAAAGGGTGCCATACTAAACATCCAGACTGTTGAAAAGAAACTCTCCAACAATCCTTTCTCAGATAGCTTAAGGCTCGTAACGTACGACGTCAGTTAACCTTTATTACTGTATTTTGATTTGTTTTGAGATGAGAAGAGAACGAACTCTATGGGGAGACTGTCAAGTCCTAATGTTGTCATGCCAAGGATTCATCCTATGGTTGAGGTTCGAAACAGGGAACTCCTAGAAGTTATCATGCATAGGTTTCAACCTAAAGTTCTAATCATCACTTCCTTATCAAAAGAAGTGAGATTCCTAGGGGATCATGTCAATGGTATACAGAAACAGGTAAAGCATCAGCTAAAACCGTAAACAATAAACAGTACAGGAAACAATTGTAAAATGCATGCAATGCAAGTGAGGGAGGAAATTTGTGTGGGGCATCAACCTCCACAAGCTCGTCTCGACCTCAAGCCAGATATGAATAACTGCAATCATACTGGAAAATAAAATGCCATCAAGCAAATCACAAACCATACAGGCAAGGGAGCTGGGCTCTACCGAATACCAGCAAGCAAAGCCATACAGTAACAATACCAGCAGAGGGAGCAACTCAACCTCTAATGCAATCATGCTCCTAGATTAAAACAATCTAAATATGAACTTATTCTAATGCATCAAGCAAATCACACAAGTCACATCAATACAGTTGCACAGCAAGCAAACAGACAGGAAAGAAAAGAAAGCAGATCAACAGCTCCTTCATCTTCACAGCAAAGCAGTCCTCTGACAGTAGTTCAATCTTCAGTCTGTAACTGTTCTTCAAGACTTTCATCTTCAATAGCAAGTATCAACCTGCTTCTTCAAGCTTTCAATACATCAAACACAAGTATCAACTTGTCCTTCTCCATCAAGCTTCAGCTCTTTCTTTAATCTCAATTTGATTTTCTTCACAAGTGTCAACTTGTTCTTATTGGTCTTCAAGCTTCAGCTCCAATGGCAGTCTTCAAATACAGAGAAGTGGCAACTTCTAGCATCTTCAATATTCTAACAAGAAACTCCATCCTCTAGCAAGGGAGAAATATTCATCTAATAAGATCAAGGTTTGGGTAGTGGAAAGCAAAGTGAAGACCAAAGGTCACCACTAAACACTCCACCATCAAAGAAAGGAACCCTCAAAGGTTCTACCAACTTGTGAAGAGCCACACATCCTACCAAAGGAGGGATGAGGCCTTCACAAGGGGACCTTACATCATAGGGAAGAATGGAAGTGATCAACACCTCCCATGTTTATGAAAGAAGAGAATCTATCTAGGAGCTCTACTTACAAACCCTAATCTTACCACCTAAACAGAACTACTCCAAAGGGAAAGAAAACTTTAAGTCCAAGCTCCACCATGCATTCCTCAGCAGCCCACACATGCCTTCATCATCATCCAAGAGCAAGGGAATCAAAACCCTAGTCTAAGGGAACTAAAGAAGTCATTCTAGTTGAATTAGCAAGCTAGGATCACCTAAAACCTAGTACTAAAGTTAAATCCAACTAAAATACTAAAACCAATTGTAAAATCCTACAAAAATACCTATGGGACCCTAAGTCAATCATGACTCGACCATGTTAATTCCAGAGATTAAATCATTCACAAAGTCCTAGAAATAAAATCCAAACTACAAGGTACTAAGCTTAAACCATAAAACTAGAGCACCTAAAGTTTCAACTTAAAACCAACACCTAATTTCAACACAAAAATGTGAGAAAAATATAAGGGTAGCATACATGTCTAAACTAGCTACACACCAAAAATCAGCTCAAGAATCATCACCATGTGATCACACAAAATTCCACAAGCCAAGGTATCAACCATGATGAAATTAATGTCAATTAAAATACAAAAAATGCAATTAAAATCACAAATGCATGAATTCCTAATCTTTCAATTTCCTAAAATTCTAGACTCATTCATGAGTCAGGGGAAAAAAATTTGGATCAATTTGAGTTATTATTCTATTTTTTATGAATTATTTTCAAAACTATATGAAATGATGAAAATACAAGAAATAAGAAGAAAATGATAAAACGTGCGTATCAAATAGCAAATCATTGCAGTTCATTTCAGGAATTTGGGCCAAACGGGGGTGTCATTAGAAAGGAGGGCGTTAGGCCCATCTGAATATCAATTCAGTCAAGAGAGATAGTGCCAGGAGGGGTACATTCAGCAACCAATTTACATTGAAAATCCATGATGGGCTTGGATGGAGGGGTGGTGATAGCAACTGAAACCCAAGCCCACATGCCTATGATTACCTTCAGGCTCAATTAATTCTTCAAATTAACCAAAAAATTGCACACGCCAGGTCTCGAACCCACAATCTCTTGGTTCACACAGCGAAGTTTACAAGCTGAGTTCCTTCATTAATCGAAACAGTGAGTTTAAGGGGATGGACGTGTGGCTCAACTTGAGCGCTGTGATCAATAGACTGAGTCAAGATTTCCACATGAATGGAAGGTGAGGATTTCATCTTCCTCATTTCAAACTTCTGCAAACAACTCAACCTGCGCGCGAACCAGGACCGTCGCAGGTGGCTTTTCCGGCCACCCCTGCGCAACCCTAAGTCTCTCTACACTCAACCATTCGCCACGATTTCTAAACGAAACTTGACCATAATTTCATCAGCAATTCAACCATGCCATTCATTCACTCTAAAAACTCATGAATCTTGAGATATCAATCTCAACCGAAAATGAACTTCAACCTAAATCGTCTCTAAAGTTGCAATTGATCATCCTAAATCCATCTAGATCAGTAGGGGAACCTAACCGCATGCTTCTACTTCATTACAAACACATAATCGGAGAGAAATTTCAAGAAGTTAAAACCTGTCTTTGAGCTTGGATTGTAGTGGATTCACACCTCAATTCTCTTCCAAACCATGCAGAATTCTTCAGTGATTAATGGAGAATGTTTCTTGATGCTTAATTCTGGTTGAAACCTCCTGATTCTCCAAAACGAATTTTCAATTTCAAGCTTTCTTCTTCACCTTGCATCAATGGCTTCTCCACGAATTTTGGCACTAGAAGCTTCCAATTCTGTTCTAAATCCCTTTTATATTCTGTTTCAATGGATTAGAGGCCCAAACCAAGCCCATTTGTGGATTTTGGATTTTCACCTTCCTTCCAAAATTTCAATGTGGATATGTGCTCTCAAGCTTTGCTCACACTCCAATTTCATTCCAAACCATACACTTAAGCCTTGTGGGATGTAATGATGTGGTTTATTTCCCTTGATTTCAACATATGGAGTGTGTGAGGTATGTTTCTTATTTGTGAGGCAACCTTCCAAATGGCCATGTTAAGCACTTCAAATCAAAAATGTGACAATTCCAATCTCTCTAAAACATCAATTCCATTCAAAATGACCACAAATTTGACTTGAAAACAAGTTATTCTCAATTGTTTTGAATTTTCCCATCTTAATTCATTAAAATGGCTTTTATATGAACTTTCTTCCACCAATGCTTGATATGATCCACATCAATGGACACTTGATGTTTAGAAAAGCTAAAAACATCATTTTGAACAACTTTCATGTTGAACAAAAATTCATTTGAGGCTTGCAAGATGGTGTAATTGACTTATGATTCAAAATGACCTGTGATGTCCAAATACCCAAAATACCCTTGACTTGTCAAAGCCATAAGTTGAGTTCTACACATCCAATCAAGGACTTATAGTACTCTATGGAAAGTTAAGAGGATAAGGAACAACATTAATGTTTACCAAAAGTTCATAGGAATCATCCTTCTAGGGAAAAGGTTTCATGCAAGTTGGGTAACTTTCAAGCTCCAAATTCACATTCATCTGATGACTTGTAACTTCTCAAAGCCATAACTTGAGTTCTACAAATCCTATAAAGGACTTCTAGCACTCAAATTAAAGTTAAGACCATGCTCTACAACAATCATGTTGGGGGCAAGATGAGATGACAATCATATCTTGAGCTAAATTGCCTTGAAGATAGGGGTCAAACTAGGGGATTTTACACTGTCAAGCCTTAGAAACCCTAGCTTGAAACTGCTCACACTCTTCAGTCATGATGAGTTAACCATGGAATCATCCTTAGAACATTTCAATGCATCAAACCATGATCACATGGATCTTGGATTGAGTCTCAACCTCCTTCAAATCCTCAGTTGACTTAGAGTTGACCCAGTCAAACCCTAGCTGCACCACTCATGGCTGAGGCTTCTTATTCTTGCAGAATGACATGTCTAGGCCTCAAAGTGATCTTCAACACTTCTCATGAGCTCTCTCAAAACCTCAAGTCCAACTTCATGGCCTCAAAATCATCTGATGATCTTCCCACACCTCTCAAGTTAGGAGACCTACCCTCTTGGCTTCAATCACTCTCTCTGAGGATCTTTTAACTTCTCTGACAAGGATATCAACCCTTGAGCACCTGAATAAGCCTTCTTAGCTAGCTTCATAGTCTGGTGTATCTCTTTATTGGTAATCATACCTCTTGATCTCCTGCGCACATGTCAATGAAATGCAAATGATAATGCTAATGTGAATGAAATGAAACACAAGCTAGGTGAAGAAATGTTGGGCAAATTTTGGGGTGCAACAGCTGCCCCTATTCAAACGGCTTGGACCTGACTGGGTGAGAAGCGAACGACTCTCAAAAAATCAAGGTGAAAGACGGTTGAATACCAACAAACCCAGAAATTGAAATAATAGCTGCACGGCAACTATCTGGAGAACTACTGATCTGAATCTCCGTCAAGATGATTCTCTGATTTATCTGATATCATTGCATCCTCAAATCATCGAGGGATCACCGGTTGCCCGGTAACTAATGATTTACTAACCATACAGGCAAATGGTACCCCGATTGGTAGGAACATCTTTGAAACTGAGCATGACAGTTGCACGATAACTCTGCTGGGGGAATTGGTCACACGGTAGTCGGTGAAGGGTCTAATCTCAAATCTCCGTCAGGATGATCATCTGATTTTGCTGTAGATCTTCGTCCTCCAATCATCAAGGGATCACCGGTTACGCGGTAACTGGTAATGGATGGTTGATCATGCTGTTAGGCATCCTGCGTCACTGTAGAAGAATTCCTTATCGTCGCCTGTGGACTCATCGTGTCGCTAGGCACGTCGACAACATCATTGTCGGACTTCATCAGTAAGTCAATAAGGGATCACCGGTTGCTCAGTAACTGGTGAATGATGGGTACTCTCAAATCTCTGTCGGGATGATTATCCGATTTCGCTGCAGCTTCTTCCTCAAGTCATTAAGGGATCACTGGTCACTCGGTAACCGGCGATACATAGCTGATATTACCGTCAGGCATTTTGCGGCACTGCGAAAAAAGGATTCCTCGGGACTCATCAGGTCATTAGGAACTTTTTAACAATCAAGTTAATTATGCCGTCGGGCATTCACAGAACATCTCGGGCGTCAACCGGACTTCATCAGAAAGTCGGAAACAGACTCCTCAATCAATCATGAACCCAATAGCCGTCAGGCACCCCGCGTCAGCTAGGAGAACTACTTCGACCTCGTAGTTGGACTTCGTCAATAAGTCTTTAAACTGTAATCCTTAATCAATCATGAACCAATAAGGATATACATTCTTTTGCCGTCAGGCACTTCGCGTCAGCTGAGATAACTGCTTCAACATCGTAGATGGACTTCGTCAGTAAGTCTTAAAATAAAATCCTTAGTCAATCAGGAACCAATAAGGATATGCATTCTTTTACCGTCAGGCACTCCGCGTCAGTTGGGAGAACTGCTTTGACAACGCAGTTAGACTTCATCAGCAAGTCCGGGGTTTTGGCACCGCTGCCAGACTTCAATCATCAAGTCTTCAAGGGAAGTTTCAACTTTGTTGTTCAGAAACCTGCTGGGGGATGACACACCTCGGCTGGGGATTCTGGAAAACTATCAAGTAACTCTATTTCGGGGACCCAGAAATCATTCTGGATGAATCAACTCTGCTGAGGACTTCAAGAATCATCTTGGACAAATAACTCTGCCGAGGACTTCAAGAATCATTCTGAACCAATAACTCTGGGGGAGATTTCAGGAATCATCCTGAGCAAACACTCTGCCGGGGGATTTCAGGAATCATTCTGAACCAATAACTCTGCGGGAGATTTCACGAATCATCCTAAGCAAACACTCTGCCGAGGACTTCAAGCATCAACTTGAGCAACCCTCTCTGGCGACTTCACTGGGAATTTTAAGAATCATCTTAAACAATCAACTTTGCTGGGGAATTCAAGAGTCATCTTGAGCAAACCATTCTATGGAGGAACACCTACAAAACAAGAACGGTAAAAACCTAGCTCATGTTTCATATGCATATGTTTGACTATGGCGCAATGCTCCACACGGTGGAAATGCTACACGTTTTTAGGGTAAATGCTATGCAATCATGCAAAATGCTATGAACCCATCAGCAAAATAAATGCTGAAGGGAGACTCCTCCTGCCAAGGAGAAAGAACCACTCTGGTAGGGAGGAGGAATCATCCTGCCGAGGAGAAAAAGTCACACCAATCTCAATTGGACTCTTCCTGGGGAAATGATCTTCAGTTGACTACTGCAGGGGAACGACGTTCTACGAGAACCTGGACCCGCTCAACTAGGTATACTAACCACAAACTGCTGAGGAAGACGATGTCAATTGCAGAAATAAACTGCACAGCCTTCGCAGATAAAACTTTCCTGGAGATAACGACTCCGATGGAGAAAAACAGCATCAGCTATTCAACACTCTACTGGGGAAAACCACTCATGGCCCAAACGGCTTTCCAGGACTCGGCTCTCTTGGGTATTTGCCAACTCAGCTGGGGAAGAAGGAATCATCCTGCTTGCTGGGAGAATACAACTCTGTGGGGAATCTCAACTCCGCTGGAGACTTCAGCCTTGAACTATCGAAAGCTGCACACTTGCGAATAGTCTTCTACGAAAACTGAACTTTGACCCAGTGTTGGGGAATGAATGCACACTTCAGTGTATGACTCAGCCGGGGAAATGATAATCCTTCAGGATACATCTGATCGGGGAGAATCTTCTTTGCCTGGGGGATACATATCAATGCTCTGGGTCTTATGTTCAGACTCCGGGGGGAGATGCCACTGAACTTGTTGGAGAAGAAGGAATCATCCTGCTTGGGGGCGCGTACGGCGTACGGCCGAGAATATGTTATACCTGCAACAACACAAACAAACAAACAAGATACCCTTCTCAAAGGGACCTCTCAAGGTTATCATCTTGTGGCAATGTTCAAGTAATTCATTGTTTCAACAATCAGTGGCCTAGGCCAGTAGGTTTATGTATGCGCATTTTGTCAAAAACATCGGCGTCCTTTTTCGCAAACAAAACAGATAGATGCTAAACAAACAAACAGAATTGCTGAATAGTATACATTTTATTGATGACGAACCCCTGAATGGGTAAAAATGTTTTACAACAGATGCAAGCTCCTGGAATGAGGAAGCTGCGCAAAAACATAAATATACATCAGTATATACACAAATGTCGGCAATGCGGCATAGACGAACACCATGAGTTGATCCCTCTATGACCCACTCGACTTCGATACTTCTCCGATGCTTCAGCTTCAGAAGAGATTGATTCAGATAAACGGCCCTCAGGTCTTCCAAACCACTAAATAATGAAAGTCCACACGCGGAACGCAGTTATTTGCTTTTTCAAATCCCTAACTTTTGCCTGAATCGCCCTTTTGGGTTTTCGATTCACCAGGATACCCTTTTTTGCCAAAGTCGCCCTTCCAGGTTTTCGACTTTGCGGGTGTATATTCTTTTCTTTTATATCCCTAATTTTTGCACGAACCTTTTTCCTTTTTTATGGTTCGCCGGGATGCCCCATTTTTGCCTGGATATTCTTTTTCTTTCCAGCGGGTCATTCTTTTAAGCAAACTATTTTTTAACTGCGTCCGTGTTCACCGGGGATGCAAAATCTTCGCCATCCATCGTGGATAACAACAAGGATCCTCCCGAGAAGACCTTGCTGACAATGTACGGACCTTCGTAATTGGGAGTCCACTTTCCCCGGTGATCGGAGTGTGGAGGAAGAATCTTCTTCAGGACGAGATCACCCGTCTGAAAGCTTCTAGGACGCACCTTCTTATCATAGGCTTTCTTCATTCGGCTTTGGTACAGACGACCATATGTAATCAATGTTAACCTCCTCTCGTCCATCAGGCTGAGTTGGTTTAGTAGGTTCTTAATCCATTCTGCCTCATCGAGTTTTACGTCAACCAAAACTCGTAAAGAAGGGATCTCCACTTCAAACGGTAGGACATCTTCCATACCGTACACCAGCGAGAAAGGAGTTGCCCCGGTTGATGTACGTACCGTTGTACGATAACCGTGCAGTGCAAATGGCAACATCTCGTGCCAATCCTTATAGGTCACAACCATCTTCTGTACGATCTTCTTAATGTTCTTATTGGCCGCTTCAACAGCGCCATTCATCTTCGGCCGGTAAGGAGATGAGTTTTGATGTTCGATTTTGAAACTCTGGCACAGCTCCTTCATCATCTTGTTATTCAGATTCGAACCATTATCAGTAATGATCCGCTCGGGAATTCCGTAACGACAGATGATGTCCCTCTTTATGAATTTAGCCACCACCTGCTTGGTCACATTAGCATACGAGGCTGCCTCCACCCACTTGGTGAAGTAGTCGATGGCTACTAGGATGAAGCGATGACCGTTAGATGCAGTGGGCTCGATCTTGCCTATCATGTCGATGCCCCACATGGAGAACGGGCACGGGTGTCGCTACTGCGAAAATCGGCGCCGGCTTGACAGGAGAGTCGCCACCGTGCGTTATTTATCCCTCAGAGCGGGAAAGGAAACGCTCGAAGTAAACCTCGCAAAGACGGGAAAAGGTATGGTCATCGCAACCAAAACCTGGATTCGGGAGTCGGTTACGCAAGGGGAAGGTATTAGCACCCCTCACGTCCATCGTACCCGATGGGATCCACGCTTGGTGTTTATAGGTAAAAGGGTGTATTATCTATCTACGCTAATGGCTGGTCTGAAAAGAAAATAAAAGGACAGGACTCGACAGAACATACGGTGTTCTGGGCCTACGTATTCCCTCGTGCAATGGGAAAGTCAGAGTCAACGTAGTTCGACTTCCTACGACTAAACGGGGGAAAGGTTGCTCGCCAGGACATCGCGTCCTGTGCCTACGTACTTTCATCTGAAATGAAAGATCAGAGCAAACGTAGTTCGGCTAACTACGGGTAAACAGGGGCTCTCACACAACAGTGAGAAACAAACTGGTCTCTAAGGCTCTGGAACCTACAAATACGATCTGGTCTCAAATGCGCTCGGGCAAGAGAAAAGGATAACAATTAGTCGTTAGCGGGAAAGTCTCGATCGCACAGCCGCGAGAGAACAAAGGTTAGTCATTAGTGTGCTCGCTAGGATATCGCATCCTATGCCTACATATCTTCGTCTGGAACGAAGAATCAGAGCAGCTGTAGTTCAGCTAACTACGGATCAAGCTACTCAAAAGCTCCTACAGAAAGGAAAGGGAAACCCTAAAAACTATATCTGAGAAACAGGGGAATCTACCTACTGCTACCACACCTGGTTGACCATTCTAATGTCTATCATAACAACTCCGCAGCGGAGAAGTCAGAGCTCCTAAGGGATCATGGCAACAGGACTAAACCACAAACAAGAAACTGCAACGTAAAGGAATACTGAAAATATGCATGAATGCAACAACTAGACAAACAAGGCGCAGAGGCAAGGGAGCTCAGCTCTACCGAATACCAACAAGCAAAGCCACGCAATAACAAACAAGCAGAAGGAGGACCACCTCAACTTCTTATGCACACAAAGTCTACTTCTAAGATGCACCTATTCAGAACTATCTGGATGAACACCTAAGTCTAATGCAACACAATATCACACAAGTCAAGCAATACAAAGAGACTTAACCCTGAGCAGGGCTTCTAACACCTGAGACAACTCTCCTAATCTATTTCTAAACAGAACTCTATGCCACACCCTAAGCAAAGGATCTAAGCAACAAACTAATCAAAACCTAAGCAGGAGGAATCAATCCCAGTCTCCAAGCTTCAGAATAAGCTTACCAGAGAAAGGAAGCTAAGCAGACAAGCTCATGGTATCTTCCTCAGGAAAGTACCAGGAGGTTACTACTCAGGAATCATATCCTATGCGGCTCGACAACTGTGATCAGTTTACATCCCTCCTCAGGAGAGATTAAACTCACATGAAGGCTCCGGCGTCACTGGATATTTGGGAAAGAACCTATATGCACTAAGGGAACTAAGTGAACAGACTCATAGGACCTTCCTCAGGAAAGTACTAAGAGGCTGACACTTAGGAATCGTATCCTACGTGGCTCAACAACTGTGATCAGTTTACATCCCTCCTCAGGAGAGATTAAACTCACAAGTTGGCTCCAACATCACTGGATACTTAAGAAATCCTAGACAAACTACTGGAACTAAGTGAATAGACCCATAGAACCTTCCTCAGGAAAGTACTAGGAGACTTCCACTTAGGAATCGTATCCCATGTGGCTCAACAACATGTGATCAGTTTACATTCCTCCTCAGGAGAAATTAAACTCACACGTCGGCTCCGACATCATTGGATACTTACGAAAGAGGTGAGAAGGAAGGATGAAAGTCATTCACAGTGCCTTCCTCAGGAAAGTACCATAAACTCCCTTCAAACTTCGGGATCTCGAACCTCACAAACAGACACCAAGCTCCTAGACTAAGCCTCAATCCAATGCATCTCTGCAAGCTCCAACAGGACTTCAATCAGCTCCCACCTTCAGGAAGAATCCACAGGCCAACAAACTACAAAAGACTATCTCTGAAGTTCAACCACAGTTGAACTCCAAAGTCAGAAGTCATCAAGACTTCCCCTATCTTCAGGCTCAGACAAATCACAGCAGAACACCCTACAAAAATCTATCAAAAATCTACGGGGAAACCTACATGGCTCTAGGGCAACATACTGAAAAATCAGAATAAAATTCAACACCAGATGAAAGAAATAAAATCGGCAACACAGACATATCCACAGACCAAATATTCAACATCAATAACAGTGAAAAATGCAATTAAAATGAAAATGCATGATTGAGCTAATATTTCTGCACTATAAAATTCTACACTGAATCACGAGTCTACAGAAAAAAGAACGGAATTATTTGACTAATTCTACCATTTTTTATGAATTTTCTAATGATATGCATGCATTGAAAATATTAAAAAATCAATTAAATGGAAAATATGCACTAAAATAGAAAATAAAATGTCCTTTTTTTATTTTTATTTAATTCTCTTAACATTTTCATGAGATGGATGGAAAAAGAATTATTAAAAAAACCACAATTATTTACATTTATTATGAATTTCTAACTATTGAAATATAAAAGAATATCAAAATCTAAAAGAAAATGACATGGGGGTCTAAACAGCAAGATATTCCCTCCTATTCTACATTGGGCCCTGATTGGGGGGGTGCCAACAGCAGTTGGGCGCAGGGCCCAGGACTTAACATCAAACAATCAGAAAACAAAACAGCTGGGGGGTACAGACTAGCAAGATTCTCAGTTTATTTCATTACTGGGCTTACGCCCAGGGGTGTCAATAGCAATTTGGCCTAAGGCCCACCCCAATTATTCTCAGGTCTCTCAAACAGGGGGGGGGGAACTAGCAATTTGAGGGGGTGCGTTCAGAAAACGCTCTTGGGCCTAAGCCCAGGGTCCAAACCCTAGTCCAAATGCTCAATTAACAAAACCTAAATCCCTCTCTCCAAACCCTGGGTACTGTTCACTCTGGGAACCCTAGCCGCTTCTGCTCGTTCTTCCTCCTCTCCCTCATCTCTCTCTGCAACTCTCAAACGTCCAACAAACCCTCACAACAACCTGAAATCGAACCCTAACCTACCTCTAAACGAACCTCAAAACAAGACTATATCCAACATAAATCCAGTTCAAGCCAAGATTAAATCCCTACGCTATAACCATCAAAACGAGACGCAAATGAGGATCTAAGAATCAACGCACCTGGATGTGGAATTCGAACGAATCTTGAAGCTTCTGGAATTGGCTGATGAAGATCTGGATATTGATGATGGCGTTCTGGAGAAACTGGATGAAGGTTGATGTGAGAAGATGAAGTTGTTTCTGGAAAACTTCGTGAAGAACAATGGCGTTCTGGGAAAAAAACTGTATGAAGGTTGAACGTGGTTTGAAGTTCCTTGGAATTCTTGCTTGAAGATTGTAGGATGTCTGAGTGGATTCTGGAGAATTTGATGGAGGAGGATGAGTTTCTGGAAAAGTTCTTGGATGAAGGTATGAAGGTGATCTGGAAACTTGATGAAGACGATGAAGGTTCTGGGGAAGGTCATGAAGACTGATGAACATTTGGTTGAAGACGATGAATCTTCATCGTTCTGGTTCGTTTTCTGAGTTTGGTGATGAGTGTTGAACGGAGATCGCTGGGGATTGTGGTGGTTTCTGGTAGTTTAGTGGTGGCGATGAAGGTTCATGGAGGAAGGTGAAGGGATCTGGGTTTGGAGGGAGTTCTGGTGAGTTTTCCGGTGGGGAACGGTTGCCGGCGTACATGCACGGCGGCCGGAGTGGTTTCACGGTGAAGCGTGTGGAGCAGGACGCGTGGAAGGAGGGAGAATCAGTGAGAGACGCGTGTGGGAGTTACGTGGCAGGAGGGAGAGTGGGTTCTGAGTGTGGTGGCGTGCAGAATGTGGGACGCGTGGGGCCTCTGCATGTGTGACACGCGTCACTTCTATTTATTACACTGAAAAACGCCAGAATCCTCTAGAAAGATCTGGACATTCGCTGGAGAAAATTGGACTGTTTGGACCATTTTTTTGACTTGCTGATTGAGGGTTGGGCTCTAACAAAAAAAACATCCCTGGGCCCATTTCGAAAATGAATAAAAACTGTAAAAAACTGCATTAATAAAAAACAATTAATCCTAATTACTTAATCAAAACAACTAACACCTAATTAACTAATGATTAATTCTAATAAAATCTAAAAAACAATAAACCTAATTAAACTCTAAAAAAGTCATTAAAACCTAATTAATTCTGTATTATACTAATGAAACCTAAAAAATCAATTAACCTCTAATTAACTCTAACAATTCAATTAATCCTAATTAAACTCTAAAAAATCAATTAACCTAATTACTCTATTAAAATCCTAATATCATTTAATATCTATTAATAAAAGAAAAACTATATCATTTTCTATATTACCTAAAAACAATTAAACCCATTTAAAAATCTATACAAAATTCCTAAAAATGATTTAAAAACAATTAAACCTATTTATCCTAATTTTATCATTCTATTTAATATGCTAAGAGAATTCACTAATATTCTAAAAATGATAAAAGAATCTACAAATGATTAAAATCTATTAAAAATATTCTATAAAATTCTAAAAAGAAAATTAAGCTATTAAAATATTCAAAAGCCCTATTTAAATTCCAGAAAAATTCTATAAAGCCTATTAAAAATTTACAAAAGCCTATAAAATCCTAAAAATGCAGATGAATGCAAATGACCCCCATAAAAACGCACGAGACCAGATCGAATCGCACGGAAATCCCCGGGCATCAGAATATCCCCAAAATCACTGAAAAATCACCGAGGAGCGCACAATTTCCTGAAGATAAAACCCTGGCAATCTGGACTGGGTCTGCCATATCTGATAGACAAAAATCAAGCTGTAAACTCTGATATCCCCTGCTTGTGCACAAAAATCATCTGTCTGAGCTGTGAATATGAATTTAAACCATGAGTCAGATAGGAGAATCGGTTGGTCAAATTTTAGGGTGCAACAGCTGCCCCTATTCAAGCGACTTGGACCTGAAGGGTTTGAAGAGCGCTCAGCCTTCAAACATTCAGAGGTACGAGATGGTTGAATACAAATAAAACCCGAAAATTTGCCAACCGCGAGCATATACTGTCCACTGCTTGGAGAATAAAGTCCAGAAAAACTGAGTCCAGTCATTACGGCACCAAACTGATTGATCATCTGATAAAGAACTCCTGATTGAATACCCGTTGCTTGTGATACCCCATGTAACAAACCCTGATGGTTGCAACAACATACTTGATTCTTTCACATTGCCTACTGATAGGCAGGAAGAAATATACTCACATCGCCCAAAGATGGACGGGAAGACACCTTGATTGAATACTCACTTCGTCTAATGATAGACGGAAAGACAACATTAATCTCCATATTCGCATCGTCTAAGGGTAGACGGCATCATCCTGATTGATGAACAACTCATTATTCTCATCGTCTAAGGGTAGACGGTATCATCCTGATTGATGAACAACTCATTATTCTCATCGTCTAAGGGTAGACGGCATCATCCTGATTGATGAACAAATCATTATTCTCATCGTCTAAGGGTAGACGGGATCATCCTGGTTGATGAACAACTCATTATCCACATCGTCTAAGGGTAGACGGTATCATCCTGATTGATGAACAACTCATTATTCTCATCGTCTAAGGGTAGACGGCATCATCCTGATTGATGAACAAATCATTATTCTCATCGTCTAAGGGTAGACGGTATCATCCTGATTGATGAACAACTCATTATTCTCATCGTCTAAGAGTAGACGGGATCATCCTGATTGATGAACAAATCATTATTCTCATCGTCTAAGAGTAGACGGAAAGAAATAATCTCTGAATTCACGCTGTCTACTGACAGACGGGAGAAAACCTTAATCTCCATTCTCACATCATCTAAGGATAGACGGAAAGACACCAGAATCTCCATGCACACATCGTCTAAAGATAGACGGGAAGTCACCATAACGCAATTCAACACCATCCTTTGAATTTCAGAATCCTTCTGTCTACGGGAATTGATGGAAAGATCAATATCTTTGAAGGGGCCACATCGTCAGTATGGACTAACGGGAAGAAAAACCACCTTTTAAGAAACATGTCGTCAATAAGAATCGACAATCATGCAAACTGAACATTCTTCGAAGAGCCTCGTCATCAATAGGGATTGATGGTCAGAAAAGTCCCTCTTAAACGTCATCATATCCAATAACCAGAAAGAGAACCAATATTCAAAATCATTTTGAAACCCCTCAACAACTAAGGATAGCCGGAGAAGACTCGCTGGGGAAACACCTCATCATATGTATGATCCGGCAATAAGAAACCCGCTGAACAGTAGCTCGAAACTTCACATCGTCTACTGATAGACGGAAAGAAAAGCATATCCTGGGAGAAACCCCTTCTTGAAATCTTACTGCGATCACCCGCAACTTCACATCGTCTATGGATAGACGGAAAGAAAACCACATTCGTACTCCAGACGTCTAATGATAGACGGAGAAATCCACTCATTGGAGGAACACATCGTCAATATGAATCGACGGGAAGGAAATCTTGTCAACATCAGATGACTGACTGATCAAAGCATAATTGTTGCATGATCTGAGATACAAACGATCTGCTGAACTGTCTGAATACTGCTGCTGAATAAATGTCCCTGAACTGATCACAGAGTAATTCCCGCGCCATATGAGGTTGATAGAAAACCTGACTTATGCTTTGTATGCATATGCAAATGCTTTAGTCTTTCTATGGCGTAATGCTCCATTCTAGATGGAAATGCTACGCATTTTGACAATGATATGCAGGTATGATGCAAATATGATGCATGCAATATGTTAGCAGGCTCGAGCTGCCGGAGAAGGCCGGGTACAGAAAACCACTTCAGCAAAATGAATGCTGAAGGCGAGGCCAACTTTGCTGGGGATAACCCGGATATCACTGAATCGTCCTAGCAAAATAAATGCTGGGAGAGTGAAATCAACCATGCTGGGGATACCGGGAACTTAACCGAACACTTTGACGAAGTAATACCCTGCTGGGGAATGTAACTCCATTGTAAAATAGCAGACGTGCTGAATATGATTAGACTCCTCTGGGAATAGCTTACCCATACCAATGACCAATTGGACTTTGCTGGAGAAAATGGAGGGAGTCCTCCCGCGTACTGACGAAGCTCGGATCTGGAAAATGATGCGCCAACACAGATGGGCTTCACAGTAATCGCAAACTTGGATTTGAGCTCTTAAGCCATCTTACTGGGTCAGATACACCTGACGCTGGAAAATATTCTTCCTGAATACACAGCCTTGAAGGGTCGAGGGATAATGATACAACTTCCCGCATTCATCTCGCTCTCGAAAATCGACTGCATCTGCTCGAATAACTCTGAATGGCCTTGTAGGTACGGAGAACAACAATCCTTTTGCTTCTGATATGCCCCAGCCTACGGGATCTCCGTGGGGATAGTCCCTGAAAGGAAACCTGCAACTCTGTTCCTTGATGGTCTGATACAACATGCCTCAGCGTTCTGAACTTCTGAGAGATACTTCGCCTTGAATGCTTCTCGCGCAACCTTTGCGTGCTTAAGATGGTCTGCCCCTGACTGCAATGACCTTGCCCCGATTATCTGATTCAGAGTAGTACCTCCTGACTGCGGCGTATTTCACCAGACCTCAACCTGATTGCCCCAGGATAACTGACTTCGAAAGGCTGACCTGACTGGGAATCACAATAAAGCTTGCCCCTGCTCTCGGAACATTCGGGCGCTCTGTGTTCTATCTTGACCATACTTTCCATTGTAGGAAGCTTTTCTGCTGTCAAGCGCTTACTCGCAAGTAAAACAAGTTGTTATGCATAAAAGATGTATTAATGCAACACATATGACAGCTTTGACATCCAATCCGTTCACGGGGAAAAAGGAAAAACAGTTTATGGCATATGATGCACAAAACATTTATCAACATCAGTATCAACATGGTAAGAGGAACCTTTTAGGAGTCAGAATCGACACGACCTTTACCGGAGTATGCTTTCGAAACACCCTGCTTCAATTAGGTCTTTTGAAGGTTGTAACATGGTCAGGTTCATGGTTTTGAAAGGAAAGGATAAAGGCTCAAAGTTTACTTTAACCCACCCATTCTCCTTGATGTTCTCCGATCCTATGTTCAGCTAATTCGACCTTAGCGCTCACCTCTCAGAGGCTGAAAGAAAATAGGAATGATAGTTCGAGAAACTTTTGGATTTTGGAGTGACAACCACTCACTCTTCGTCTTTGACACTTGAGGTCACACGACTCGTATTTCATTTGAGGATTTTTCTTTTGATCCTTTTCGCTTTTTCTTTTCATATCCCTAACTTTTGCCTGGACTGACTCCTTTTGAGTATCTTTTGATTTTTTTAAGTCCAGCGGGATGCCCTCATTTTTGCCTAAGTCATTTGTTTTGAATTTTTCTTGACTTAGCGGGCTTTTGATTCTTTTTCATTCTTCTTTTTTCGAACAAGTCGTGTGACATTGGTTGTCTGACTCTTTGGGAATGATGTGGCTGTCCCACTCTTGATTGAACCACTGTGGTCTTTTAGGTACGACCTCTAGGGGTGTGATTGATCCTCGAACGGACACTCCTTTTGCAATTTGGACGCTCGGTCAAATTAGCTAACACCTACCCTGCCCCAGGTTAAGATTGAGGGTTTTTTCGTTCACAGAAAGAAACTCCTACTACAAGGCTCAAAGGGGTTGACAAGGGATTATCTTCCTTATATCTCCGGTGTTTAAGGATTTGAAACAATGCCTGTACATCATCAACAGGTTTTATTTCAAAAGCATACATTATCGATATTTGCATGTCGGTCATTTTCGTCATCCTCCCCAAATTCTACTTAACCAAGTGTTGGACATTTGCAAAACAGTTAGTGAACACGAATGGATTCAATCAAAACATGCACATTTATTTCATTATCATCAATCGAAATGGAAACAACAAGTTTTACAAACAAGTTTACAAATTCAAACAGGAAAGCAACTACAAATGTAAAGCAATGACAAGCTAAAACAAAGAAAATATGCTAGCTCCCGAGAACTGGGCTTTTGCATCTACCCTGCTGCTGAACCAGCTATCTTTATTAGAGGTAACCCGATGCTGTCTTGATCTGCTTTCAATGACCCAACCAAACTATAGAGCTCTTCCTCTTTCATTCAGATGATGTGGGGACCTCCCGGCCCGAAGCTGATTGCTGCACTATCAAGCAGATCCTGCACTTTGTGTTTAAATGCTTTACAGTTCTCAACTGTATGGCCAGGTGCCCCGGTATGGAACTCGCAAGTAGCGTCAGCATCGTACCCCGGTGGTGGTGGTCCCGTTAAGGGAGCCAATGTCCTTTTACGAACCAATTGGAGCTGAAGCAATGTCTGCAGAAGCTGTGCGTATGGTATAGGAGGAGTTTCCAAATGACGGCTTGCCAAAGGACCTGGATTCTGACCTCTCTTATACCCCCGATTATTCTGTTGCTGAGGCTGCTGCTGCCGGTATCGGGTTGACCCTTGAGCACCCTTCGTATCAAATGCAACATCGGCTTCTTGATCTTCGATGTACTGATTAACGCTCTCTTTATGCTTAGCCATTTGCTTTCTCAGATCTGCCCCAGGAATAGGCAACAATTGTGGGCCTGGAGATTTTGACACCATGGAGTCCAGGATACGCTTCTGACCCACTGCAGCTTTAGAAACATCTGTCATTTTAACATCGATCGAGACAGGAGCAATGTGCACAGCTACGCCGCCCGGCGTGAATTCAATATCGTGCGAGTCAATCAGGTCTTGAACATTGTGCTTGAAAGCATGACATCCCTCGATGTCATGTCCGAATGCCCCGGAATGAAAATCACATTGCTTGTTGGCATCGTATCCCTGAGGAAATGCTTTTGTTGGTGGTGACAACGTTCTTTTCTCAACCAGATTAAACCTCAGTAAGATCTGCAAGAGCTCAGCATATGCCATAGGTGGTGCCTCAAACATTCTCTTTGGCTTCCCTTCCTGGATCCTCTGTTGAGCCGGATGCATCTTCTGTTGCTGCTGCTCAGGTTCCACATGCACAGGTAGCGCGAGCTTCTTCATTGCGGCTTCGAATAGCTGATCGTCTTCTTTCCTAAGCACATTCTTGACTACTTCCATGATCAAGCTCATTTGGGTCTTCAGCTGACTGTTCTCCTCTTTGAGAATCTTCTGCTCCAGACGCATCTCTTGCATGTCTCTCATCATCTGCCCCAGCTGGCTTCGGACTTCGATCAATTCAGACTGATTCTGTTCCATGTCTCTGAGGGAATTCCTGCAACAAACTGGATGATGAAGAAATAAGACCCACGGTTCTGATATACCTGTCAAATGATAATGCAGTGCAGAAAACAAACAAGCACACATTCCTAACGAGACAAAGAGAAACTCAAGCTATAAGCAAACAGATGAACATCTCCCACACATGTACAACCAACAAAATCAGCAGGTAAGCACAAATGAGTCTGAATATAACGACCCCATCCAACAATCCTGGTGGTGATCGACAAATACTGATGCACAAAAGCTAAACGGGTTAGGCAGAGAAAAAGATGCGACACCCGGCATAGAAACCTCTAGAAACTTCCCCCATATTCAACTGAACTCTCTGATTGACAATCTTCAGAGCACACACTTCCTGTGGAGTCTTCCATGATATTAACTGACGAACCCCCACAACTGGAAGATGGAAAATCATTAATCTGAACACAACCCTGAGGAGTGATGCAAATACGGCTAGAGTCTAACAAATCCTGAATCTGACTTCTAAGCACTTTACAATCATTGGTTGAATGCCCCTGTGCCCCAGCATGGTACTCACAGCGGGCGCTGGCATCAAAACCTGGAGGATAAGGTGGAATTACCGGCTTAGTCTCTTTCGGCACTATCAATCTACTTCTGACCAGATCTGGCAACAACAGACTGTACGACACCGGTAGCTGAGTAAACTGCCTTTCAGGCTTCCTTGGTCTTCGTGGAGCATGCTGACGCGATCGGCGATAGGATGATCGTTGACTTGAAGTGTCTGAAAACTGATCCTGAGATGCTAGAGATTCTGAGGTAGCATCTCCTTCCCACTCTTCTTGAGAACTGACAACTGACTCAATCTTATCAACTGGGATGCAAGGAACACCTCGAAACTTTCCACTCCTGAGTCCTCTTTCCACAATCTCTCCCAACCTCATCAGGCCCACAAAGCTTGTGCAACTGAATAATTTGTCAAAATAATGGCTTTTCAGAGTACCCAAGAAGATGTCAACCAGTTCCCTTTCCGGAAGCGGTGGTTGAACACTAGCAGACAATTCTTTCCACCTTCGCAAATACGCTCTGAATGATTCATTCTCTGCCTGAGACAATTCTTGCAGATCTACGAGACTAGGAGTCAAATCCAGGTTGTAATCGTACTGCTTCATAAAAGCTCTGGCTAAATCCACCCAAGATCGAATCTGATTACTTTCCAATTGCACATACCATCTCAACGATGCCCCAGTCAGGCTATACTGGAAGCAATGGATCATCAATTTGTCATTTCGCACAAACGAAGTCATCCTCCGACAGAACATCATCAAATGCAACTTCGGACAGCTATCTCCTGTGTATTTCTCAAATTCCGGCACTTTGAACTTGTGCGGCACCACGAGGTCAGGGACCAAGCACATGGCTACAGCATCCAGGTTAACGGCATCTTTCGCTTCCAAGGCTTTCATTTGCTCTTCCAACACTCGGAGTCTTCTACCATCGTCAAGAGCTCTTGGATCTACTAACCCGGTCATTGGAATATCTCTCCGGTAATTCATCACAGGGAAAGCAACACATTGATTGTTAACAGGAGGATAACGTTCATTTCGGGCAATAAACTGCTCATGCTGATCTCGGTTCTCAACAGTTGGCTGTACAACTTGGTCTGCAGTAATATTGTTTGCTTGCGGGAAGCCTTCCATAAAATCATACTGATGGTTGGGCGCCATAGTAAACCCTCCCTGGGTATTAGGAGACTGGAGATTGCCTTCAGACATAGCCACCAACTACCGGTAACTGACTACACTGCTTGATTCTGCTCAAATCCGCTTCAGCCCCTTGGTCGTCTTCAACACTCTACTCTTGCCTCAAATAGTTCCCCGAGAATCACTTTCTGGTGAAAATAAAGGCTGGATAAGTGTTCTGACCTGCTAAATGCTATGCAATATGATTTATGCAAACAGAAATACAAAAATGCTAACGTGCATGTGTGCATTGGAGATATTTTCCCTCCAATTCCGGTGTCAGTGGTAGCAAGACGAGATAAACCATAGAGACAATATTTGGAAAATCCCTCATATATTGATTAGAATAACAGTCTTGTCAAGAAGTTACATAACTATGCTCCATACAACTGATATGATAAGGAGGATCCCAGCCAACATGCCTGGTGGTGATCTCAACATACAGAATACAAGAGAAATCAGATACGGGTACGGTTGCGGAAGTCCTCGACCATCTTCTTTGTCTCTGCGTGATCTGGTTGATAAATCAAACCTTCTATCAGTCGATCCCTCTTCCTGACCGTCCCCTGGATGTCTCTGACAAAGTCTTCCCAAGCTTTATCATTAGCACCATCCCCAGGTTTGGGTCTCTTGGCATCTGCTCTATGCTGGAAATCTTCCAAGTTCTTCATGGCATCTGTCAACTTGCGCTCGGCCTCGTATCGGCGACAGGCTTCTTCTTCAAGCTCTTCGTTCTTCACTTTGACCTGTTCTTCTAACTGAGCAATCTGTGTCTTCAGCTCTCCTTCTCGCTCCTTGCGCTTGGTCATAGTGAGATCCCAGTGTTCTCTGAACTTGGCTAGCTTTGTGTAGGCCCTTTCCAGTTCTTGCTTTTTGGTGGCCAACACACTACTAACTGAGTCGACATCTAACTCTAGACGCTTCTTGGTTTCAGTCAATTCCAATAGCGTAGCCTTCAGATGTTTCAGAGTTTCAGCCTGTTGCTTAGAAATATATCCTGTTTCAATATTTTCATGCCGAAGCTGGGCATTCTCCTGCTCTAAAGCCTCCTTAGCCTTTGCCAGCTCTTCTTTCTCCGCCATCAACTGCTTGTAGACCTGAATGTCCACAGTGGTAGGCTCCTCTACCGGAGGAGGATGCAATGGCTGAACTGCTGGATATGGCATAAGGAACTTCACAGCTCGCTCACGAATCCATTCTATATATGAGCTAGGACCTCGAGTATCCCCTCTGCTACCTGAAAGCTTCCCTCTCTTGTGCAAGTTTTTCCAGGCTTTCTCAAGTTTGGTCAGCATCTCTTTCCCTATTGCCCCGGTGAGATACAGAGATTCCTGTATCTCCTCGGGCTTTGGCGCTCCTTGAGGTATGTACCCAAATTGCTTGATCAATAAAGAAGGGTTATAGTTGACACAACCTTTCCTTCCTATTAACGGAACATTCGGGAATCCTTCGCCTTTGAGTATGACTTCAGCTCCAAATACCTCTTTATTGGTCCATACCACGTTCTCAGCAGTTAATCCCATTAAGCGCTCGGGCCATCCTAGAGAATTGATAGATGTGACAAACGGACCTGACTTAGGCAAATGACTGGTGAACCACCTGCATAGGAGAGGTACGCAACAAGACACATTCCTTCCTCGTCGCTTTTCATTCTGATAGTGAGTTGAATGGTGGATATCTCCCAGCAAAGTAGGAACTGGGTTTCCCGCAGCCAAAATATAGAAGGCATCTGAATCAACGAAATCAGGAATATTCGGGAATAACACGATGCCATACACACATACAGCAAGGATAACGTCAAAAACATCCCATTTACCCTTCTGGGCGTACTCTCGAGCCTTATCCACTAAGACATCCAACGGAAATCCCCATACGTCTCCTCTTCTGATCATCTTCCCAGACAACTCAGACTCTTTCAAGCACAGGATGGTAGAAAACTCAGCCAGCTTAGGCTCAGCGTCCGGACGATAAAAAGGCATCTGCTCACGGATCGGTATATCCAGAAGTGCAGAGTATTCCTCCAGGGTAGGAGCCAAAACGAAGTCGGGAAATACAAAACACCTGAGCTCCGCGTCGTAAAACTGTAACAGAGTGTAGATGCCGCTGGTCTCGTAGACAGATGGCTGATAAACGTAGGTCAGAATCCTCCCATATTTCTTTCTGAAGTCACCCATTCCTCTCTTCTTGGCAATAGCAATCAATTCTAACAATAGACTGATATTCGGCGACGGAAACTTATAGGGCAATACTCTCTTCAGGTTTTCCATGTCTTGCTAGGAACAAACACCAGAACTGGAAGGGAAAATACGTACCTGCAATACACACACGTTAGTTGAATGCAGATGGTAATGCAATGATGCAATATGATAAATAATGCAATCTGCGAACACAGGGGCTATGCTGTAGCCTGAAGAGGAATATCTCTGTGATCAAGAACAGAAAACCAATCACGGTCATCAGAACCTCATGCCACTAACTACCATCTGATACTCAAAATATCAATCCCCTGGTAAGAAAGCCATCTGACCCTCTGTATCTGACGAGAATACCATCTGATAATAGCCTCAATCTCAGATAAGAAACCCATCTGACCCAGTCAACACACCTGGAGATGAATCAAGAACACCATCTGATAAAGATAATGAATCATGGTTTCTGAAGGCCAGTTTTCCTGCAATAACCCAGTCCCTCTCACAGGTAGGATAAACCTAATCCACGGTCAAAGGTACGGCATCCTATGCGGTCGTCAGCGTCACAGACTTTCATGAGTGACGATGCGATTCCCAGAAGGAGTGGCATCATCAAATCATGAAGAGGCCTCACTTAGCTGACTTCCAAATGATCGGTCCCCAGAGTCGACAATCCTCACGTCTGGACTCCCCTCAGATCCTCAGGACCGGAAAGGAGCACCTCTGCAAGAATCTCGTCTGAGCGCAGATTTTCGTAGGGAACTGTGCCTGCTCAGCAGACAGGTTCGTCTACTACTTCTCCACAACTATATCTAGGTGTGTACTCAAGCCCAGGTCCGGCTTTCCACTCACAGTAACCTCCCTTTGCCCACAGCAATAATCACAATAATGTAATGCTGGAAAATAAATGCGGAAAGGTAAAGGTACAGAAAAGTAAAGTGCAGAAAAGTAAAACACAATATACACAACACCCAACCAATAAACACCTAAGCGCTAGGATTGACTCGCGTAGGGGATGGGAAACGGTCCCAGCATAAGGGATGGGAAAAGTCCCTAGATGCTATAGATCCCCAGCAGAGTCGCCAGCTGTCGCTACTGCGAAAATCGGCGCCGGCTTGACAGGAGAGTCGCCACCGTGCGTTATTTATCCCTCAGAGCGGGAAAGGAAACGCTCGAAGTAAACCTCGCAAAGACGGGAAAAGGTATGGTCATCGCAACCAAAACCTGGATTCGGGAGTCGGTTACGCAAGGGGAAGGTATTAGCACCCCTCACGTCCATCGTACCCGATGGGATCCACGCTTGGTGTTTATAGGTAAAAGGGTGTATTATCTATCTACGCTAATGGCTGGTCTGAAAAGAAAATAAAAGGACAGGACTCGACAGAACATACGGTGTTCTGGGCCTACGTATTCCCTCGTGCAATGGGAAAGTCAGAGTCAACGTAGTTCGACTTCCTACGACTAAACGGGGGAAAGGTTGCTCGCCAGGACATCGCGTCCTGTGCCTACGTACTTTCATCTGAAATGAAAGATCAGAGCAAACGTAGTTCGGCTAACTACGGGTAAACAGGGGCTCTCACACAACAGTGAGAAACAAACTGGTCTCTAAGGCTCTGGAACCTACAAATACGATCTGGTCTCAAATGCGCTCGGGCAAGAGAAAAGGATAACAATTAGTCGTTAGCGGGAAAGTCTCGATCGCACAGCCGCGAGAGAACAAAGGTTAGTCATTAGTGTGCTCGCTAGGATATCGCATCCTATGCCTACATATCTTCGTCTGGAACGAAGAATCAGAGCAGCTGTAGTTCAGCTAACTACGGATCAAGCTACTCAAAAGCTCCTACAGAAAGGAAAGGGAAACCCTAAAAACTATATCTGAGAAACAGGGGAATCTACCTACTGCTACCACACCTGGTTGACCATTCTAATGTCTATCATAACAACTCCGCAGCGGAGAAGTCAGAGCTCCTAAGGGATCATGGCAACAGGACTAAACCACAAACAAGAAACTGCAACGTAAAGGAATACTGAAAATATGCATGAATGCAACAACTAGACAAACAAGGCGCAGAGGCAAGGGAGCTCAGCTCTACCGAATACCAACAAGCAAAGCCACGCAATAACAAACAAGCAGAAGGAGGACCACCTCAACTTCTTATGCACACAAAGTCTACTTCTAAGATGCACCTATTCAGAACTATCTGGATGAACACCTAAGTCTAATGCAACACAATATCACACAAGTCAAGCAATACAAAGAGACTTAACCCTGAGCAGGGCTTCTAACACCTGAGACAACTCTCCTAATCTATTTCTAAACAGAACTCTATGCCACACCCTAAGCAAAGGATCTAAGCAACAAACTAATCAAAACCTAAGCAGGAGGAATCAATCCCAGTCTCCAAGCTTCAGAATAAGCTTACCAGAGAAAGGAAGCTAAGCAGACAAGCTCATGGTATCTTCCTCAGGAAAGTACCAGGAGGTTACTACTCAGGAATCATATCCTATGCGGCTCGACAACTGTGATCAGTTTACATCCCTCCTCAGGAGAGATTAAACTCACATGAAGGCTCCGGCGTCACTGGATATTTGGGAAAGAACCTATATGCACTAAGGGAACTAAGTGAACAGACTCATAGGACCTTCCTCAGGAAAGTACTAAGAGGCTGACACTTAGGAATCGTATCCTACGTGGCTCAACAACTGTGATCAGTTTACATCCCTCCTCAGGAGAGATTAAACTCACAAGTTGGCTCCAACATCACTGGATACTTAAGAAATCCTAGACAAACTACTGGAACTAAGTGAATAGACCCATAGAACCTTCCTCAGGAAAGTACTAGGAGACTTCCACTTAGGAATCGTATCCCATGTGGCTCAACAACATGTGATCAGTTTACATTCCTCCTCAGGAGAAATTAAACTCACACGTCGGCTCCGACATCATTGGATACTTACGAAAGAGGTGAGAAGGAAGGATGAAAGTCATTCACAGTGCCTTCCTCAGGAAAGTACCATAAACTCCCTTCAAACTTCGGGATCTCGAACCTCACAAACAGACACCAAGCTCCTAGACTAAGCCTCAATCCAATGCATCTCTGCAAGCTCCAACAGGACTTCAATCAGCTCCCACCTTCAGGAAGAATCCACAGGCCAACAAACTACAAAAGACTATCTCTGAAGTTCAACCACAGTTGAACTCCAAAGTCAGAAGTCATCAAGACTTCCCCTATCTTCAGGCTCAGACAAATCACAGCAGAACACCCTACAAAAATCTATCAAAAATCTACGGGGAAACCTACATGGCTCTAGGGCAACATACTGAAAAATCAGAATAAAATTCAACACCAGATGAAAGAAATAAAATCGGCAACACAGACATATCCACAGACCAAATATTCAACATCAATAACAGTGAAAAATGCAATTAAAATGAAAATGCATGATTGAGCTAATATTTCTGCACTATAAAATTCTACACTGAATCACGAGTCTACAGAAAAAAGAACGGAATTATTTGACTAATTCTACCATTTTTTATGAATTTTCTAATGATATGCATGCATTGAAAATATTAAAAAATCAATTAAATGGAAAATATGCACTAAAATAGAAAATAAAATGTCCTTTTTTTATTTTTATTTAATTCTCTTAACATTTTCATGAGATGGATGGAAAAAGAATTATTAAAAAAACCACAATTATTTACATTTATTATGAATTTCTAACTATTGAAATATAAAAGAATATCAAAATCTAAAAGAAAATGACATGGGGGTCTAAACAGCAAGATATTCCCTCCTATTCTACATTGGGCCCTGATTGGGGGGGTGCCAACAGCAGTTGGGCGCAGGGCCCAGGACTTAACATCAAACAATCAGAAAACAAAACAGCTGGGGGGTACAGACTAGCAAGATTCTCAGTTTATTTCATTACTGGGCTTACGCCCAGGGGTGTCAATAGCAATTTGGCCTAAGGCCCACCCCAATTATTCTCAGGTCTCTCAAACAGGGGGGGGGGGAACTAGCAATTTGAGGGGGTGCGTTCAGAAAACGCTCTTGGGCCTAAGCCCAGGGTCCAAACCCTAGTCCAAATGCTCAATTAACAAAACCTAAATCCCTCTCTCCAAACCCTGGGTACTGTTCACTCTGGGAACCCTAGCCGCTTCTGCTCGTTCTTCCTCCTCTCCCTCATCTCTCTCTGCAACTCTCAAACGTCCAACAAACCCTCACAACAACCTGAAATCGAACCCTAACCTACCTCTAAACGAACCTCAAAACAAGACTATATCCAACATAAATCCAGTTCAAGCCAAGATTAAATCCCTACGCTATAACCATCAAAACGAGACGCAAATGAGGATCTAAGAATCAACGCACCTGGATGTGGAATTCGAACGAATCTTGAAGCTTCTGGAATTGGCTGATGAAGATCTGGATATTGATGATGGCGTTCTGGAGAAACTGGATGAAGGTTGATGTGAGAAGATGAAGTTGTTTCTGGAAAACTTCGTGAAGAACAATGGCGTTCTGGGAAAAAAACTGTATGAAGGTTGAACGTGGTTTGAAGTTCCTTGGAATTCTTGCTTGAAGATTGTAGGATGTCTGAGTGGATTCTGGAGAATTTGATGGAGGAGGATGAGTTTCTGGAAAAGTTCTTGGATGAAGGTATGAAGGTGATCTGGAAACTTGATGAAGACGATGAAGGTTCTGGGGAAGGTCATGAAGACTGATGAACATTTGGTTGAAGACGATGAATCTTCATCGTTCTGGTTCGTTTTCTGAGTTTGGTGATGAGTGTTGAACGGAGATCGCTGGGGATTGTGGTGGTTTCTGGTAGTTTAGTGGTGGCGATGAAGGTTCATGGAGGAAGGTGAAGGGATCTGGGTTTGGAGGGAGTTCTGGTGAGTTTTCCGGTGGGGAACGGTTGCCGGCGTACATGCACGGCGGCCGGAGTGGTTTCACGGTGAAGCGTGTGGAGCAGGACGCGTGGAAGGAGGGAGAATCAGTGAGAGACGCGTGTGGGAGTTACGTGGCAGGAGGGAGAGTGGGTTCTGAGTGTGGTGGCGTGCAGAATGTGGGACGCGTGGGGCCTCTGCATGTGTGACACGCGTCACTTCTATTTATTACACTGAAAAACGCCAGAATCCTCTAGAAAGATCTGGACATTCGCTGGAGAAAATTGGACTGTTTGGACCATTTTTTTGACTTGCTGATTGAGGGTTGGGCTCTAACAAAAAAAACATCCCTGGGCCCATTTCGAAAATGAATAAAAACTGTAAAAAACTGCATTAATAAAAAACAATTAATCCTAATTACTTAATCAAAACAACTAACACCTAATTAACTAATGATTAATTCTAATAAAATCTAAAAAACAATAAACCTAATTAAACTCTAAAAAAGTCATTAAAACCTAATTAATTCTGTATTATACTAATGAAACCTAAAAAATCAATTAACCTCTAATTAACTCTAACAATTCAATTAATCCTAATTAAACTCTAAAAAATCAATTAACCTAATTACTCTATTAAAATCCTAATATCATTTAATATCTATTAATAAAAGAAAAACTATATCATTTTCTATATTACCTAAAAACAATTAAACCCATTTAAAAATCTATACAAAATTCCTAAAAATGATTTAAAAACAATTAAACCTATTTATCCTAATTTTATCATTCTATTTAATATGCTAAGAGAATTCACTAATATTCTAAAAATGATAAAAGAATCTACAAATGATTAAAATCTATTAAAAATATTCTATAAAATTCTAAAAAGAAAATTAAGCTATTAAAATATTCAAAAGCCCTATTTAAATTCCAGAAAAATTCTATAAAGCCTATTAAAAATTTACAAAAGCCTATAAAATCCTAAAAATGCAGATGAATGCAAATGACCCCCATAAAAACGCACGAGACCAGATCGAATCGCACGGAAATCCCCGGGCATCAGAATATCCCCAAAATCACTGAAAAATCACCGAGGAGCGCACAATTTCCTGAAGATAAAACCCTGGCAATCTGGACTGGGTCTGCCATATCTGATAGACAAAAATCAAGCTGTAAACTCTGATATCCCCTGCTTGTGCACAAAAATCATCTGTCTGAGCTGTGAATATGAATTTAAACCATGAGTCAGATAGGAGAATCGGTTGGTCAAATTTTAGGGTGCAACAACGGGGAGGACATGACATTTAACGGGCACGGCGGCGCACGAATCTTATCAGCATAAATCTGGCATTTATGACATCTTTTCGCGAATTTGAAGCAATCCGACTCCATCGTCAGCCAGTAGTATCCTGCTCTCAGGATCTTTCTCGTCATAGCATGCCCGCCGACGTGCATACCAAATGTGCCTTCATGGACTTCTTCCATGAGCATACTCGCTTCTTTCTCATCTACACATTGGAGTAGCACGAGATCGTGGTTTCTTTTATACAAAACTCCATCAGGATTGAGATAAAAGTTTCCAGACAGCCTCCTCAGAGTCTTCTTATCCTGGGTTGACGCTCCCGCAGGATACTCCTTAGTCATAAGGAAGGTCTGGATGTCATGGAACCATGGCTTGCCATCGGAGGCTTCCTCGATCGTAAAGACGAATGCAGGTCTATCAAGACGGGAAAGGACAATTCTTGGAGCTTCATTCCAAAAATTGACTTTATACATCGAAGCCAACGTAGCTAAGGCATCAGCCATCTGGTTTTCAGCTCTGGGCACATGATGGAGTTCCACTCGATCAAAGAACGGAAGCAGCCTTCTGGCATAATTCATGTACGGCACCAATTTCGATTGACGAGTCTCCCACTCCCCTTTAATCTGGTTGATCACAAGTGCCGAGTCACCATATACATCTAGGCTCTTGATTCTCAAATCAATTGCTTCTTCTAGACCCATGATGCAAGCTTCATACTCCGCTTCGTTATTGGTGACCCGAAACGTCAGTCTAGCGGTAAACGGGATGTGGGATCCATGGGGAGTCGTGATGATCGCCCCGATGCCACTTCCATAAGAATTAACCGCCCCGTCAAATATCAATTTCCACTGGGATTTCTTGTCTGGACCCTCGTCGGGCAGCGGCTCATCACAATCTTTCACCTTTAAAAACATGATATCCTCATCAGGGAATTCAAATTTCATCGGCTGATAGTCCTCGATCAGCTGTTCGGCAAGGTATTCAGACAATACGCTTCCCTTGATGGCCTTCTGGGAAACGTATTGAATGTCAAATTCCGTCAACACCATTTGCCATCTGGCAATCCTGCCCGAAAGCGCTTGCTTCTCGAAGCGTACTTGATCGGATCCATCTTCGAAATTAGCATGGTGGTGTGATTGAGCATGTACTGTCGTAAACGTTTGGCAGCCCAGGCTAGTGCACAACACGTCTTTTCCAGCATCGAGTAACGAGATTCATAATCTGTGAACTTTTTACTCAAATAGTAAATGGCATGCTCCTTTCTGCCCGTCTCGTCGTGCTGACCGAGAACACACCCCATACTATTCTCAAGAACTGTCAAGTACATGATTAAGGGTCGTCCGGCTACCGGGGGTATCAAGATCGGAGGTTCCTGTAGATACTGTTTTATCTTATCAAATGCCTTCTGGCAATCCTCATTCCAGATAATCGCCTGATCTTTCTTTAGCAGTTTGAACATTGGTTCACACGTGGCTGTGAGCTGAGAAATAAACCTTGCAATGTAGTTTATTCTGCCCAGGAAACCACGAACTTCTTTTTTGGTTTTTGGCGCTGGCATTTCTTGTATTGTTTTGTCTTCGCAGGATCAACCTCGATGCCTCTTTCACTCACGATAAACCCCAGTAGTTTTCCCGACCGTACTCCGAAGGTACACTTGTTAGGATTCAGCCTCAACCTGAACTTCCTAAGCCTCTCAAAAAGCTTCAGCAAATTGACCAGATGTCCCTCCTTCGTTTGGGACTTTGCAATCATGTCATCAACATAGACTTCAATCTCATGATGAATCATGTCATGAAACAAAGTAACCATTGCTCGTTGGTAAGTGGCCCCTGCGTTCTTCAGACTGAAAGGCATTACCTTGTAGCAGAATGTTCCCCAAGGCGTAATAAACGTAGTTTTATCCATGTCCTCTGGCGCCATCTTGATCTGATTGTAGCCAGAGAAGCCATCCATGAACGAAAACACGGAGAACTGAACGGTATTGTCGACCAACACATCAATATGAGGGAGCGGGAAATCATCCTTAGGGATCGCCCTATTCAAATCCTGGTAATCGACGCACATTCGCACCTTACCGTCCTTCTTCGGTACAGGCACTATGTTGGTGACCCACGGAGGGTAAGTAGTGACCGCTAAGAAGCCAACATCAAGCTGCTTTTGCACTTCTTCTTTGATCTTAACGGCCATATCTGGTCGTGTCCTCCTAAGCTTCTGCTTAACGGGAGGACAATATTCTCGCAGCGGCAAGTGATAGACCACGATGTCAGTATCAAGTCCGGGCATATCTTCGTATGACCAAGCAAAGATGCCACTATACTCTCTCAGCATCTTGACCAATCTCTGCTTGACATCACTCTGCAGTGCGGCCCCTATCCTGACGTTCCTGACCAGTTCCTCAGAACCCAGATTCATAATGTCAATCTCTTCCTCGTGAGGTAGAATAACTTTCTCTTCTTGTTTCAACAAGCGGGCCAACTCTTCGGGAAGGTCTTCGTCTTCATCAATCTCTTCTTCGGCTTGATAGATTGGGCAATCGAAGTCGAAGTGAGTCGTAGAAGGTCCAGAGTCGATGTCATCTGCTATTTGGATCCTGCAATAACAAGGGTTAAGCTTAAAACAAGGATATGCAGGTTAGCACAAACCCTATTGCCATTTTATTGTTTTTCAAAACAAATACAAAACAGGAATAACAGAGATCACAACATTTGAGTGCGAAGAAAAACGCCTTTTGATTTATTGGTAAAATGCATGTACATAATCAAACAAGGCCCTGACAATAAAACCACTATGCCCCGGGTAGGACATAGGGTTGTACAATAATTGGAGAAAGTAAATCATTACTCTTTGCCTATCACTTGGATGGTATCCCTGATGGACCAGTTGTTGAGGCTCTGGCCTGGTTTGCTTGGCTGAATCCAGGAATCCAGGTCGCAATCGCTGTCTTCGCCGTCTTCAGACACTGCGTTGACACTTTCGAATATTACCCCGCCGCTTGTAAATTGGATCGGCCCTTTACCTCGCGACGCACTGTGAGAAGAGGAGGCTTCAGCCGTAGGAGAGTATCCTAACCCAAACTTGTCCTGTTTGTTAGGTATTTCTAGAATCTGCCCCCAGCCTGGGGTGGATCCGGCTTGAACAACGGCCCGGGCTTCCTTGAAGGAAGAGAAAGTCATCTCTGGTTTCCTAGTCATTACAGGAGGTACGTTCTTGACCTTAACAACTTCAAACGCCTGACATATGGTTTTGTGGATTTCCCCATCCATCTCAACATATTTGAAGGACGACAAATGACTCACCATTATGTCTTCCTCGCCACAAACAGTTACGATGCTGCCTCCGACGACATACTTGAGCTTCTGGTGCAACGTGGAGGTCACGGCGCCAGCAGAGTGGATCCATGGCCGGCCTAAGAGACAGCTGTAGGCTGGCATGATGTCCATGATGTAGAAGACCGCGTCGAAAGTTTCCGGCCCAACTTGGATTGGCAAGGTCACCTCCCCAAAGACATGACGCTTGGTTCCATCGAAAGCCTTCACAACCAGATCACTGGGTGTGCAGATCAATCCTCGAGTATCTAACTTCATCAATGCTTTCTTCGGAAGAACATTGAGCGACGACCCAGTGTCCACCAACACATGAGCCATAACGGTTCCCCTACACTCTATCGAGATGTGCAGGGCGCTGTTGTGGTTTCTTCCCTTCGGCGTCAGCTCCAGGCCAGTGAACCCTAACCGGTTTCCAACATTCACGTGGGCTACTACCCCTTCCAACTGGTTGACCGAAATTTCCTGCGGTTCATACGTGGCATTCAAAACCTTTAACAGCGCGTTGCAATATGACTTCGAACACAGCAACAAATTCAGGATGGAAATTTTCGAGGGTGTTTGATGAAGATGGTCAATAATCTTGTAATCACTCTTCTTGATCAACCTCGTGAACTCTTCAGCGTCCTTTACGAGCAAGTCCTTCTCTACCTTACGAGGGGTTTCTTCAACGACTTTACTCTTTCCCTTATCAGTCTCATCAGCTTTGTCCGCCACAACCTCAGGTGGAGCCAATACTCTTCCGCTGCGCGTGATTCCGCCAATTCCCACTAGGTTACCCACAGACTGCCCAGATGGTTCTAATTCCAATTTCTGTCCGTTACAGTAGACGTCTGCCCCATAATGCCATGGGACAGCACTGGTGCTTTCAAAAGGTATCGGCCCAGCTTTGGTGATGGTAATTGTGGGCGGCCTGAGTGCAGAAATGGTTATCGTCTGGCGAGGGATGGTGATGGTGGCAACCTCATCATCTTGCTTCGGCATTACCTCTCCAGATCTACCTTCGACCCTTCGGCTAAATTGTAATATTCCTTCGGTCATCAGACTTTGAATCCCCTTTATCAACTGTTCACATCCATCAGGACGAGTCGCACAACCCATACACAGTTCTCCACAGCCTGGAAAGAAGCCTCTCTTCATCATCTTGGCTTTAACGAAGCTAAGCGGTGTCTTCAGATCCCTGACGTCAGTCAACAAATCTAAGTTCTCTTCTTCAATAATGGCATTCACCCCACCTCCCCTATGGTTCGGCATAGGGTTCTTTGTGACATTCGGCACATTATCTGAGAAATTGATGATCTTAGCATCCACCATATCTTGCACCTTGTGCTTGAAGGCTTTGCAGTTTTCTATCGTGTGGCCAGGCGCCCCTGAGTGAAAATCACATGTTGCATTTGCGTCATAACCCTGCGGAGGTGCCCCTGTCAAGGGAGCCAGGGTTCTCTTCTGGACTAGCTGTAACTGAAGCAGAGTTTGTTACAACTGAGCATAAGACATGGGCGGTGTCTCAAGGTGACGGCTCGACAGAGGCTCCCTGTTCTGATACTTTTTGTACCCTTGCTGATTTGGTTGCTGCTACTGCGGCTGTTGCTATGGCTGGGGTTGTTGGACAACAGGGATGGTTATGCTAGCCACCTGCTGGCGCTGGCCTTTACCCTTCCTTCGAGCGTTAGACACGGCGCTCGTCTCCCCTTCACGCCTTTTGTTACCATATGGTTTCTTTCCTCCTCCAGCTGAGGATAGATCACCACCTTGAATTTTCCCCAACTTGATCCCGTTTTCAACGTGCTCCCCAGTGATGATGAGATCAGAAAAACTTCCAGACATACCACTGACCAATTTCTCGTAATAAACCCCTGGGAGAGTGGCTACAAACATTTCAACAAGCTCCTGTTCAACCATCGGCGGCTGAACACTAGCTGCTAATTCACGCCACCGCTGGGCGTATTCTTTGAACCCTTCGTTTTTCCTCTGTGACAAGTTTTGCAGTTGAAATCGGTTCGGAGCCAAGTCACTGTTATATTGGTAATGGTGCACGAATGCTTCCGCAAGTTCCTTCCACGTGCGCACACTGGTAGGTTCCAAACTCATGTACCATTCCAAGGATGGCCCGGACAAGTTATCCTGAAAGAAGTGCATCAGCAACTTCTCGTCTTCAGAGTGAGCGGACATTTTCCGGTAGTATGACCTTAGGTGGACGCGAGGGCAGGTGGTGCCCTTGTACTTCTCAAAGTCGGGTACCTTGAATTTAGGAGGCACCTTGAAATCAGCAATCAATCCCAACTTGGACATGTCGACACCCATAATGTTTAGGTTCTCGAAATTCCTCATCTTGTCCTCGAGTGCCTTAAACCTCAGACGTGCTTCAGCGGTCAGCTCTCCTTCAGCACCCTTCTGTGAGAACAAATCTTCTTGATGGCCTTCTAACCATGGCTGAGGCCCATACAGATTTCTAGTACCTGTGTTGCCATTGCCCAGTCCAGCATTGCCATTAGCTTCAAAATTTCCATTACCGACGCCAGTCGTATTACCATTGAGCCCTATGTTAGTGATCACATTGCTGTTACCACTGCCATTCCCCCCGGTCACGGGGATGCCATTATGAGGAGTTTCAACAGGTGGAGGGGTTGGAACGCTCCCTCCATGAAGTACACCGTTGCTGTCAACCCTTGAGATTAGAGGCTGGACCAATGTTCTGAGCTGGTCTTGGCCGTTGGCAACCACTTGCATGAGCTCCACGAAGCTGTCCATCCTCTCTCAGAGTTCCTGAACGTCAGTTTGCACTTGTTCCATTGCTCTAGCTTGATTTGCTCGGGTCGGATAGCGGTGGATCGGTCTTTGATCAATCCTGGAACAACCTGCATACACAAAGGGTTAGAAAAACGACAACGTGCTCGTCATGCAAATGCTTCATGCAAATGCAAATGTGTGTCTGTGCGTTAGGGAGATTTCCCCCCAATTCTAGTGCCTGAGTGCCAGTGCGGATAATAAGAAGTCCGAGTACAGTCATGGAAATAACATCTCATATATATAAAGAAAGCCCATCAAGGCGGTACACAACGTCACTGAGTACAAGCAGAATCAATAGCATGACCTCGACCAACAAGCCTGGTGATGGTCAGCATACAACACTGATCAAAACAAAAGGATTACAAATATAGTCAAGCACGGCCACGGGCTCGAAACTCTTCTAACAGATCCCTCGTTTCTGGATGATCAGGCTGAGTGAGCAACCCTTCGACGAGTAACTCCCTCTGCATAATAGTGTACTGAAGACCTTCAACTGAGTCTTCCCATGCTCCTTAGCCGAAACAATCTTCTAACTTCCGCTTCTTGGATTCAAACGTCTGTTTGCGCTCCTTCAGGTTAGCAAGAGCCTTGTTTAGCAGGCCTTCAGCAGCATATCGGCGAGCGGTTTCTTCATCAAACCTCTTCTCACTAGCCTTCACCTGGGCTTTCAATTTGGAGATCTGCTGCTTCAGTTTATCCTCCCGTTCCTTGCCGTTGGCTAGGGTGGCCTTCCAATGCTGATTAAACTTGGATATTCTTCGGTACGCTTCATCCAAGTGCTGCTTCTTAGTGGCCAATACATCGTTGACAGATTTGAAGTCCCGACCCAAACACTCACGCTCAGCCAACTGCTTAGTCAAATCCGTACCTAACTTGTTTACCAGCTCTGTTTTCCTCTTGAAGGAATGGACGGCTTCGCTTCTCTCGCTTCTGAGCTGAGCCAATTCTTTCTCCAGTTCTTCATTTGCCTTCTTCAGCTCCTCTCGCTCAGCTAACACCTGATTGTATTGCGGAATAGGCACGGTGGTAGGCTCTTCAATCACTAGAGGGCTTTCTAGCTTGGCAGGAGGAAACGGCATCCCTATGATATCTGCTTTGGCTCTGATACAGGTCACATATGGAGCGTAGGCTTGGCTATTACTTTTTCCCAGCAACAGCTTCCCCCGCCTACTGATACCATTCCAAGCGTGCTAAAGCTTAGATAACATATCCCCCTCTAGAAGATCAGTGAGGTACAGAGATTCCTGTACCTCTTCATCCTTTGGCGGAGCTCTCAAAGCATAAGCAAACTGTCGGACCAACAGAGATGGATTGTAGTTGATACAACCCTTCCTGCCTATCAAAGGCACATTTGGAAACCCGCTGCAGCTGAAGATAATCTCAGTACCCAACCTATCTCTATCAAACCAGGAAACATCCTCCACTGATAGACTCATCAAACGCTCAGGCCACTCAGTTGTGGCTGCTGATGAAGCAAAGGGACCCTTCTTGGGTAGGTGACTATCAAGCCATCTATAGAATAGGGGCACACAGCACGAGACATTCTTGCCCCTTCTGTTCTCGTTTTTGTAGTGGACGGAATGATAGACATCTCCAATCAAGGTAGGGATTGGATTCCCTGCTGCAAAGATGTGAAAGGCGTCAAAGTCTACAAAGTCAGGCATATTAGGGAACAGAATGATGTTGTATATGCAAAGAGAAAGAATAGCGTTGAACACGATCCAACAACCGTCTTTGGCACACTGCTGGGCCTTTCCCACTAAGAACTGCAAGGAGAAACCGGGAACCCCGTTCCAACTAGACAAGACCAACTCAGAGACATCCAGATGAAACGAAAGAGCTAGACTAGCCAGATTAGGCTCAGCATCCATATGAACAAAGGGCATCTGACTCTTGATAAGCACACCTAACAAATCAACATACTCCTCTAGTCTAGGCGCGAGAACAAAGTCCGGGAAAGTAAAGCATCTCAAAGGAGGATCGTAGAACTGCAGCAAGGCGTACAACCCATTCAACTCAAACACAGAAGGTTTACGAACCAAGCTGAGCAGTTTCCCATAAGACTTTCTGAATTCACCTCTCACAGAATCATCTGCCAAAGCAATCAAACTAGACAGCTGAACAACATCAGGAGTGGGGAGCTTGTAGGCCACAGTCTTCCTCAGAGAACCCATGATAGCACAATAGAAGGCAAGAAAACCTGAACCGGGGGAAACGGTATCTGCAACACAGACACACGTTAATGATATGCAAATGAGTATGCAAAACAATGCAAAATGCAATCATGCAGCAGGAGATCAAGACGACTGTGCTGTTGTGGAGAAGGGCCACAATCTGCTCTGTCAAGAACGAACATATCTCAGACGATAAGAACCCCTAATACCAGACCATAAATCTGCTCTGTCAAGAACAAACACATATCTAATGAGGAGAACCTCTGATACCAGACCATAAATCTGCTCTGTCAAGAACAAACACATATCTGATGGTGAAAACCTCTGATACCAACAAAACTGATTCACTATCAAGAAAACCGGGTAGTCTGAAGGTTAAGGTTTCCTGCAACAAACCCGACCCTGCTCACGGGTATGGACCTAAACTGACACAAGTTCGGCATCCTATGCGGTCATCAGTGTCACAGACATTCAAGAGAGATGATACGATACCCAGAAGGTGTGGCCCAAAGAGCCGGAAAAGAAGTCAATTGGGAGAACCTCGTCTGAGCATGGATTTCATGAGACACTAGTTCCTGCAAAGCAAGCACGCGCCCACTAATTTCCACAACTAATGCTTGGTACACTCAAGCCTGGGTCTGGCTTCTCACTCATCATAATGGCCCTCCCACAATAGCACAGATAATCATATCATACTGAAAATAAAATGCGGGAAGTAAAAAATGTGATAAATAAACACAACCCAACAAGTAATCATACAAGTGCTAGGATTGACTCTTGCAGGGGACGTTGGATCCTCAGATTGACTCGCATAAGGGACGTTGGATCCCAGGAAACTATCAGTCCCCAGCAGAGTCGCCAGCTGTCGCTACCGCGAAAATAAGGTGCCGGCAAAACAGAAGAGTCGCCACCTTTCGTTATTTATCCCTCGGAACGGGAAAGGAAACGATTGGAAAAACCTGATAAAAAGGTATAAGACAAGGTCATCGCAACCATTGTCTGGGTTCGGGAGTCGGTTACGCAAGGGGAAGGTATTAGCACCCCTCACGTCCATCGTACTCGATGGGATCCACGCTTGTTGTGTTTATCTGACGGGTTGGTTTTACTATCTACCTATCAAGGCTGGTCTGAAAAGGAAAAGAAAAATGACTCGGCAAAGCGTCGCGCTTTATGCCTATGTATGCTCATCAGAGAATGAGAAATCAGAGTCAACGTAGTTCGACTAACTACGGGTTATGGGGAAGGTTGCTCGCCAATACGTCAGTATTGTGCCTACGTACTCTCAACAGGCATGAGAGATCAGAGCTTATGTAGTTCGGGATAATACGGATTACGGGACTTCAGATTCATCTGGTTTATCGAGTAGGGTTAACAAACAGTTCCAGCAGTTTGGCGTACGCAGCTCGACCCTTGGAGACTTAAGCGTTACCGTTTGCGGTAGAACTGGGAGTTAACGACACTCTTTTCTTCAGAAAAGCTTCCTTTGAATTATGGGCCCACGGGGCAAAAAGGTTTGAAGTTTGTTTTCTGTATTTTACGGAAGAACTGTCTTTTATGGTTGTTTGCACCCAACATCGCACTAGAGACTATGACCTGAGAATGAATGCGTCGCATGTCACCCAAAGGGTGACATACTAAACATCCAGACTGTTGAAAAGAAACTCTCCAACAATCCTTTCTCAAATAGCTTAAGGCTCGTAACGTACGACGTCAGTTAACCTTTATTACTGTATTTTGATTTGTTTTGAGATGAGAAGAGAATGAACTCTATGGGGAGACTGTCAAGTCCTAATGTTGTCATGCCAAGGATTCATCCTATGGTTGAGGTTCGAAACAGGGAACTCCTAGAAGTTATCATGCATAGGTTTCAACCTAAAGTTCTAATCATCACTTCCTTATCAAAGGAACTGAGATTCCTAGGGGATCATGTCAATGGTATACAGAAACAAGTAAAGCATCAGCTAAAACAGTAAACAATAAACAGTACAGGAAACAACTGTAAAATGCATGCAATGCAAGTGACGGAGGAAATGTGTGTGGGGCATCAGCCTCCACAAGCTCGTCTCGACCTCAGGCCAGATATGAATAACTGCAATCATACAGGAAAATAAAATGCCATCAAGCAAATCACAAACCATACAGGCAAGGGAGCTAGGCTCTACCGAATACCAGCAAGCAAAGCCATACAGTAACAATACAAGCAGAGGGAGCAACTCAACCTCTAATGCAATCATGCTCCTAGCTTAAAACAATCTAAATATGAACTTATTCTAATGCATCAAGCAAATCACACAAGTCACATCAATACAGTTGCACAGCAAGCAAACAGACAGGAAAGAAAAGAAAGCAGATCAACAACTCCTTCATCTTCACAGCAAAGCAGTCCTTTGACAGCAGTTCAGTCTTCAGTCTGTAACTGTTCTTCAAGACTTTCATCTTCAATAGCAAGTATCAACCTGCTTCTTCAAGCTTTCAATACATCAAACACAAGTATCAACTTGTCCTTCTCCTTCAAGCTTCAGCTCTTTCTTTAATCTCAATTTGATTTTCTTCACAAGTGTCAACTTGTTCTTATTGGTCTTCAAGCTTCAGCTCCAATGGCAGTCTTCAAATACAGAGAAGTGGCAACTTCTAGCATCTTAAATCTTCTAACAAGGAACTCCATCCTCTATCAAGGGAGAAATATTCATCTAATAAGATAAAGGTTTGGATAGTGGAAAGCAAAGTGAAGACCAAAGGTCACCACTAAACACTCCACCATCAAAGAAAGGAACCCTCAAAGGTTCTACCAACTTGTGAAGAGCCACACATCCTACCAAAGGAGGTATGAGGCCTTCATAAGGGGACCTTACATCATAGGGAAGAATGGAAGTGATCAACACCACCCATGTTTATGAAAGAAGAGAATCTATCTAGGAGCTCTACTTACAAACCCTAATCTTACCACCTAAACAGAACTACTCCAAAGGGAAAGCAAACTTCAAGTCCAAGCTCCACCATGCATTCCTCAGTAGCCCACACATGCCTTCATCATCATCCAAGAGCAAG
Source organism: Lathyrus sativus (assembly GCA_963859935.3). NCBI lineage: Eukaryota > Viridiplantae > Streptophyta > Magnoliopsida > Fabales > Fabaceae > Lathyrus > Lathyrus sativus. Next base: position 162,740,038 of record OZ012736.1, on the reverse strand, counting down.
GGAATCAAAACCCTAGTCTAAGGGAACTAAAGAAGTCATTCTAGTTGAATTAGCAAGCTAGGATCACCTAAAACCTAGTACTAAAGTTAAATCCAACTAAAATACTAAAACCAATTGTAAAATCCTACAAAAATAAATATGGGACCCTAAGTCAATCATGACTCGACCATGTTAATTCCAGATATTAAATCACCACAAAGTCCTAGAAATAAAATCCAAACTACAAGGTACTAAGCTTAAACCCTAAAACTAGAGCACCTAAATTTTCAACTTAAAACCAACACCTAATTTCATCAAAAAAATGTGATAAAACTCTAATGGGAGCATACATGTCTAAACTAGCTACACACCAAAAACCAGCTCAAGAATCATCACCATGTGATCACACAAAATTCCACAAGCCAAGGTATCAACCTTGATGAAATTAATGTCAATTAAAATACAAAAAATGCAATTAAAATCAAAAATGCATGAATTCCTAATCTTTCAATTTCCTAAAATTTTAGACTCATTCATGAGTCAGGGGGAAAAAATTTGGATCAATTTGAGTTATTATTCTATTTTTTATGAATTATTTTCAAAACTATATGAAATGATGAAAATACAAGAAATAAGAAGAAAATGATAAAACGTGCGTATCAAATAGCAAATCATTGCAGTTCATTTCTGGAATTTGGGACAAACGAGGATGTCATTAGCAAGGAGGGTGCTAGGCCCATTTGAATATCAATTCAGTCAAGAGAGATAGTGCCAGGAGGGGTACATTCAGCAACCAATTTACATTGAAAATCCATGATGGGCTTGGATGGAGGGGTGGTGATAGCAACTGAAACCCAAGCCCACACGCCTATGATTACCTTCAGGCTCAATTTATTCTTCAAATTAACCAAAAAATTGCACACGCCAGGTCTTGAACCCACAATCTCTTGGTTCACACAACGAAGTTTACAAGCTGAGTTCCTTCATTAATCAAAACGGTGAGTTTAGGGGATGGACGCGTGGCTCAACGTCAGCGCTGGGATCGATGGACTGAGTCAAGCTTTCCACATGAATGGAAGGTGAGGATTTCATCTTCCTCATTTCAAACTTCTGCAAACAACTCAACCTGCGCGCGAACCAGGATCGTCGCCGGTGGCTTTTCCGGCCACCCCTGCGCAACCCTAAGTCTCTCTACACTCAACCATTCGCCACGATTTCTAAACGAAACTTGACCATAATTTCATCAGCAACTCAACCATGCCATTCATTCACTCTAAAAACTCATGAATCTTGAGATATCAATCTCAACCGAAAATGAACTTCAACCTAAATCGTCTCTAAAGTTGCAATTGATCATCCTAAATCCATCTAGATCAGTAGGGGAACCTAACCGCATGCTTCTACTTCATTAAAAACACATAATCGGAGAGAAATTTCAAGAAGTTAAAACCTGTCTTTGAGCTTGGATTGCAGTGGATTCACGCCTCAATTCTCTTCCAAACCTTGCAGAATTCTTCAGTGATTAATGGAGAATGTTTCTTGATGCTTAATTCTGGTTGAAACCTCCTGATTCTCCAAAACGAATTTTCAATTTCAAGCTTTCTTCTTCACCTTGCATCAATGGATTCTCCACGAATTTTGGCACTAGAAGCTTCCAATTCTGTTCTAAATCCCTTTTATATTCTGTTTCAATGGATTAGAGGCCCAAACCAAGCCCATTTGTGGATTTTGGATTTTCACCTTCCTTCCAAAATTTCAATGTGGATATGTGCTCTCAAGCTTTGCTCACACTCCAATTTCATTCCAAACCATACACTTAAGCCTTGTGGGATGTAATGATGTGGTTTATTTCCCTTGATTTTAACATATGGAGTGTGTGAGGTATGTTTCTTATTTGTGAAGCAACCTTCCAAATGGCCATGTTAAGCACTTCAAATCAAAAATGTGACAATGCCAATCGCTCTAAAACATCAATTACATTCAAAATGACCACAAATTTGACTTGAAAACAAGTTATTCTCAATTGTTTTGAATTTTCCCATCTTAATTCATAAAAATGGCTTTTATATGAACTTTCTTCCACCAATGCTTGATATGATCCACGTCAATGGACACTTGATGTTTAGAAAAGCTAAAACATCATTTTGAACAACTTTTATGTTGAACAAAAATTCATTTGAGGCTTGCAAGATGGTGTAATTGACTTATGATTCAAAATGACCTGTAATGTCCAAATACCCAAAATACCCTTGACTTGTCAAAGCCATAAATTGAGTTCTACACATCCAATCAAGGACTTCTAGTACTCTATGGAAAGCAAAGAGGATAAGGAACATCATTAATGTTGACCAAAAGTTCATAGGAATCATCCTTCTAGGGAAAAGGTTTCATGCAAGTTGGGTAACTTTCAAGCTCCAAATTCACATTGATCTGATGACTTGTAACTTCTCAAAGCCATAACTTGAGTTCTACAAATCCTATAAAGGACTCCTAGCACTAAAATTAAAGCTAAGACCATGATCTACAAAAATCATGTTGGGGGCAAGATGAGATGACAATCATATCTTGAGCTAAATTGCCTTGAAGATAGGGGTCAAACTAGGGGATTTTACACTATCAAGCCTTAGAAACCCTAGCTTGAAACTGCTCACACTCTTCAGTCATGATGAGTTAACCTTGGAATCATCCTTAGAACATCTCAACGCATCAATCCATGATCACATGGCTCTTGGATTGAGTCTCAACCTCCTTCAAATCCTCAATTGACTTAGAGTTGACCCAGTCAAACCCTAGCTGCACCACTCATGGCTGAGGCTTCTTATTCTTGCACAATGACCTGTCTAGGCCTCAAAGTGATCTTCAACACTTATCATGAGCTCTCTTAATACCTCAAGTCCAACTTCATGGCCTCAGAATCATCTGATGATCTTCCCACACCTCTCAAGTTAGGAGACCTACCCTCTTGGCTTCAATCACTCTCTCTGAGGATCTTTTAACTTCTCTGATAAGGATATCAACCCTTGAACACCTGAATAAGCCTAATTAGCTAGCTTCATAGTCTGGTGTAGCTCTTTATTGGTAATCATACCTCTTGATCTCCTGCACACATGTCAATGAAATGCAAATGATAATGCTAATGTGAATGAAATGAAACACAAGCTAGGTGAAGAAATGTTGGGCAAATATTGGGGTGCAACAGAAGCCTAGTAGTTTGCTAGCATACCCTGATTTAGTTGTCACCCTGTTTTCTTTTAAAGTCCAGTCGTAACTGGCATTACTTGAAATCCAATCGTCATTGGTACCCGGACTTGGTCGTTACCAATCTCCTTTAAGTCCAGTAGTTATTGGCACTGCTTGAAATTTGGTCGTCACCAATTTCCCCAGTCGAGGTCCTATGTGTTACCAATTGGATTTGAGAAATCTCATTTGTTATTATCTCAGGTTGGTCGTTACCATTACCTCCGGAAAGTCTAGTGGTTACTAGCACTGTCTGAACTGTTTGTTAAAGCTGAGCGACATCGGTATCCCCAGTGAAACCTGTGTTCCCCAGTCCGGTCTCGGAGATCTAGTCGTCACTAGTATCCCCAGTGTGTTGGTCTTGTTTCTAGTCCATTCCTGAAGATCCCGTTTGAACTCTTCACTATAGGAAGTTCCTCATCTGATCATCCCCAGTGAGGTTTGCGGCTCGAGCCTTTCGCTTCTCCAGTAGAAAGTTGCTCTATTTCCCCGGTGGAAATCTGCTTCTCTCCCCAGTGGAGTATTTGCTCTTCCCTGGTGAGATTGTCATCTTCATTGGAATTTTTGTATCCCCATGTAAAATTATCCTCTCAGTTATCGCTAGTCATGTTTGAACTATTGGTTGTTATACCTCGGTTTTCCCTAGTGTCGAGTCCACAATAACCAGATCCCATGAGAAGTTACTTGTTGTTTTTTTTTTTTTCATCTGCATATGTCTTGCATCCAATCATCATAAAGCATCATCTAGAATTCATAGCATATCATGACCTGTCTTTTTGCGTATCATCAGATCTAAGGGACAAAATTTTTAGTTCTCTATATTTAAATACCTTTCACTGCGATTATACGAGGATTGTCATCTCTCAGTTCCATCTAGTGAAGATATTTAAATAGGGGAAACTTTTGCACCACAAATTTTGACCCCTTCGATTCTCATTATCATTTTAGGAGCATACTCATAAATTATCTAACCCTAACCCAGTGCAAGTTTGTCTTGGTCAAGTTACAGATGAATCAGGTTTGTGAACAGTCAAATCGAAGCTTCAGGGTTTGTGATCAATCCAAGTTTTAGGCTAATTCAATCATAAAACAAGATCAATGCTATCATATGATGTCAATTGAGAATCCAACTTGAGGTTGTTACCCCAGAATCAAGATCAGTGCATTTCATGGTACCCGATTAGGGTTTTTGACCGGTAAAAGTCAAATGTAGTTTGACTTTGGTATTGGAAGGTGTTTTAATGATGGTATCATGGTCCATGAAGGTCATATAGCTTAATGAAGTTCATTCAAGAAGTGTCAAAGTCTCAGGAGGTCCAGAGTGTCAACAGACGACTCGGTAGTCACTGATCGATCGTACGGTTGACCGAAAAGTCAACTCTTCAAATTTAAGAAATTGGACTTCAAAGTGTGAATCAAAAATGTTCCTTATGTCATTTTGCACTTGCCTATCAATTTTCATGACCATTGGATCAAGGATGAAGGAGTAATCGAAAAATTGGGAAATTAGGGTTTTGAAAGGGGCTAAACCATAACTCCTTAACCACACATCCAAATGAAGTGGTTCAAAGCTCATTGGAAAGCTCTTGAAAAATACTACAAAAGTCCCTAAGTGGTCCTTGGTCAGAAAATGCATAGATTTGGAGTTATGATCAAATTCATTTTGAGAAGGGAAAAGGACTTAGAAAATTTCACTTTTAAGCTCATTTTTTAGCAACTTTGAGAGGCTTTTTGGCCAAGTTCCTTTGAGAATTTGAAACTCATGAAAACATAAATGTTTTAAAGATATTTGAGGGCTTTCTAAAAAGTACTAGAACATCTCAATAGCATTTGTGAGCTGAGAGTTATGAATTTGGCAAGTTGGTGTTTTCACACTTGAGTCCCACATTGACAAACTTTCAAAAATCTTTCCTTTGATCAATTGGACCAATCTCAGCTTTTGAAACATGTTTTATCTGATATGTAGAGACTTTGTAGAATGGAAATACAATGAAAATGCAGAGGAAATGGAATTGGCCAAGTTTGCAAGTGGACTTGCAAGTTGCCTTACAACTTGCATTGAAATATCATAAACCAAGCAAGAGGTGGAAAGTAAGTTCTGAGCCAGCCATGAGCCTATACACTTTAGCCTGACTTTAGACACACTAAATTCACCATAACACTTGACTTTAAACTTACCTATCAGCCAAGAAAGCCTTTTTTGGAGATTGGATTTAAAAAGTGAAAACCTTTCCTTCTTAAGAGGGAAATCTCCAAATCTGTCCATACTCTCTCATTTGTCTATAAATAGAGGCACTCCCCACCTCATACTGGACATCATAAATCTCTCAACAACTAGAGAAACACAAAGCTCTCACTTTTCTCACTCTTGGCTCCAAATTTTCAAAATCACAAATCCACCAAAACCATGAAAAATTTGCCTTGACAGTCCAGCTGCCAAAACCATTTCTCCATACTCAAACTCACCAAACATCATCCCCACAACCCATAAATATGATATAGAAGGTGTTCCAACCATTGAACCACTCAAAAACCTCCTCATTCAAAAAGTTAACCTCCATACCAAGTTACTTTGACCACAATGCACAAAATCAGTCAAAACTTGTTCTAGGCATTTGCTTGATGTTCTAATCACTCTAACACCTCACATATATCATTTCTCAACTGTCCAAAGTATTAAGGATCATTGGTGGAGTTTATTTCTCCAACTGTCTTGAAGTTTGCATCCTTGCTTCAAGAAGAAGAAATCTCAAAAGCTAAGTGCATTTGAAGTTTTCTCTGGGTTTCTTATTGATCAAACCTGCTCAACACAGTCTACTAGAGGTATGTAAACACTCCATCTTTTCCTTATATCATAATATCATGTTTGGCATTTTGAGCATGGTTGTATTGAAAAGGTGTCATTTTCATGTCATATGTCAAAATTCTGTTTTGGAGGCAATATGTTTGATTGGCGAGCTGAATCATGCTTAATTTCTTGTTTATATTGTGTACATGTGATTAGTATGACCTGTGTCAATTGTTCTTTCACTTTTCACATCCTAAGTGCATCATTTGCATCTTAATGGCCACCAACATAACAGAACTGATTCCACTTGAAGTATGCTTGGTTCTTGAGTTTGTTCACACTTGATTTCACATTTATGACATGTATGTATGGATTGCATAACCTATTTTACATGATTTGGTCTATTGACCACAAAGATGCATTTTTCAGCAAAAGATAAGCCATCATCATAGCAACCTTGTTTCCTTTTGGTCTTTGATCAGTTTTAAAGTTTAAAAACCTCATTTATATGATTCATGATCTGTGTGAAATGATTGCTCAACATGAATATGAGTTTGGACCTGTTTTGCATTTCTTGATTGCTTCTTAAATGTCATTTCTGCCTTGAACATGCCATTTGCATCACCACTGATTTTAAGACTAGGTCACATGCTTAGAATCACTTGAATACACAATTGTAGCTTGCTTAAAGTGCTTGTTTGATGTGAATATACCTAGGACCTATTTTGAACATTTTCATGTATGCCCTAAAAAATCAAAATTGCAGCTCACTTGTCATTTTTCATACCAAGTTGTTTCAGACCAGTTTGTGTGTTCAAAATCAATTGTTGATATATAAATATATGACATGTGTGTAAGATGTATTAGACCTAGATGTGCATGAAACTGACTTGAGCATCATCTTGCATTTCATCAAAAATACCAAGTTTGCAACTCAATACTCATTTTTCATAACAGTTTGCTTTGAACAGTTCCTTTGCTTGATTTTCATCCAATAACATATATTTGATGTGTGTATGTGATTTAGGTGCCAAAATCATGCTTTGAAATTGAACTGTACTTTTTTCATGTTGCATCAAAATGACATTTTGCAATTTGTGTATCATCCTTCATGCCAAGCTGTCTAAAGCCATTCTTCTTGTTTGGATTTACTTGATCACATGTATGTATGGTGTGTGTGTGTGCCTAATCTGACTTGTATGTACATAGAACATGAACTGCATATCCTCATGCAACTCACACACACAAGTTTGCATATTGATCACCACATTTCACAACAGCCAGTTTTAAGCCACACCTTGTGTCCAATCTCATCCACTAGCATGTATTCAATGTGTGTAAGTGTTTAATTTGGTCAAAGTGTACATAGAAATAGAACTGAACATCAACTTGCATTTCTCATAACAGTTTTGCATCTTGCACATCATTTCTTACATCCAACTGTTTTGAATTGTTTTTTTGGCATGAATGCACTCAATAATATATATGTAAGGTGTATGTGTGTTTGAAAGGGTTTGAAAGTACTTGGAACTGAAATTGGATATCTCCCTGCACCTCACAAACACAAATTGACAGCTTGAGCACCACTTTTCACACCAGTTTGCTTTGCATCAAAATTATGGCTTGGACTCACTTATTAGCATGATTATAGTGTGTATGAATGATGTGTTTGACTTGAATATGCTTGGAATTAAAATTGAACATATTCATGAGCACATCAATACCATTTTGCATATTGGTTACTACTTTTCACCAGGGCCAGTTTTGAACCTATCATTGTGCTTAATTCATTCATCAATGTATTTTCAAGATGTGTATATGATTTGTTTGGTTTGAAACTGTTTGGAATTTGATCTTCATCCCAAAATGCATCTCATTCATAACAGATTTGCAATTCACATGGCACTTTTCACCACAACTTGATTTCAGCCATATCTTGTGTTTAAATTCACTCATTAATGTTTATGTGGTGTGTGTGTATGATCATATTGATTTAGAGCTGGCTGTAACATGAGTTTCATTTCAAAATGCACATCATGCCTTCAAAATGCAAGTGCCATCGGGTTTTAAAATGGAAGAGGAATTTCAAAAATCTAAAAATGCCATCTTGCTCCTTGTGAAATTCCACATGATTTAGACTAAAATTTCACCCAAATCCATGGAAAATTGAAGAAGTTATGACCAAAATGCAAAACTGGTTTTGATGAGTGTTTGGCTTGCCCAGCTGCCTTGAATACACGCCCTATATGTTTATAGGATGGAATTTTTACTTGGATGTAAAGCCACCCCAGTGGTAACCAACTTGTCACCTAAGCGCCTTGTACCAGCTGAACCTGGGTTCGACCCTTGAGGAGGGCAACCCTTTTGTCAATTTTTGCCATTTTTCAACCAAACTTCAAAAAATCATATCTCCCTCATTTTTAATCATTTTGTATCCATTATTTTTGCATTGTGTTTGTTTTTATGTCTATTTTTATGTAGTATTTTAAAATTCCATGGTTGCCTAATTTTTCATCCCTTTTGACTACTTGCAACTTAAAGTGCATTTTGTAATCGTTTCCACATATGCAGATGAATTTCCCTCTTGTTATACTTGTGAATGACATGATATTTGCTTGCCATCTTTTGCTTAATGTTAGTCAACATGCTAGGATTTTATTTTGGTTGTTACCATGTTCATTTTTCTTCCTCTGAGGAATTCACTTGAGTTTGATCTGCTGTCGCAGTCCTTGCTTGATCAGTTGCTTTGATTGTCATCAATGCCTATTTTGTGTTTACATTTAACATATTTATTTAATGGTTGTCACCATGATTTTATATTCATCATACATAGTACTTAGTTAATTTTTTTTCTTTCCCCAAGTGATGAAACTTGTTAGTTCTCATCCAAGTTGCCTCCCTTTTCTCCTTCCAAAGGAAAAGTCTTTCCATTGACTCTGTGTCATGGATAGCTCATTTACCCCCTTATTGACTATGTTAAGTCATTTTAACCTTAGTTTAGAATCCATTAGACTTTGCTTTAAGTCTAAGAAACCCACCATTTCTAGGAGTGTTTTTCAACTAGAACTCTAGGATAGAGTTTGTCAACTCTATGTAAGAATCATCGTCATGATTTCTTACTTCCCCTTTTGAGTGTTATAATTTAGATTAGGGAGTTTTGTCAAACTCCACACAAACATTGTCATGTTTTTTCCCCCTTGAACCTTGATCATCATCAAGTGTTCTTCATCCCTTGTGAGGCGAACTACGATTGCTCTGATTCTATCCTAGTTAGGATACGTAGGCAGAAGATGCGATATCTTTGCGAGCAAACTTTAGGTTTCAACTTATACCCTTTCCCAATCCATAGCAAACATTCACAAGCTTAGCAAGCAATCAAACAAAAGGTTCCTGTAGAGTACTACAGATGCTTAGGGTGCTAACACCTTCCTTAGGTATAACCAACCCCCGATCCCCGAATCTCTTAAACGTTGTCGTTACATCGCGAAAAGGGTTTTTCTTTCTTTAGAACTTTCCTTTGGATAAAATAAAGTTCGGTTGTAAAAGAATTAAGATTCAAGTTAATTTAATAGCTTGATATCCAATTTTCACCGCAACAGAAATGGCGACTTCACTAGGGATAGTTGCTTTGAGGGTTTAGCCTATCTTGTTTGAATACTTGCTTATTTGTGAATACTTGTAAATATGTATATATGTGCCATGTTGGATCTTGGGAATTTTGAGTGGTAAGACGACACTATACCCGTGTTTGAGCGTGCTTATGATAGGATGGAGGTATATTCAAGGAGGCTTATAGGGAGTTGATTCCCGACCAAGCTGACTTGAGAAAACCACCGCTCAGTAGAGGCCCTTCTGAAAGTTAGTATTGTTGATCGAGTATTCATGAACACAATGCTACTTTCTACATGGGAGCCCGTGATACTGAGGACCTTTAGATTACCTTTTCCCCCACCTTGGCTTTATTAGGATGTAGTGCAATGACTATAAGGGAGTAATTCCAAAATAGTTGATACGCGATACTACACTTGGACGACACTCTCTTGAGAATATTATCGACCACCAAGTATTTGGGAAATTGATAATATCCGAAAGATGGGTCGAGGATTCTGGGAACCTTTTAGATCCTTGTTCTACAATTTTTGAAAGCCTTAGTACATACTCTTGGGATGGGTAGACCCTGGCTCCACGCTCATGTTCTCCAAACCTAAAACTTCACCTGTTTACCTATGTGTATATGTGAAATCTGTGATTACCTGTGTTTGTGCATTCATGCATTCATGAGCATCATATCATAAAAAGTTTCATGGAACTCAGATTTTTGTTTGTAAACATTAGGATCATCATAAATAGTGAATAAAAGAAAACTATGAAGTACACTTACAAGAGTCCTAACTTGGATGACATAGAGAGGTTGAGCACTTTGATAACAGATCCAGAAGGATTCAAGAGCAGGTATGGGAACTTATTGTCATTATTGAGGATAAAAAAGAAGATGGATTTGGGACTTCTCTCCACACTTCTCCAGTTTTATGATCCACTCTATCATTGTTTCACTTTTCCTGATTATCAGCTGGTACCTACACTTGAGGAATATTCTTGCTTGGTTGGATTACCCATTCTTGATGAGTCTCCTTTCCCAATCATGGAGAAAGACCCTAAGGAGGAAGAAATTGCTAAAGCTACACGTTTGGGATTGGTGGATATTCAGAAAAATATGGTTACTAAAGGAGGGGTCTTTGGTTTGACTGCAGAGTTCTTGGTTGGGAAAGCCCAATACTATGCTGATCATTTGAGTATGGATGCATTCGAGGCTATCCTCGCCTTGCTCATTTATGGGATCTTCTTGTTTCCAAGTTTTGATAATTTTGTGGACCTTAACGCCATTAAAATTTTCTTAAAGAAAAACCCCGTGCCTACTTTACTAGCTGACGCCTATCATTCTGTTCATCTGAGGAATTTGCATAAGGGAGGAATGATTATCTGTTGTATCCCTTTACTATGCAAGTGGTTTATTTCTCACTTACCTAAGGCTCATGCTTTTTGGAAGGAAGGTGGGTGGTATCAGAAGGTTATGGCTCTCACTCACTCGGATATTGATTGGTACAGCCGTAATTACGATGGGATAAAGATCATTGACAGTTGTGGAAGTTTTGGTAACGTACCTCTGCTTGGTGCAAATGGAGGAATCAGTTACAACCCTGTTCTCGCTCGCCGACAACTTGGATATCCTTTGAAAGACAAACCCAATAGTGCTCATGTGGAGAATATTTTCTTTAAGGGAAGTTCAGAATTGAAAGAAGAGATCTTAAAAGCTTGGGGTCATGTACACAAGAAAGGAAAGGAAGACTTAGGGAAACCTAATTTCATCTCTCTCGAGCCTTATCTCCAATGGATCCGAAAGAGAGCTATTCAGCTGAAGATGCCTTATCCTCAGCAGGAACCCATGGTGTTGAAGGAGGAACCCCCAATGATCTTTATGTCTGAAGAGGAGAAGTTGAAGATTTCTTTGAGAAAATCACAACAAACTGAAGTAGCCCGGAGGTACAAGTACCAAGTGGCCGTGGAAGGAAATAATGAACTCCGTAGACAACTTCAGATGAAGGATGAAGAAATGATTGCTTGTAAGAAAAGGAAGGTGCACGAAGATTTATTTTATTCCAGCCATCAGTCAACTCCATGGAAGTTAATGGTAGACAAGCTCATTCTTGAGAAGGCACAGATAGAAGAAGAACTCAAGAAGATCAAAGCAAGAAAGGACTTTTGTTTGGATATCTTTAGCTCTATGTTTAGGACTTTTTGTAAGACGTACTATTTTGTAATTCAAAACTTGAAAATCAATGAAATAAAATGATGTTCTGATGTTTACAAAATCTGAGTTCCATAAAACCTTTGCATTTGCATTCTCATTAATTAATCATTCAAGGAATTAAAGTTGTTTTGAAGATATTATAGAATGGATTCTAGAAAGAAAGCAGAGATTGTGTTCCAAAGACCAAAATTGGAGAACTTGAAGAAACTGGGAAGTTTAGTAGAAGACCCCGAGGCATTCAGAGAAAAGTATGGGAATATGTTGTCTTTGCTAGAAGTTCAAGTATATGAAGAGATGTTGTCCGCACTCGTGCAGTTCTATGATTCAACCTACCACTGTTTCACATTTCTAGATTATCAGTTGCTGCCAACCTTGGAAGAATACTCCGCCCTGATGGGAATAGGCGCACTCCTAGACCAATTTTCTGGAAGAGAAGGGACTCCTAATGAAAGAGCAGTTGCAGAGGCCGCATATTTGGAGGTGGACGAAGTATGATCTCATACGATTGCTAAGGGAGGGTTGTATGGATTTCCAGCTATGTTCCTGTATGAAAAAGCTCAAAGCTATGCCGTGTCAAAGAATTCTGAAGCCTTTGAGGCCATCCTGGTTTTACTAATCTACGACTGTTCCTGTTCCCGACTGCTAATGATTTTGTAGACGCAAATGCAATCAACCTTTTCTTAATCAAGAATCCTGTACCTACCTTATTGGCTGATGTGTACTTTTCCATCCACCGTAGGAACCGTTATGGAGTTGGTCAGATTGAATGTTGCATCGTTCTCTTGCACAAGTGGTTTATTTCGCACTTGCCAAGAAGTCCAGCCCTCTGGGATAAGCAGAATGGGCTCTCATGGATAGAAAAGCTGTTGTTACTCAAACATTCAGATGTTAAGTGGTATGACCCTATGTGTGGGGGGATTGCCATGATTCAAAGCTGTGGGGATTTCCCGAATGTACCGCTCATCAGCGTTAATGGTTGCATCAGCTATAATCCTATTTTAGCTCGTCAGCAGTTGGGGCACCCGATGGAGAATGAACCAGACCCAAACTTTTTGAGAAGCTTCTACATTGAAGAGGGAAAGCATCTCGCTTACAGGGCTCGAATTGTGTATGCTTGGCGTCATGTCCACACGAGGGGAGTAACTGCCTTAGGTTATCACGACACTACTGTTTCAGAATCTTACTTATCATGGGTAAAAGAAGCAGCGTTGAAGATGTTCTATACTCGCTTTGAGCCTGACTCACCCAAACCTACTCTCGTAGAAGAATTGAAAGCTGCTTTGGCAAAAGCTGAAAAAGAAGGAAAGGTTTGGAGGGATAAGTATTTTAAAGGGATGCAAGAGAAGGAAGAGCTTCAAGAGTTGGTCCGTCAAGGTGGAAAGAAGAATCAGCCAGAAGACGAAGGGCCCTCCAACCAGAAGATCTAAGATCTTTTTGTTTTCCGTTTTATTTCATCATGTATCTCTATTGAATACTTGTATTTCAGTTTCAGAATCGTTGTTGTAAAACTCTCAGTTATTAATCTATGAAGACTTTGAATTTGCTTATTTCCCCACTGTTATAATGTTTGCAAATATTCCATTGAATTCCTTGAATGTTTAATTCTGCATTCGCATGTCTGCATTCATAAGCATTGCATGTGCATGTTCTTGTGTTGTGTCTCATCTCGTTGTCTTGTCTCCAGAGAGAATCACACTGAATCCTCAACATCGATACAATACCCGAGCCCAAGCTCGCTTAAGAATGGAAGGACAGAATTTGGATTTGGACAGGATTGATAATGAACTCAGAGAGCTACGAGGAGGCATGGGGCAGATCATGGAAGCCCTACAAGTCATTCGCGCAAAGTTGGACACTCAAGCCACTGTTGTTTCTGAAATCACTGGCATAGCTGTAGAGCCGATCCCAACGACAGTCACTGTTGCAAATGTTCCACCATATGGGTTACCGTCGGGCTTTGTACCTCCACCAGCAGTCAATCAACAAGCAGTTCCCCTAGGGGCAGAAGTTCCTCAAGCTATCCCTACTTACACTCAGCCTTCTATTCAGATTCAAGCGCGCCCTGTTTTTCATAATCCTCCACAAGTGTACGAAGGTCTTGATGGGTATGAAGAGGAGAGTTGACGACATGATAAGTTGAAAGAAAGTGTAGAGACTATAGGCAGGAAAGTCAGAGCAATGGAAGGGAATGACATCTTTGGTACTGATGCCAGAGATATGTGTTTAGTGTCTGGATTGATAATCCCGCCGAAATTCAAAGTTCCCAATTTTGATCAGTGTTCTGGTGCTACTTGTCCTCGAACACATCTGATTATGTACTACCAAAGAATGGTCGCTCATGTAGAAGATGATAAGTTGATGATTCACTGTTTCCAAGATAGTTTGAAAGGAGCTCCTGCTAAATGGTATTTGGGTCTGGATCAGTCTCGTATTCACAGTTTCCAAGACTTGGCCGATGCTTTCGTAAAACATTACAAGAACAACATAGATTTAGCCCCTGATAGAAGACAATTACTGAGTATGTCGCAAAAGAGTTCGGAATCTTTCAAAGAATATGCACAACGGTGGAGGGAAACCGCCTCTCAGGTGGAACCTCCTTTGAGTGAAAAAGAGTTGACAGATTGGTTCGTCGATACAGTGAGACCGGAGTTATATGAGAAGATGATCAGTAGTGTAACCGCAAGTTTTTCTGATATAGTAGCAGTGGGGGTGAGAGTGGAGTTAGGAATGAAGAATGGAAAGGTGGCTAGTGGTTCCAGCAGTTCTAGTAACAACAATGTCAAGAAGTTCAGCAGTAATTTTTATAAAAAGAAGGAAGGGGAGACAAATGCAGTAACCGTGGGAAGAAGGAGTCGCACCTGGAGACAGCCTTATCAACAGTATCAGCAACCTCAGCAAGGCTTTGTTCAGTAGCCTCAACCAAGTTATGTTCAGCAATCCCAACAACAACGACCAATGTATCCGTTGCAGTATGCCCAACAACCATATGTGGCAGCTGTAACCCCGACTTTCAGTCATCCTGTTCCCAATTATCAGGCAATGCCAACACCTGTATATCAGCCAATTCAACAAGGGTATCACCAAGCGCCCAACGCTCCACCCTATCAGCAACATCATCAGCCTATAGCTCAGGCACCCAGACAGAACTACCAGAATCAGAGACCAACAACAAAACCTCCACATCCTCAGATACCGATGACTTACGCAGAGTTGTATCCATCCTTGGTGCAGTAAGGGTTGGTAACAACACGACCTCTAAATCCAGACATTACATCTCCTCACTATAATCCAAATGCTCATTGTGCCTTTCATGAAGGCGTTGCCGGTCATGATTTAGAAGGTTGTCTTGCCTTAAAACATCTTGTCAGGGAGTTGATAGAAAAGAAGATCTTATCTTTTGATGATGTGCCGCCTAACGTTAAAAGCAATCCATTACCGAATCATGGTGGGGTTAATGCTGTAGAAGAAGTTTCAGATGAAAAGATAGTCCGAGGTGTGTCAGAGATCAAGACTCCGGTAAAGTTACTTCACGAGAAGCTGTTGAAAGTAGGATTGATAGAAGGTACCCATAATGATTGTGAAGAATGTTCTATTGATTCTAGAGGGTGTGATATGGTACGAGGAGATATACAAAAACTGATTGATGATGGAGTATTGCAAGTATGTTGCAAGGTGAGGAAAGAAGAAGTTTCGGTAATTAAGCCTATTTTTAATTTACCGAAGAAAGGTGAGAAAGTCCCGGTGTTCAACATGACCAACAAAAGTATGAAGCCTGTTTTCAGCAAATCGGCTATTGAGCAACCTCGGCCGGTTATTATTCAGAAACCAAGACCATTTCCTTTTGAAAGTACAAAGGCCGTTCCAAGGAAATATGACATGATTGTAATAGACTGATGATCTGGGAGGGTTAATCAGAAAGAGACAGTAAAAGACGACCAAGTAGACGTGACAAACATTGCAGGTACAAGCAAGATGACCCGTAGTGGTCGAATCTATCAACTGAAGATAACAGTAGTCACTCCAAGAGAGGTTACTCCTGCTGCGACAAAAGAAAAAGAGGTACCAAGTACTGAGGGAGACGACGAAGAATTCTTAAGGATTATTCGGAAAAGTGATTACAGAGTTATTGATCAGCTTCACCAAACCCCATCGAAGATATCGATCTTGTCTCTCTTGATGAACTCTCCGACCCACAGAGAAGCTTTGCAAAAAGTATTGAAGCAGGCACATGTGACAAATGACATAACTCTCGGCCAATTTGACTCAGTAATAGCCAACATTACAGCATGTAATACCCTGAGTTTTAGTGATGCAGAGTTGCCAAAGGAGGGACATAATCACAACCGTGTGTTGCACATATCTGTCAGGTGCCAAGAAGACACAATGGAACGAGTTTTAGTCGAAACTTGATCCTCATTGAATGTACTGCCCGCAAGGTCGCTCGCAAGATTGGCATATGCAGGGGCAGAAATGAAACCAACATCGTTGATTGTTAAGGCTTTTGATGGTTCGAGAAGGACAGTTATTGGGGAAGTGGAGTTACCAATCATGATAGGACCTCACGAGTTCAGTATCACATTCCAAGTGATGGATATTAACCCAGCTTACAGTTGCTTGTTGGGACAACCGTGGATTCATGAAGCAGGGGCAGTAACTTCCACATTGCATCAGAGAATGAAATTTGTTGTGAATGACAAGCTGGTAATTATACACGGTGAATAGGACCTAATGGTGAGAAATTTGTCATCATTCAAGTATATTGAGGCAGATGAAGGCGCCTTAGAAACTTCCTTTCAGGCACTCGAGATAGCTAACATAGTGATGTTAGAGGAAACAGTGGCTAAGAGCAGTCCATCTTTTGCATCCGCTCAGAGCATCAAGTCTACACTGGAAGAAGGTACTCCTGCAGGCTGGGGAGAGGTTATTGAAGTGAAGCAAAAAACCGAATTGCCAAGGGTTGGGTTACAAACCAACTCATGATGAAGCACCGACACATGACAAAGGACGCCCAAAGACTATACAAGAAGTATTCATCAGTGGAGGTTTCCAAGTCAGTGCTGTGGAAGAAGATTTTGAAGATGAAGACCTTGAACAGTTAGTGTATCGCTGCAACTCTACCTTGAGCAACTGGGAAGCTATTGAGATTCCTATGGTCTTTCCTGAGTTAAAGTAATTTGTTTGTCTTTCTTTTCTTGTTGTTATGTTGAATCTCCATAGCCATGCCCAAGGCTATAGGAATGTTTTGTAAGGGCCCCGTGCTTTCAAAAAAATCAATGAAAAATGAACTATTTTGTTAATTTCCTTGTGTTATTTCCTTTACTGCTTTTGTTTTCACTTTAAAAGAAAAGTGGCAATCTTAAAAAAAACCAAAACAATTTTCTTTTTTGTGTGCTGCATTTATCTTTGTGTGTTTTAATAAAATAAGCCATTCCAACATGCAGTGATGTCCTAAAACCTGTTGAATCCTATGACCTTGCATTCCCTCCTGACTTTGATTCACCAATATACCAAGCTGAAGATGAGGATGAAGATTTTGAAATCCCTGATGAACTGGTAAAATGGGCACACTATGAGTACACAGAGCTTCAACCCTACAAAGAACAAGTAGAAGTCATTAATCTTGGCACCGAAGAAGACAAGAAAGAAGTCAAGATTGGGGTAGCTCTAGGGGCAGAAGTCAAGCAGCAACTAGAAAAGCTTCTGAAAGAGTATGTGGATGTATTTGCTTGGTCATACCAAGATATGTCGGGTTTAGACACTGACATAGTAGTTCACAAATTACCGCTTCGACCAGAATGCCCACCGGTTAAACAAAAGCTCCGAAGAACAAGACCTGACATGGCTCTCAAGATTCGAGATGAAGTGAAAAAGCAGATTGACGCCGGTTTCTTAGCAGTGTCCAAATACCCCGAATGGGTAGCCAATATTGTACCTGTATTGAAAAAGGATGGGAAAGTCAAAATGTGTATGGATTATAGGGATCTAAACAAGGCCAGTCCAAAGGATGATTTCCCTTTGCCGCATATTGATACGTTGGTGGATAATACGGCTCACTTTGCAGCTTTCTCATTTATGGATGGTTTCTCCGGTTACAATCAGATTAAGATGGATCTCGATGACATGGAAAAAACTACTTTCATTACTCTGTGGGGGACTTACTGTTACAAAGTTATGCCTTTCGGTCTGAAGAACGCAGGTGCTACTTATCAGAGAGCCATGGTGGCTTTATTTCATGATATGATGCACAAGGAGATAGAGGTATATGTTGACGACATGATCACCAAATCTCAAAGTGAGGAGGACCATTTGGAATATCTTTTGAAATTATTTAAGAGACTTAGAAAATATCAGTTGAAACTGAACCCAGCCAAGTGCACCTTTGGAGTAAGATCTGGAAAGTTACTCGGTTTCATTGTCAGTCACCGAGGGATTGAGGTGGATCTAGATAAAGTCCGAGCCATTCAAGATATGCCAGCTCCGCAGACTGAGAAGCAAGTCAGAGGTTTTCTTGGAAGATTGAACTACATATACAAATTTATTTCCAATATGACTCCTACTTGCGAGCCCATCTTCAAATTGTTACGCAAGGATCAGACGGTCATTTGGAATTCAGATTGTCAGCAAGCGTTTGATAAGATTAAGGGCTATCTTCAAGAGCCTCCGATCTTAATACCTCCTGTTCCAGGAAGACCTCTCTTCATGTATTTGACAGTGCTCGAGAATTCAATGGGTTGTGTGTTAGGTCAACAGGATGAGTCCGGACGAAAAGAACATGCTATTTATTATTTGAGTAAGAAGTTCACTGATTGTGAAAGCCGATATTCACTTCTGGAGAAAACTTGTTGTGCTTTAGCATGGGCTGCCAGGCGTTTGAGGCAGTAAATGATTTGTCATACCACTTTGTTGATTTCAAAAATGGATCAGATAAAGTATATTTTTGAGAAACCTGCTCAGACTGGAAGACTCGCCCGTTGGCATATGTTATTATCAGAATACGACATCCAATACATAGCTCAGAAGTCTATCGAAGGTAGTATTTTGTCAGAATATCTTGCAGATCAACCAGTTGAAGATTATGAGCCTCTCAAATTTGATTTCCCAGATGAGGACATTATATTAGTAAAGGATTGTGAAGAGCCGGGTTCCGATGAAGGTCCGCAGACAGGTCTTTGGTGGAAAATGATGTTTGATGGTTCCTCAAATTACAGTGGGCATGGTGTAGGTGCCGTTTTGATGAATTCGGAAGGTGGTTACATTCCGTTCACAGCCAGATTAGACTTCGATTGCACAAAAAATATCGCCAAATATGAAGCATGCATTCTCGGCCTCGAAGCAGCTATCAACCTCAAAATCAAACTTCTTAAAGTCAGTGGGGATTCAGCTTTGGTTATTTATCAAGTTACTGGTGACTGGGAAACTAGGCATGAGAATTTGATCCCTCATAGAGCCTACATCGTCAAGATGATGGAGTATTTTGATGAAATCACTTTCAAGCATGTTCCGAGATCTGAGAATCATATTGCCGATGCCCTAGCCATGTTAGCCTCAATATGGAAAGTCAGGGATGTCAAGGATGCCACTCTCATCCGAATTGAACGCAAGATCGAGCCCGCCTACTGTCAGATGGTTGAAGAAGAAACTGATGATAAGCCTTGGTTCCACGACATAAAGAATTACCTGTTAAAACAAGAATATCCAGCAGATGCTACGTCACTTGACAAGAAAACTCTGAGACGACTAGCATCCAAGTTCTTTCTCAGTAATGATGTGCTTTACAAAAGAAATCATGAGATGGTCCTGCTTAGATGTGTCGACAGACGAGAAGCATATGTGTTAATGCAAGATGTTCACGAAGGAATATTTGGCACTCATGCCAATGTTTTAGATGTCTTTCTGTCTGGACCACTGGCTTTAGAAGATGACCCTTAAAATATTCGAACTCATGTTGATGAGAGGTTGACATGGACAACCAAACTTCCTTCTGGAAAAAATATGTATTCTTTATCAATCAATTGGTGTACCTTGGCTTGGAAGGCTTTACAATGTTCAGTTGAGTTCCCCATGGATCCTGCATGATATCTACACTACACATGGGGATTGTACCCGAGAGGTTAAGGTTCTGGCAACGGCTTGAGAGGCTTGGGCTCCACCAATGAATTTCAGACTAGATATGGTAGAAGTTGGTTGTATGACATACGAACTTGATGAAGAGGAGGATTCCTTCTTTCCTAGTTATTGTAAGGCATATTCTGATTCTGGCCCTGATTCTGATAACCTCGGCCATGGGCTCATTGATTTTCATGAGGAGCAACCCAAGGTTTCTGATATGTTACTCTAGGAAACGACGATTGATAAGAAGATGAAGAACCAAAATATTTTACCGATGCGACCTGAGAATACTTAACATTTTCCATGACAGCAATGATCATATCCTCATTTTCCTCTTGGGAACTGCTGAGGGATTTATTCTCACAAAACTGTATGCTTAAGGCATTTTGAATTTTCCCACTCTTTAGACCACTCTTAATGCATTCTCTAGCTATTACCAGGTCAGAGAAGTTTGATGTCCCATTGTTGATCAATTTATCCAGGTTCGGACCTTGCAAAGTATCCATGAATAGGTCAACCGGTTCTTTGTCTAAAAGTTGTGGTTGCACTCTTGAAGCCAATTCTCTTCATCTCTAAGCATAGCCTCTGAAGGATTCATTGTTCTCTTCAGATAAGCTTTGCAATTACATGTGACTGGGAGTCATGTTAAGATTGTATTCGTACTGCTTCAGAAAACCCTTAGCTAAGTCCAAGCATGATCGAATGTGACCACTCTCTAACTGCATGTATCAACTCGATGATGTCCCACTCAGTCTGTCCTGAAAATAGTGGATCATTATCTTAACATTGTTAACATACAAAGTCATTCTTCTGTAAAACATCACCAAATGTTGCCTTGGGCTACTATCCCCTTTGTACTTCTCAAACATCGGTTCTTTGAAACTTGGAGGTATTACAAGGACAGGTACCAGGCAGATGTCTGAAGCATCGAGACCAAAAGTATCCTGAATTTCCAAGGCTTTGAGTTTCGTATCCAACACATGATATATTTTAGCAAACTCAAGAGCCCTCGAGTGCTTTGATCTCATCACCGAGACCTCCCTTTGGGAATTTAACACAGTGAATGCAAAACCACGATAGTCTATATTATCAGGAGGAGAGGAATGTCCACTTTAGACAGCAGACTGTTCATGTAAATCCTAATCCTCGACAGAGAGCTACACAAACTGAGATTGAGTATGATTGTTCACTTGTGGAGGATCCTCATCAGGCAGAAAATTGTACAAAGGGTTAGTCATCACAGTAAAACCTAGTGGGAGATCAAAATTCTGAAGGTTGTTCCTTGACATAGCTTCCAATAGCTTCCAACTTGACTTTAATTTTTCGTCTTTCAACAATCACCACTTGTTCAGAACGAGTACCGAGGAATCAACTGACATGTCATGGACAAAATTTGTTTTAACCCACCACTTTTTTGTGATGATCTCCAGTCCAACATTCAGCAAATATGGCACAAATTCTCATACCCCGAAAGGATTTTTGTGATGTTTAAGGAACCAATGACCCTGATGGCCTAAGATCCAATAAGGTTTTTGGAGTAACAATCACCCCTTTTGTCTTCGTGTTGTATGGTCACACGACTTGCTTTTTCTCGAGGGTTTTTCTCTTGTAATCCTTTTCATTTTTTTGTTCCCTAACTTTTTCCTGGATTGATTTTTTTTTCTTTTGATTTTCCCGCGGGATGCCCTAATTTTTGCCTAAGTTACTCGTTTTCGATTTTTTGACTTAGCGGGCTTTCTTTCTTTTAGTTTTTCTCTTTTTTTTACTCTTTTTCTTTTGAGAAAATCGTGTGACACTGGCTGTCTTGATTCCTTTGAGAGGGTTTTGACTTCCTCATTCCCTGGTTGATGATGGATAACCGTTGTGGTCTCACGTCCTTGACCTCCTAATACGGGAGGAATAATAGGTGATGGTCCTTAGATGCATATTCCTTTTTGAATTTTGAATGCTCGATCAAACTAGCTGACGACTACCCTGCCCCTGGGTTAGATGCGGAGGTTTTTTCATACAAAAAGAAACTACTACTTCTATGCTCAAAGGGGTTGATGAAGGTTTATCTCCCTTATGACTCATGTGTTTTTGGATTTGAAGCAATGCGTGTACACCATTAGTATGGTCTTATTCGAAAGAACACCATCAGCAATTACGAGTATTCAGTTTTTGCCATACCCCTCAAATCTTTGCTAAAAGAACAGTAATAAAGAAAGTGTACAAGAGGTGTATGTGTCTATGCTTTGCAATAAATGAGAAAAATGAGCGAATGTGACATGATTAATTCAAACAATGCATAATCACTTCATTAATATTACCATTCAAAACAACAATGTTTAAAAACAAGTAGCAATTAACAAGAAAGAAACTACAAATGCAAATGATAAAACTGACCAAGGATTGCCAATGTTGAAGATGTCTTTTTTTCTGGACCACTGGCTTTAGAAGATGACCCTTAAAATATTCGAACTCATTTTGATGAGAGGTTGACATGGACAACCAAACTTCCTTCTGGAAAAGATATGTACCCTTTATCAATCAATTGGTGTACCTTGGCTTGTAAGGCTTTACAATGTTCAGTTGAGTTCCCCATGGATCCTTCATGATATCTACACTACACATGGGGATTGCACCCGAGAGGTTAAGGTTCTGGCAACGACTTGAGAGGCTTGGGCTCCACCAATGAATTTCGGACCAGATATTGCAGAAGTTGGTTGTATGACATAGGAACTCGATGAAGAGAAAGATTCCTTCATTCCTAGTTGTTGTAAGGAATATTCTAATTCTGGCGCTGATTCTGATAACCTCGGCCATGGGCTCATTGATTTGCATGAGGAGTAACCCAAGGTTTTTGATATGGTACCCTAGGAAACGACGATTGATAAGAAGATGAAGAACCAAAATATTTTACCGATGCGACCTGAGAATACTTAACATTTTCCAAGACGACATTGATCACATCCTCATTTTCCTCTTGGGAACTGCTGAGGGATTTAGTCTCACTAACCTGGATGCTTAAGGAATTTTGAAATTTTCCACTCTTTAGACCATTCTTAATGCATTCTCTAGCTATTATCAGGTCATAGAAGTTTGATGTCCCATTGTTGATCAATTTATCCAGGTACGGACCTTTCAAAGTACCCATGAATAGGTCAACCGGTTCTTTGTGTAAAAGTGGTGGTTGCACTCTAGAAGCCAATTTTCTTCATCTCTAAGCATACCCTCTGAAGGATTCATTGTTCTCTTGAGATAAGCTTTGCAATTACATGTGACTGGGAGCCATGTTAAGATTGTATTTGTACTGCTTCAGAAAACCCTTAGCTAAGTCCAACCATGATCGGATGTGACCACTCTCTAACTGCATGTATCAACTCGATGATGTCGCACTCAGTCTGTCCTGAAAATAGTGGATCATTATCTTATCGTTGTGAACATACAAAGTCATTCTTCTGTAAAACATCACGAAATGTTGCCTTAGGAAACTATCCCCTTTATACTTCTCAAACTTCGGTGCTTTGAAACTTGGAGGTATTACAAGGCCAGGTACCAGGCAGATTTCTGAAGCATCGAGACCAAAAGTATACTGAATTTCCAAGGCTTTGAGTTTCTTATCCAACACACGATATCTTTTTGCAAACTCAAGATCCCTCGAGTCCTTTGATCTCATCACCGAGACCTCTCTTTGGGAATTCAACACAGAGAATGCAAAACCATGATAGTCTGTATTATCAGGAGGAGAGGAATATCCATTTTAGACAGCAGACTGTTCATTTAAATCCTAATCCTCCTCAGAGAGCTACACAGACTGAGATTGAGTATGATTGTTCACTTGTGGAGGATCCTCATAAGGCAGAAAATTGTACAAAGGGTTAGTCATCACAGTAAAATCTGGTGCGAGATCAACATTCTGAAGGTTGTTCCTTGACATAGCTTCCAATAGCGTTCAACTTGACTTTAATTTGTCGTCTTTCAACAATCACCACTTGTTTAGAATGAGTACCGGGGAATCAACTGACATGTCATGGACAAAATTTGTTTTAACCCACCACTTCTTCGTGATGATCTCCAGTCCTACATTAAGCTAATTTGGCACAAATTCTCATACCTCGAAAGGATTTTTGTGATGTTTAAGGAACCAATGACCCTGATGGCCTAAGAACCAATAAGGTTTTTGGAGTAACAATCACCCCTTTTGTCTTCGTGTTGTATGGTCACACGACTTGCTTTTGCTCGAGGGTTTTTTCTCTTGTAATCCTTTTCATTTTTTTTGTTCCCTAACTTTTTCCTGGATTGATTTTTTTTTATTTTTATTTTCCAGTGGGATGCCCTAATTTTTGCCTAAGTTACTCGTTTTCGATTTTTTGACTTAGCGGGCTTTCTTTCCTTTTGTTTTTCTCTTTCTTTTACTCTTTTTCTTTTGAGAAAATCGTGTGACACTGGTTGTCTTGATTCCTTTGAGAGGGTTTTGACTTCCTCATTCCCTGGTTGATGATGGATAACCGTTGTGGTCTCACATCCTTGACCTCCTAACACGTGAGGAATAATAGGTGATGGTCCTTAGATGCATATTCCTTTTTGAATTTTGAATGCTCGATCAAACTAACTGACGACTACCCTGCCCCTGGGTTAGATGTGAAAGTTTTTTCATACAAAAAGAAACTACTACTTCTATGCTCAAAGGGGTTGACGAAGGTTTACCTCCCTTATGACTCCTATGTTTTGGGATTTGAAGCAATGCGTGTACATCATTAGTATGGTCTTATTCGAAAGAACACCATCAGCAATTACTAGTATTCAGTTTTTGCCATCCCCCCTCAAATCTTTGCTAAAAGAATAGTGATAAAGAAAGTGTACAAGAGGTGTATGTGTCTATGCTTTGCAATAAATGAGAAAAATGAGCGAATGTGACATGATTAATTCAAAAAATGCATAATCACTTCATTAATATTACCATTCAAAACAACAATGTTTAAAAACAAGTAGCAATTAACAGGAAAGAAACTACAAATGCAAATGATAAAACTGACCAAGGATTGCCAATGTTGAAGATGTCTTTCTGTCTGGACCACTGGCTTTAGAAGATGACCCTTAAAATATTCGAACTCATGTTGATGAGAGGTTGACATGGACAATCAAACTTCCTTCTGGAAAAGATATGTACCCTTTATCAATCATATGGTGTACCTTGGCTTGAAAGGCTTTACAATGTTCAGTTGAGTTCCCCATGGATCCTCCATGATATCTACACTACACATGGGGATTGTACCCGAGAGGTTAAGGTTCTGGCAATGGACCTGAGAGGCCTGTGCTCCACCAATGAGTTTCGGACCAACTATGGCAGAAGTTGGCCGTATGATGTAACACCCATTTTAATTATTTAGTCATTTTTATTACTATTTTAATTATTATATGTTGGTGTGCCCTTTGGTGGGGGTGTGTTTGATGATGATTGGTGGGTGTCCCTGATATGGGAGGATTATTGGTGGTGAATTGGTGTGAATATAATAATAAAATAAATAGTAGTAATATGGTGGTATTATTATTATTATTATTATTATTATTATTATTATTATTATTATTATTATTATTATTATTATTATTATTATTATTAATTGTAGTAATATTATTAATATTGGAGAATATTATTATTAGTAATATTATTACTATTATTATAACTATTAGTGGGAGAATATTATTATGATTATTATTATTATTATTATTATTAATATTATTGGTGGAGTATTATTACTATTATTATTAATATTATTATTATGGGTGAAATAATATTATTAATATTGCTATGTGTATTATTATTATTATAATGATTATTATAATTATTATTATTAGTAATATTATATTAGTATTACTATTAAGATTATTATTATTATATTATATTATTAAGTTATTATTATTATTAAGATTAGATAATTAAAATAGGGAATGTGAGGGGTTAGTGGTTTTTTTTTACGATACATTTGGAGAGTTGGGAGAAAGAACGTAGAACGAGCAAAGAAACGAGGAACGGAAGAGAAAGGAGAAAGCCAAGAGACTAAATCTAGGAGGATTTCCATCGATCAAACCGATTAACAAGGTAAGGGGGGAGAAACTTGATTGGGATCGTATTTACATGTATATGGTAGTGGGGATTCCTTAAGTATCGGTGTATGAAGATTTATGTTGTCATGCCTATAATTGTTGATTGATGTTGAGAATTGGTATTTGATAAACCAACGAGGAATTGATATATGTCGATGTTGATGAATTGTTGTTTTTGGTGAGTTTGGGGTATTGGTTGGGTTTACGGTTTTAGGGAAGTTCCTGTATAACCTCTGTGGTTTGGATAATGACCATGAGTATTGGTGAGATTTCGTGTAACCTCTGTGGCTTGGGTAATGACCATGATATAGGTTCTGAGATGTAGTTTAAGGAACAATTGATTAGAGTAGTGTGTGATAGTTGTAGTAATGATAGGGCAGAGGATGAATGAAGAGTGATAAGCTTGGAATTGAGCAAGATGACAGTGTTGGACAGTAAGGGTGGGTTTTCGTATGATCATTGTGATTGTGTAATAGTGTATGATGGGTAGGATCACATTTAGGATAGAAACCCCTAAATGCCATGGTTTTGAAAAGTATGGTTATATGATATATGATGACATGATCTTTAAAAATATCTTTTTGGTTGTTATAATTGTCATATTATGGTAGGATTTCGAATTCTGAAACCGGGGCTTTTTACGGAATTGAAATCGGAGGTCCGGAAGGCCTCCAACGATGGAAAACACAGAATTTTCTGCATTCTGCGCTGTTTGCGTCGACTCAAAGCTGTATATTGGTGAACTTTCTGTTTTGACGATTTTGGCCATAACTTTTGATCCGTAAGTCGGATTTAGTCCTCGTTCGAAGTGTTGGAAAGCTCTTGAATAGATCTATAACATGGTATAAATAATATAGTTATTTGCCAAATATTTTTATATCCAATATTTTTGGGGAGTCATTGTTTAGTTAAATAGTAACTAAACCATGGATGGATTGAAATGATTTATTAATTATTTACTTGAGTTTAATTGTTGTGCACTTAGTGTGCTTGTGTTTATTGGTGGCGTAATATATATAATGTGTGGTGATGTGATCAGGAGGATCGTGTGCACTTAGTGTGCTTGAGTTTGTTTGTCGTGCATTGTTGTCGTGCATTGGTGTCGTACATATCACGGTGTTTGGTGGGATGAATCATTGCTCAGGAGGAGTGTATGTGATTCATCCGTACTCCTTTGTGGAGAATGGTGGGGATAGATCATATCTCAGTAGGAGCGTAAGTGATCTGTCGGGGATAGATCATATCTCAGTAGGAGCGTAAGTGATCTGTCGGGGATAGATCATATCTCAATAGGAGCGTAAGTGATCTGTCCAAGGTTCGATTGAATGAACCAATGAGTCGGTATCGCATGCATGGTGTTAAGTTGCATATTTGCATTATAATATGTTATATTGTAATTTGAACAGTAGGTTCGTGATTGGTGTTGTGGGGTGAATATTGGTGTGTTTTAATTATTATATGTTATATGGATGTTTGAATAGTAGGTTCGTGATTGGTGTTGATGGGGTGAATATTGGTGTATTTTACTATCTTTATTGCATGTATTAAATTACCGATATATTTTGATCATGTTTTCTCACCCCTTTGTCGTTGTTGTGGTCTGTGCTTCCTCGGAAATACAGATAATCCAGGTACATAGATAGCTTGGATAGCGGTGTGCAAGTCGAGTCTTAGGATGCTCTAATACGTAACACGGGATATGGGTGTTTTATTTGTTTATGTTAAACTTGTTGAAAATCCTGTGACGTATCACATTTTGGTGAATTATAATAATAAAGATTTTATGTAAATCTGGCGGATGGCCGAGAATGTTGGAATAATAATTTCTGCTGTATTATTTTGAAAATAATGAATAAAGTATTTTTGATAACTATTGGTGATGTGATATCCCACAGTTTTTGTGAAAACTCTGATGTTTATTTATAATTTTTATATTTTATTTAATTTGGGAAGTGAGGTGTTACAATTGGTATCAGAGCAGGTCGATCCTCCGGCCAATGTTGTCTAGTGTTGTTGTTCCCTGGTATGCGACATGCGTGTAAAAACACTGTCGGTACATGTTGTTGTTTAAACTTTGTCGGTAGAAGTGAAATGACTCTAGTGGGGGAGAAGTTGGTATTTCTCCGGAAGGCTGCAGTGTTGTGGCTTAGTGTGTTACGCTCTTATAGTTTGGTAAAGATGGTTTATACTCCATCATGATTTTCGGCTGTATATTGACAAATTGAGGAACTGATCACCCTCAATCTCTTATTAATAGTAGACGGGATTGTGTTGGATGGGATAGACGTGTCTTGCAAGCTTAGGTGGTGTGAACAATGAATTGTCTTGAGTTAAGCTAAGTTCTTAAGAGATTATTTTGAGGAGTTGGCGTAAGACGGTGTTGAGGTGTGTATTTTGACGGAAACTTTGAATGTTAAGGAAAGTGAGAAATTGGGGTTTATCACTTAATTGTGGTTGTTCGGAAGTTTTCCTGAGGAGGTAAATGGTTTACTATCGGAATGTGAAGTAAAGCTTACACATTGACTTCGTTCTTGGAACTAGTCCGATATGGGTGACTCCATATTGTGTGTTTGCATTGGGATTGAGAAAGTTAAAGAGTCAACTTGAAGACCTGCTGGAAGAGAGGTTCTTTTGTTTGAGTGTGTTACCATAAGGTGCACCAATTTTGTTGGTTAGACAGACAGAAGGTTTTGTGAAGCTTTAGGTGAACTATGGATAAGTGAACAAGGTGACTATCAAGGATAAACATTTGCTTCCAAGAGTTGATGAGTTGATGGATCAACGGGCTGAAGGATGTGAGTTGTCCTTGGTCGTGTAAGCTCGGGTAGAGCTATTGTGGTTGGGGTATCAAAGGTCGAAGTTGTATCGCAATAGGAGGCTCCAAGATCTGCTGTTGAGATTGGGAGTGATTGGGTTTTAAAATACTGAAAGATTGAAAGTGTGTTGGATGGTCTCCTAGGTATGAAATTGTTGTTGTACGCTGAATTCCGAGATTGCAACTTTTTACGGAATCGAAATCAGACATCGTAGAAATCATGTTTAATGGTTCTAATTCGAGGCTATATGTTAGGTGAGTATGAGTATGTGTTTGTTTCGAAGAAAGGAATTGAATCGGTCGAATTTTCGGATAAGAATGCAAAATCCCGTAGCAGTTTTTCGACAAAATTCTGGTTTTTCGGAAAACTTTGAAAATTCATAACTCTTGAACCGTATGTCCGTTTTGACCCCCGTTTGAAGCGTTGGAGAGCTAACAAGATGCTCTTTCCGGGAAAAATGGTTTTTATATCAATAGATGATCCAATTATAGCAGAATATTCGAAATGTGTAATTTGGTCAACTTTTACCGTTGTGATCGGGTGCGTTTGATGTGTTATCTTACTGTATGTTTTCGGTATATACCGTGGTAGCTGACGCTTCGATTTGGAAACCTTGCTTGTACTGAGGAAAATGGCGAAAAGAGTTGGAACCGGTTGGCAAATTTTGTGATGCGAGTCTGGTCTGTGAAGAGACTTCTTATGGAGTTAAGCCTCGTATGTTAGACCGTACTAGTAGTATTCTTGAGGAGATTCGAGGAGGTCAGAAATCTGGGTTGAGTTGGTGAATTAGTTAAAATTGATAAATCAGAGTCGAATAGTGGATTGTCGGATTTGTGGAAATAGTACCATGATATGTTGTGATGGGGTATGTGGACCGGATGTTGTTGAGGGGAGTAGGAGTACTCGTGAAGAAATATATTGAGGTGGATGGAGTGTTCATCCCGGTGCTATGAAGAAGTAACCGAATTTGAGTAGATTGTTTTGGTGACCATAGATGAGGAGAGGAGTGGTTGAGGTTGAATATACTGGTTAGAATTGTTGGAATTTGAAGAGTGAACATCAGAGACTGTTGAGTCTGATGCAGCCGTTGAATATTCCAGAGTGGAAATCAGGTAGTATTTTCACGGATTTGGTGTTGAGATTTCCAAAGAATTGGAAAGACATAATTTTAATTTGGGTTGTTGTGAGTGGATGAATTATTCCGTATTAAGGATATATGAGATACATATTGAGGAAGTAGTGAAGTTGGATGAGATACTGTCGAATGTTGTGTTAGATTGAAATTTGAGGTTTATATTGAGATGTTGGAGGGGCTTACAGGAAGCTTCAGGTACTAAGTTGAAGTTGAGTTCGGCTTACCATCCGCAAACTGATGGTCAGTCAGAGAGGACTATTGAGTCTGTAGAGAATTGGTGAGAGCTTGGGTGTTGGACCAAGGTGGATCGTGGGATGAGTAATTACAGTTGATTGAGTTACCTATAACAACGATTACCATCATAGTGTCGGAATGGCACTATATATGGCTTGGTGAGATAGGGAGTGTAGGACTCTTCTGTGTTGGAATAAGTCGAGTCGGAGTGTTGTGCTCAGACCGAGAATTATGCTTGAGATGGCTGAGAAGATCAAGAGGATATAAGGAAATATGTGTTTTGAGAGTCACGTCGGTGACTGGTGCTGGTCGGGCTTCGAAATCTCGGAAGTTCGCACCGGGTTCTGTAGTTGTATCAGAGTAGCGCAGCGGAGGCATGAGAGGAGTAACATGTTAGATTGTTTTGCCGCTGTCGCTGTAAATTGGCATGACGTGTTTCATGTGTCTTCGTTGAGGAATTACATTGAATCAGGTGGATGATGTACCAATGGAAAATAATTTGATTGTGGAGGCATTACTAGTTCGTTTGACGAACGAGAAACAACTCCGAGGGGAGGAGATAACTTTGGTGAAAGTGGCTTGAGGGGGACGCTGCAGAAGGCAGTGTGACCTGAGAATTGGAATGAAGGATGCGGGAAGCGTATCCGGAACTATTTCCATCAGGTAATTTTCGAGGACGAAAATAATTAAAGTGGGGGAGAGTTGTAACACCCATTTTAATTATTTAGTCATTTTATTACTATTTTAATTATTATATGTTGGTGTGCCCTTTGGTGGGGGTGTGTTTGATGATGATTGGTGGGTGTCCCTGATATGGGAGGATTATTGGTGGTGAATTGGTGTGAATATAATAATAAAATAAATAGTAGTAATATGGTGGTATTATTATTATTATTATTATTATTATTATTATTATTATTATTATTATTATTATTATTATTATTATTATTATTATTATTATTATTATTATTATTATTATTAATTGTAGTAATATTATTAATATTGGAGAATATTATTATTAGTAATATTATTACTATTATTATAACTATTAGTGGGAGAATATTATTATGATTATTATTATTATTATTATTATTAATAATATTATTGGTGGAGTATTATTACTATTATTATTAATATTATTATTATGGGTGAAATAATATTATTAATATTGTTATGTGTATTATTATTATTATTATAATGATTATTATAATTATTATTATTAGTAATATTATATTAGTATTACTATTAAGATTATTATTATTATATTATTTTATTAAGTTATTATTATTATTAAGATTAGATAATTAAAATAGGGAATGTGAGGGGTTAGTGGTTTTTTTTACGATACATTTGGAGAGTTGGGAGAAAGAACGAGAGAAGTGAGAAGAGCGTAGAACGAGCAAAGAAGCGAGGAACGGAAGACAAAGGAGAAAACCAAGAGACCAAATCTAGGAGGATTTCCATCTATCAAACCGATTAACAAGGTAAGGGGGGAGAAACTTGATTGGGATGGTATTTACATGTATATGGTAGTGGGGATTCCTTAAGTATCGGTGTATGAAGTTTTATGTTGTCATGCCTATAATTGTTGATTGATGTTGAGAATTGGTATTTGATAAACCAACGAGGAATTGATATATGTCGATGTTGATGAATTGTTGTTTTTGGTGAGTTTGGGGTATTGGTTGGGTTTACGGTTTTAGGGAAGTTCCTGTATAACCTCTGTGGTTTGGATAATGACCATGAGTATTGGTGAGATTTCGTGTAACCTCTGTGGCTTGGATAATGACCATGATATAGGTTCTGAGATGTAGTTTAAGGAACAATTGATTAGAGTAGTGTGTGATAGTTGTAGTAATGATAGGGCAGAGGATGAATGAAGAGTGATAAGCTTGGAATTGAGTAAGATGACAGTGTTGGACAGTAAGGGTGGGTTTTCGTATGATCATTGTGATTGTGTAATAGTGTATGATGGGTAGGATCACATTTAGGATAGAAACCCCTAAATGCCATGGTTTTGAAAAGTATGGTTATATGATATATGATGACATGATCTTTAAAAATATCTTTTTGGCTGTTATAATTGTCATATTATGGTAGGATTTCAAATTCTGAAACCGGGGCTTTTTACGGAATTGAAATCGGAGGTCCGGAAGGCCTCCAACGATGGAAAACACAGAATTTTCTGCATTCTGCGCTGTTTGCGTCGACTCAAAGCTGTATATTGGTGAATTTTCTGTTTTGACGATTTTGGCCATAACTTTTGATCCGTAAGTCGGATTTAGTCCCCGTTCAAAGTGTTGGAAAGCTCTTGAATAGATCTATAACATGGTATAAATAATATAGTTATTTGCCAAATATTTTTATATCCAATATTTTTGGGGAGTCATTGTTTAGTTAAATAGTAACTAAACCATGGATGGATTGAAATGATTTATTAATTATTTACTTGAGTTTAATTGTTGTGCACTTAGTGTGCTTGTGTTTATTGGTGGCGTAATATATATAATGTGTGGTGATGTGATCAGGAGGATCGTGTGCACTTAGTGTGCTTGAGTTTGTTTGTCGTGCATTGTTGTCGTGCATTGGTGTCGTACATATCATGGTGTTTGGTGGGATGAATCATTGCTCAGGAGGAGTGTATGTGATTCATCCGTACTCCTTTGTGGAGAATGGTGGGGATAGATCATATCTCAGTAGGAGCGTAAGTGATCTGTCGGGGATAGATCATATCTCAGTAGGAGCGTAAGTGATCTGTCGGGGATAGATCATATCTCAGTAGGAGCGTAAGTGATCTGTCCAAGGTTCGATTGAATGAACCAATGAGCCGGTACCGCATGCATGGTGTTGAGTTGCATATTTGCATTATAATATGTTATATTGTAATTTGAACAGTAGGTTCGTGATTGGTGTTGTGGGGTGAATATTGGTGTGTTTTAATTATTATATGTTATATGGATGTTTGAACAGTAGGTTCGTGATTGGTGTTGATCGGGTGAATATTAGTGTGTTTTACTATCTTTATTGCATGTATTAAATTACCGATATATTTTGATCATGTTTTCTCACCCCTTTGTTGTTGTTGTGGTCTGTGCTTCCTCGAAAGTACAGATAATCCAGGTACATAGATAGCTTGGATAGCGGTGTGCAAGTCGAGTCTTAGGATGCTCTGATACGTAACATGGGATATGGGTGTTTTATTTGTTTATGTTAAACTTGTTGAAAATCCTGTGACGTATCACATTTTGGTGAATTATAATAATAAAGATTTTATGTAAATCTGGCGGATGGCCGAGAATGTTGGAATAATAATTTTCGCTGTATGATTTTGAAAATAATGAATAAAGTATTTTTGATAACTATTGGTGATGTGATATCCCACAGTTTCTGTGAAAACTCTGATGTTTATTTATAATGTTTATATTTTATTTAATTTGGGAAGTGGGGTGTTACATATGACATAGGAACTCAATGAAGAGGAAGATTCCTTCATTCCTAGTTGTTGTAAGGCATATTCTGATTCTGGCACTGATTCTGATAAACTCGACCATGGGCTCATTGATTTGCATGAGAAGCAACCCAAGGTTTCTGATATGGTTCCCTAGGAAACGTAGATTGATAAGAAGATGAAGAACCAAAATATTTTACCGATGCGACCTGAGAATACTTAACATTTTCCATGACGACATTGATCACATCCTCATTTTCCTCTTGGGAACTGCTGAGGGATTTAGTCTCACTAAGCTAGCTGCTTAAGGAATTTTGAATTTTTACACTCTTTAGACCACTCTTAATGCATTCTCTAGCTATTACCAGGTCAGAGAAGTTTGATGTCCCATTGTTGATAAATTTATCCAGGTATGGACCTTGCAAAGTATCCATGAATAGGTCAACCGGTTCTTTGTCTAAAAGTGGTGGTTGCACTCTAGAAGCCAATTTTCTTCATCTCTAAGCATACCCTCTGAAGGATTCATTGTTCTCTTGAGACAAGCTTTGCAATTACATGTGACTGGGAGTCGTGTTAAGATTGTATTCGTACTGCTTTAGAAAAGCCTTAGCTAAGTCCAACCATGATCGGATGTGACCACTCTCTAACTGCATGTATAAACTCGATGATGTCCCACTCAGTCTGTCCTGAAAATAGTGGATCATTATCTTAACATTGTGAACATACAAAGTCATTCTTCTGTAAAACATCACCAAATGTTGCCTTGGGCAACTATCCCCTTTGTACTTCTCTAACTTCGGTGCTTTGAAACTTGGAGGTATTACAAGGCCAGGTACCAGGCAGATGTCTGAAGAATCGATACCAAAAGTATCCTGAATTTCCAAGGCTTTGAGTTTCTTATCCAACACACGATATCTTTTAGCAAACTCAAGAGCCCTCGAGTCCTTTAATCTCATCACCGAGACCTCCCTTTGGGAATTCAACACAGAGAATGCAAAATCATGATAGTCTGTATTATCAGGAGGAGAGGAATGCCTACTTTAGATAGTAGACTGTTCATGTAAATCCTAATCCTCGACAGAGAGCTACACAGACTGAGATTGAGTATGATTGTTCACTTGTGGAGGATCCTCATCAGGCAGAAAATTGTACAAAGGGTTGGTCATCACAGTAAAACCTGGTGCGAGATCAACATTCTGAAGGTTGTTCCTTGACATAGCTTCCAATAGCTTCCAACTTGACTTTAATTTGTCGTCGTTCAACAATCACCACTTGTTTAGAACGAGTACCAGGGAATCAACTGATATGTCATGGACAAAATTTGTTTTAACCCACCACTTCTTCGTGATGATCTCCAGTCCTACATTCAATTAATTTGGCACAAATGATCATACCTTGAAAGGATTTTTGTGATGTTTAAGGAACCAATGATCCTTATGGCCTAAGAACCAATAAGGTTTTTGGAGTAAAAATCACCCCTATTGTCGTCGTGTTGTATGGTCACACAACTTGCTTTTGCTCGAGGATTTTTCTCTTGTAGTCCATTTCATTTTTTTTTGTTCCCTAACTTTTTCCTGGATTATTTTTTTTTTTATTTTGATTGTCCAGCGGGATGCCCTAATTTTTGCCTAAGTTACTCGTTTTCTATTTTTGGACTTAGCGGGCTTTCTTTCTTTTTGTTTTTCTCTTTTTTTTACTCTTTTTCTTTTGAGAAAATCGTGTGACACTGGTTGTCTTGATTCCTTTGAGAGGGTTTTGACTTCCTCATTCCCTGGTTGATGATGGATAACCATTATGGTCTCACGTCCTTGACCTCCTAACACGTGAGGAATAACAGGTGATGGTCCTTTGATGCATATTCCTTTTTAAATTTTGAATGCTCGATAAAACTAACTGACGACTACCCTGCCCCTGGGTTAGATGTGAAGGTTTTTCATACAAAAAGAAACTACTACTTCTATGCTCGATAAAACTAACTGACGACTACCCTGCCCCTGGGTTAGATGTGAAGGTTTTTCATACAAAAAGAAACTACTACTTCTATGCTCAAAGGGGTTGACGAAGGTTTATATCCCTTATGACTCCTATGATTTGGGATTTGAAGTAATGCGTGTACGTCATTAGTATGGTCTTATTCGAAAGAACACCATCAGCAATTACGAGTATTCAGTTTTTGCCATCCCCCCTCAAATCTTTGCTAAAATAATAGTGATAAAGAAAGTGTACAAGAGGTGTATGTGTCTATGCTTTGCAATAAATGAGAAAAATGAGCGAATGTGACATGATTAATTCAAAAAATGCATAATCACTTCATTAATATTACCATTCAAAACAACAATGTTTAAAAACAAGTAGCAATTAACATGAAAGAAACTACAAATGCAAATGATAAAACTGACCAAGGATTGCCAATGTTGAAGATGTCTTTCTGTCTGGACCACTGGCTTTAGAAGATGACCCTTAAAATATTCAAACT
Organism: Lathyrus sativus; assembly: GCA_963859935.3. Classification (NCBI taxonomy): domain Eukaryota; kingdom Viridiplantae; phylum Streptophyta; class Magnoliopsida; order Fabales; family Fabaceae; genus Lathyrus; species Lathyrus sativus. Next base: position 162,703,920 of record OZ012736.1, on the reverse strand, counting down.
CATGTTGATGAGAGGTTGACATGGACAATCGAACTTCCTTCTGGAAAAGATATGTACCCTTTATCAATCAATTGGTGTACCTTGGCTTGAAAGGCTTTACAATATTCAGTTGAGTTCCCCATGGATCCTCCATTATATCTACACTACACATGGGGATTGTACCCGAGAGGTTAAGGTTCTGGCAATGGACCTGAGAGACTTGTGCTCCACCAATGAATTTTGGACCAACTATTGCAGAAGTTTGTTGTATGACATAGGAACTCAATGAAGAGGAAGATTCCTTCATTCCTAGTTGTTGTAAGGCATATTCTGATTCTGGCGCTGATTATGATAACCTCGACCATGGGCTCATTGATTTGCATGAGAAGCAACCCAAGGTTTCTGATATGGTAACCTAGGAAACGAAGATTGATAAGAAGATGAAGAACCAAAATATTTTACCGATGCGACTTGAGAATACTTAACATTTTCCATGACGGCATTGATCACATCCTCATTTTCCTCTTGGGAACTGCTGAGGGATTTAGTCTCACTAACCTGGTTGCTTAAGGAATTTTGAATTTTTCCACTCTTTAGACCACTCTTAATGCATTCTCTAGCTATTACCAGGTCAGAGAAGTTTGATGTCCCATTGTAGATAAATTTATCCAGGTACGGACCTTGCAAAGTATCCATGAATAGGTCAACCGGTTCTTTGTCTAAAAGTGGTGGTTGCACTCTAGAAGCCAATTTTCTTCATCTCTAAGCATACCCTCTAAAGGATTCATTGTTCTCTTGAGACAAGCTTTGCAATTACATGTGACTGGGAGTTGTGTTAAGATTGTATTCGTACTGCTTTAGAAAAGCCTTAGCCAAGTCCAACCATGATCGGATGTGACCACTCTCTAACTGCATGTATAAACTCGATGATGTCCCACTCAGTCTGTCCTGAAAATAGTGGATCATCATCTTAACATTGTGAACATACAAAGTAATTCTTCTGTAAAACATCACCAAATGTTGCCTTGGGCAACTATCCCCTTTGTACTTCTCAAACTTCGGTGCTTTGAAACTTGGAGGTATTACAAGGCCAGGTACCAGGCAGATGTCTGAAGCATCGAGACCAAAAGTATCCTGAATTTCCAAGGCTTTGAGTTTCTTATCCAACACACGATATCTTTTTGCAAACTCAAGAGCCCTCGAGTCCTTTAATCTCATCACCGAGACCTCCCTTTGGGAATTCAACACAGAGAATGCAAAATCACGATAGTCTGTATTATCAGGAGGAGAGGAATGCCTACTTTAGACAGCAGACTGTTCATGTAAATCCTAATCCTCGACAGGGAGCTACACAGACTGAGATTGAGTATGATTGTTCACTTGTGGAGGATCCTCATCAGGCAGAAAATTGTACAAAGGGTAGGTCATCACAGTAAAACCTGGTGCAAGATCAACATTCTGAAGGTTGTTCCTTGACATAGCTTCCAACTTGACTTTAATTTGTCATCGTTCGACAATCACCACTTGTTTAGAACGAGTACCAGGGAATCAACTGACATGTCATGGACAAAATTTGTTTTAACCCACCACTTCTTCGTGATGATCTCCAGTCCTACATTCAACTAATTTGGCACAAATGATCATACCTTGAAAGGATTTTTGTGATGTTTAAGGAACCAATGACCCTTATGGCCTGAGAACCAATAAGGTTTTTGGAGTAAAATCCACCCCTATTGTCTTCGTGTTGTATGGTCACACAACTTGCTTTTGCTCGAGGATTTTTCTCTTGTAATCCATTTCATTTTTTTTGTTCCCTAACTTTTTCCTGGATTATTATTTTTTTATTTTGATTGTCCAGCGGGATGCCCTAATTTTTGCCTAAGTTACTCGTTTTCTATTTTTGGACTTAACGGGCTTTCTTTCTTTTTGTTTTTCTCTTTTTTTTTTTACTCTTTTTCTTTTGAGAAAATCGTGTGACACTGGTTGTCTTGATTCCTTTGAGAGGGTTTTGACTTCCTCATTCCCTGGTTGATGATGGATAACCGTTGTGGTCTCACGTCCTTGACCTCCTAACACGTGAGGAATAACAGGTGATGGTCCTTTGATGCATATTCCTTTTTAAATTTTGAATGCTAGATAAAACTAACTGACGACTACCCTGCCCCTGGGTTAGATGTGAAGGTTTTTCATACAAAAAGAAACTACTAATTCTATGCTCAAAGGGGTTGACGAAGGTTTATATCCCTTATGACTCCTATGATTTGCGATTTGAAGTAATGCGTGTACGTCATTAGTATGGTCTTATTCGAAAGAACACCATCAACCATTATGAGTATTCAGTTTTTGCCATCCCCCCTCAAATCTTTGCTAAAAGAATAGTGATAAAGAAAGTGTACAAGAGGTGTATGTGTCTATGCTTTGCAATAAATGAGAAAAATGAGCGAATGTGACATGATTAATTCAAAAAATGCATAATCACTTCATTGATATTACCATTCAAAACAACAATGTTTAAAAACAAGTAGCAATTAACAGGAAAGAAACTACAAATGCAAATGATAAAACTGACCAAGGATTGCCAATGTTGAAGATGTCTTTCTGTCTGGACCACTGGCTTTAGAAGATGACCCTTAAAATATTCGAACTCATGTTGATGAGAGATTGACATGGACAATCAAACTTCCTTCTGGAAAAGATATGTACCCTTTATCAATCAATTGGTGTACCTTGGCTTGAAAGGCTTTACAATGTTCAGTTGAGTTCCCCATGGATCCTCCATGATATCTACACTACACATGGGGATTGTACCCGAGAGGTTAAGGTTCTGGTAATGGACCTGAGAGGCTTGTGCTCCACCAATGAATTTCGGACCAACTATGGCAGAAGTTGGCTGTATGACATAGGAACTCAATGAAGAGAAAGATTCCTTCATTCCTAGTTGTTGTAAGGCATATTCTGATTCTGGCGCTGATTCTGATAACCTCGACCATGGGCTCATTGATTTACATGAGAAGCAACCCAAGGTTTCTGATATGGTGCCCAAGAAACGAAGATTGATAAGAAAATGAAGAACCAAAATATTTTACCGATGCAACCTGAGAATACTTAACATTTTCCATGACGGCATTGATCACATCCTCATTTTCCTCTTGGGAACTGCTGAGGGATTTAGTCTCACTAACCTGGCTGCTTAAGGAATTTTAAATTTTTCCACTCTTTAGACCACTCTTAATGCATTCTCTAGCTATTACCAGGTCAGAGAAGTTTGATGTCCCATTGTAGATAAATTTATCCAGGTACGGACCTTGAAAAGTATCCATGAATAGGTCAACCGGTTCTTTGTCTAAAAGTGGTGGTTGCACTCTAGAAGCCAATTTTCTTCATCTCTAAGCATACCCTCTAAAGGATTCATTGTTCTCTTGAGACAAGCATTTAAATTACATGTGACTGGGAGTCGTGTTAAGATTGTATTCGTACTGCTTTAGAAAAGCCTTAGCTAAGTCCAACCATGATCGGATGTGACCACTCTCTAACTGCATGTATAAACTCGATGATGTCCCACTCAGTCTGTCCTGAAAATAGTGGATCATTATCTTAACATTGTGAACATACAAAGTCATTCTTCTGTAAAACATCACCAAATGTTGCCTTGGGCAACTATCCCCTTTGTACTTCTCAAACTTCGGTGCTTTGAAACTTGGAGGTATTACAAGGTCAGGTACTAGGCAGATGTCTGAAGCATCGAGACCAAAAGTATCCTGAATTTCCAAGGCTTTGAGTTTCTTATCCAACACATGATATCTTTTAGCAAACTCAAGAGCCCTCGAGTCCTTTAATCTCATCACCGAGACCTCCGTTTGGGAATTCAACACAGAGAATGCAAAATCACGATAGTCTGTATTATCAGGAGGAGAGGAATGCCTACTTTAGACAGCAGACTGTTCATGTAAATCCTAATCCTCGACAGAGAGCTACACAGACTGAGATTGAGTATGATTGTTCACTTGTGGAGGATCCTCATCAGGCAGAAAATTGTACAAAGGGTTGGTCATCACAGTAAAACCTGGTGCGAGATCAACATTCTGAAGGTTGTTCCTTGACATAGCTTCCAACTTTACTTTAATTTATCGTCTTTCAACAATCACCACTTGTTTAGAACGAGTACCGGGGAATCAACTGACATGTCATGGACAAAATTTGTTTTATCCCACCACTTCTTCGTGATGATCTCCAGTCCTACATTCAACTAATTTGGCACAAATGCTCATACATTGAAAGGATTTTTGTGATGTTTAAGGAACCAATGACCCTGATGGCCTAAGAACCAATAAGGGTTTTGGAGTAAAAATCACCCCTTTTGTCTTCGTGTTGTATGGTCACACAACTTGCTTTTGCTCGAGGATTTTTCTCTTGTAATCCATTTCATTTTTTTTTGTTCCCTAACTTTTTCCTGGATTATTTTTTTTTATTTTGATTGTCCAGCGGGATGCCCTAATTTTTGCCTAAGTTACTCGTTTTCTATTTTTGGACTTAGCGGGCTTTCTTTCTTTTTGTTTTTCTCTTTTTTTTACCCTTTTTCTTTTGAGAAAATCGTGTGACACTGGTTGTCTTGATTCCATTGAGAGGGTTTTGACTTCCTCATTCCCTGGTTGATGATGGATAACCGTTGTGGTCTCACGTCCTTGACCTCCTAACACGTGAGGAATAATAGGTGATGGTCCTTTGATGCATATTCCTTTTTAAATTTTGAATGCTCGATAAAACTAACTAACGACTACCCTGCCCCTGGGTTAGATGTGAAGGTTTTTCATACAAAAAGAAACTACTACTTCTATGCTCAAAGAGGTTGACGAAGGTTTATATCCCTTATGACTCCTATGATTTGGGATTTGAAGTAATGCGTGTACATCAATAGTATGGTCTTATTCGAAAGAACACCATCAACAATTACGAGTATTCAGTTTTTGCCATCCCCCCTCAAATCTTTGCTAAAAGAACATTGATAAAGAAAGTCTACAAGAGGTGTATGTGTCTATGCTTTGCAATAAATGAGAAAAATGAGCGAATGTGACATGATTAATTCAAAAAATGCATAATCACTTCATTAATATTACCATTCAAAACAACAATGTTTAAAAACAAGTAGCAATTAACAGGAAAGAAACTACAAATGTAAATGATAAAACTGACCAAGGATTGCCAATGTTGAAGATGTCTTTCTGTCTGGACCTCTGGCTTTAGAAGATGACCCTTAAAATATTCGAACTAATGTTGATGATAGGTTGACATGGACAACCAAACTTCCTTCTGGAAAAGATATGTACCCTTTATCAATTAATTGGTGTACCTTGGCTTGGAAGGATTTACAATGTTCAGTTGAGTTCCCCATGGATCCTCCATGATATCTACACTACACATGGGGATTGTACCCGAGAGGTTAAGGTTCTGGCAACGGACCTGAGAGGCTTGGGCTCCACCAATGAATTTCGGACCAACTATGGCAGAAGTTGGCTGTATGACATAGGAACTCAATGAAGAGGAAAATTCCTTCTTTCCTAGTTGTTGTAAGGCATATTCTGATTCTGGCGCTGATTCTGATAACCTCGGCCATGAGCTAATTGATTTGCATGAGGAGCAACCCAAGGTTTCTGATATGGTACCCTAGGAAACGAAGATTGATAAGAAGATGAAGAACCAAAATATTTTACCGATGCGACCTGAGAATACTTAGCATTCGCCATGACGACATTGATCATATCCTCATTTTCCTCTTGGGAACTGCTGAGGGATTTAGTCTCACTAACCTGGCTGCTTAAGGAATTTTGAATTTTTCCACTCTTTAGGCTACTCTTAATGCATTCTCTAGCTATTACAAAGGGGATATTGGATCATTATCTTATCATTGTGAACATACGAAGTCATTCTTCTGCAAAACATCACCAAATGTTGCCTTGAGCAACTATCCCCTTTGTACTTCTCAAACTTAGGTGCTTTGAAACATGGAGGTATTACAAGGCCAGGTACCAGGCACATTTCTGAAGCGTCGAGACCAAAAGTATCCTGAACTTCCAAGACTTTTAGTTTCTTATCCAACACATGATATCTTTCAGTAAACTCAAGAGCCCTCGAGTCCTTTATTCTCATCACCGAGACCTCCCTTTGGGAATTCAACACAGAGAATGCAAAACCACGATAGTCTGTATTATCAGGAGGAGAGGAATGTCCACTTTGGACAACAGACTGTTCATGTACATTCTAATCCTCGAAAGAGAGCTGCATAGACTGAGATTGAGTAAGATTGTTCACTTGTGGAGGATCCTCATCAGGCAGAAAATTGTACAAAGGGTTGGTCATCACAGTAAAACCTGGTGCGAGATCAACATTCTGAAGGTTGTTCCTTGACATAGCTTCCAACTTTACTTTAATTTATCGTCTTTCAACAATCACCACTTGTTTAGAACGAGTACCGGGGAATCAACTGACATGTCATGGACAAAATTTGTTTTATCCCACCACTTCTTTGTGATGATCTCCAGTCCTACATTCAACTAATTTGGCACAAATGCTCATACCTTGAAAGGATTTTTGTGATGTTTAAGGAACCAATGACCCTGATGGCCTAAGAACCAATAAGGGTTTTGGAGTAAAAATCACCCCTTTTGTCTTCGTGTTGTATGGTCACACAACTTGCTTTTGCTCGAGGATTTTTCTCTTGTAATCCATTTCATTTTTTTTGTTCCCTAACTTTTTCCTGGATTATTTTTTTTTATTTTGATTGTCCAGCGGGATGCCCTAATTTTTTCCTAAGTTACTCGTTTTCTATTTTTGGACTTAGCGGGCTTTCTTTCTTTTTGTTTTTCTCTTTTTTTTACCCTTTTTCTTTTGAGAAAATCGTGTGACACTGGTTGTCTTGATTCCATTGAGAGGGTTTTGACTTCCTCATTCCCTGGTTGATGATGGATAACCGTTGTGGTCTCACGTCCTTGACCTCCTAACACGTGAGGAATAATAGGTGATGGTCCTTTGATGCATATTCCTTTTTAAATTTTGAATGCTCGATAAAACTAACTGACGACTACCCTGCCCCTGGGTTAGATGTGAAGGTTTTTCATACAAAAAGAAACTACTACTTCTATGCTCAAAGAGGTTGACGAAGGTTTATATCCCTTATAACTCCTATGATTTGGGATTTGAAGTAATGCGTGTACGTCAATAGTATGGTCTTATTCGAAAGAACACCATCAACAATTACGAGTATTCAGTTTTTGCCATCCCCCCTCAAATCTTTGCTAAAAGAACATTGATAAAGAAAGTCTACAAGAGGTGTATGTGTCTATGCTTTGCAATAAATGAGAAAAATGAGCGAATGTGACATGATTAATTCAAAAAATGCATAATCACTTCATTAATATTACCATTCAAAACAACAATGTTTAAAAACAAGTAGCAATTAACAGGAAAGAAACTACAAATGTAAATGATAAAACTGACCAAGGATTGCCAATGTTGAAGATGTCTTTCTGTCTGGACCACTGGCTTTAGAAGATGACCCTTAAAATATTCGAACTAATGTTGATGATAGGTTGACATGGACAACCAAACTTCCTTCTGGAAAAGATATGTACCCTTTATCAATTAATTGGTGTACCTTGGCTTGGAAGGATTTACAATGTTCAGTTGAGTTCCCCATGGATCCTCCATGATATCTACACTACACATGGGGATTGTACCCGAGAGGTTAAGGTACTGGCAACGAACCTGAGAGGCTTGGGCTCCACCAATGAATTTCGGACCAACTATGGCAGAAGTTGGCTGTATGACATAGGAACTCAATGAAGAGGAAAATTCCTTCTTTCCTAGTTGTTGTAAGGCATATTCTGATTCTGGCGCTGATTCTGATAACCTCGGCCATGAGCTAATTGATTTGCATGAGGAGCAACCCAAGGTTTCTGATATGGTACCCTAGGAAACGAAGATTGATAAGAAGATGAAGAACCAAAATATTTTACCGATGCGACCTGAGAATACTTAGCATTCGCCATGACGACATTGATCATATCCTCATTTTCCTCTTGGGAACTGCTGAGGGATTTAGTCTCACTAACCTGGCTGCTTAAGGAATTTTGAATTATTCCACTCTTTAGGCTACTCTTAATGCATTCTCTAGCTATTACAAAGGGGATATTGGATCATTATCTTATCATTGTGAACATACGAAGTCATTCTTCTGCAAAACATCACCAAATGTTGCCTTGGGCAACTATCCCCTTTGTACTTCTCAAACTTAGGTGCTTTGAAACATGGAGGTATTACAAGGCCAGGTACCAGACACATTTCTGAAGCGTCGAGACCAAAAGTATCCTGAACTTCCAAGACTTTTAGTTTCTTATCCAACACATGATATCTTTCAGTAAACTCAAGAGCCCTCGAGTCCTTTATTCTCATCACCGAGACCTCCCTTTGGGAATTCAACACAGAGAATGCAAAACCACGATAGTCTGTATTATCAGGAGGAGAGGAATGTCCACTTTGGACAACAGACTGTTCATGTACATTCTAATCCTCGAAAGAGAGCTGCATAGACTGAGATTGAGTAAGATTGTTCACTTGTGGAGGATCCACATCAGGCAGAAAATTGTACAAAGGGTTAGTCATCACAGTAAAACCTGGTGGGAGATCAACATTCTTAAGGTTGTTCCTTGACATAACTTCCAACAGCTTCCAACTTGACTGTAATTTTTCGTCTTTCAACAATCACCACTTGTTCAGAACCAGTACCGGGGAATCAACTGCCATGTCATGGACAAAGGCTGGATGATATTTTTAGCTAGTTGAAGGGTGATATGCAAAATGATCCACATATGTTTATGTTATGCAATGCAATAGACATGAGATCAAAGCTTCCATAAATTCTGGATAGCCACTGTATTGTTGACTGAATACGATCAAAATTCTGCTATGACAAGAAAACCAGAATACCATAATACCAGAATAATCAAAATACGAGAATATTAGGCCCATAGGTCCATACTGATAAGAAAACCAGAAAACCGGGTAAGTTAAAATTCAAGGTTTCCTGCAAAAACACATCCCCTCTCCCATGTGGATTCTAGTCTTGGACAAGGGCACCCTAGTAGGTCCTTAGTATCACAGGCTCTCAGGTCGAGAAATGATGATACGTTTACCGTTTCTAGTTTGACATCATCATCAATCAAGTAGGCCTCAACCGATTTCCAATTAACGGTCTTCAGAGTCATAAGCTCTCTGTGGGAACACCCTGACATATTCACAAGACGCGTAGGTCAGAGTATCTCCCAAGAAAACCTCGTCTGAATGTGGGTCTCGTGTCAACCAAACGTACCAAGACGATACGTAGGCCATATGACTATCCACTCTAATCCTAAGCATGTACTCAAGCCTAGGTAGTGGGCTTATCTCTCATGTAATAATCCCACCCAACAACACAACAACAACAACATAATAGGATAATAAAATGCAAATAACATAGTAAATACAATATAATACAACAAATACAACAAATAAATGCACAAAAATAAATACCCAATGAAACAGAAACAGACAAGCGCTAGGATTAACTCGCATAGGGAACCAAGGTCCCCCAGCAGAGTCGTCAGCTGTCACAATGCAAAAAACAACTGGCAAAAAAGCAGTGTCGCCACCGAATGTTATTTATCCCGACGGAGGGAAAGGAAATGATCAAAGAAACCTCAAAAGGGAGAAGACATGGTCATCGCAACCAAGTCCGGGTTCGGGAGTCGATTACGCGAGATGAAGGTATTAGCACCCCATCGCGTCTGTTGTACTCAACGAGATCCACTCTTGTTGTTCTAATCAAATAGTGTGTTTATCTAAAGCCGATTTGCTAAACAGAAATGAAAAGGGAAAGGGCAAAAGGAGACTCGATAGGACTTTGCCGTTCTAGGCCTGCATATTTCCTCGTGCAATGGGAAAGTCAGAGTCAACGTAGTTCGGAGGACTACTGGTGAATGAGGGGATTATACTCGCCAAGACATCGTCATCTTGTAACTACGTATCCTCGTTCGGACAAGAATAAAGAAGTCATGGCGTTCGTAATTTATGGACTAACCACAGATCAGTTAAGTGTTTTTTTATGAGCGACGTTAGATTCGCGTTCCAACAGTTAGGGTTGACGCCTGTTTGTGGTAGATCGAAAATAATGTACTCTTTCTGAAAATGTTTTGACACCAATCCTGAAGGATAAAGAAAAGATTTTGACGATTGTTTGGGTGTTTTATGACACAGGATCGAACGCTTCGCAAGATTGACCCAAGACGAGACGTATGCAAAGCACCCTAGACAAGGTAAGGAGAGACTCCCGCTTATAACTTCCCATATACTTAAGGCTCGTGGGGCACAATACTCATTGTATTTATTAATTATTTTACTTATATTAAGAGAGAGAAGAAAAATACGAAAGGTCTAAAACGTACTTAGTCCTATATGTGGTCATGTCAAATGGTCCTATAGTCGAGGATGAGAAAGGGAAGTCTACTTAATGTTACCATACAAAAACGGACCTAAGGTTAAGGTCGAGGAAGGACTACCCTAATGTTGTCATACAAAGTATTGAAGCCTAAAGTTAGGCTAAAGGGGAGTAAGATGCATACACAATATTAACAGCACACAACAAATGGATCAAAATGTAAACTGAAAAGAGAAGTGCACGAATTCAAATCATGACACGAATAATAGAATCAAGGTCGCGTGCGTGAACAAGTGCGAAGCCTACCACAATAAATTTAATCGAATATAACCATAACGATATTAGATCGTCAAAAATTAGCACAAATTAAAAAAAAGACAAATTGTCATCGCATAAGTGGTCATCACAAATCGAATCAAGAAACAACAAGGTAATAAAAAATCACAAATTGCAAATCGAGACGTGAATCGGTAAGTACAAAAAATGGATTGTTACTACGCTAAATCGTCGGACGCGTGTAAAATTTAAATACAAGGATTAATAAATATAGTACATCGCACATAAATAGATAAACACCACCACTAGCTTGCTACACTTAACGTGATCATCGCAAGAGGGATAAAAAATGGTGCGGGAAAAAAAAAGGAATTTTAAAAGTGCTAATAAAATACAATAAAAAAATCAACAATATTGCTAACGCAAAAATGCAATCATCGCAATCAGATCCAAATCGTGCAGATATGAATTTATCAAAAAGAAATGCAAAGAAAAAGAAATTTTAAATATGATAAAAACTCAACAATGTTGCTAACACAAAAATGCGATCATCGCAACCAGATCCAACTAACATCAATGTCACGCATCATGCACACCAACATGTGAACAGCGTATCGACACAATTCAATCCAAAAAAATCTAATAATAGAATTAATAATATATACCGAACGTTAGTAAAAAAGGAATGAATAGTATATACAGAACGTTATGTCTTATAATCTAATAAAATGGAGTTAATAATATAAACAGTATAACAAATTCTTATATATATATATATATATATATATATATATATATATATATATATATATATATATATATATATATATATATATATATATATATATATATATATATATATATATATATATATATATATATATATATATATATATATATATATATATATATATATATATATATATATATATATATATATATATATATATATATATGTTAGGAATAGCAAAAGCGATACATATGTACATTAGGACTAGCAGATCCGTTAAATGTTCCGTAAAAATGAAAAAGAAATAGTAATATAAAGCAACTAATTTTATCAAATTCAAATAATAGATCCAAGCAAAGAATGGTCAACCACTTCATACACACAAAACTTTCCTGAGAAAAGTTTGTACCAACAGTATTACGTAGCCTCTTTTGTGTTTTTTCAGTTTCCTCTTCTCCCCCCTTTTAACAAATATAACTTATGTATATATAAGTATCAAATTAGGGTTAACTCTAAATTGTCAATAATGTCTCTAATGCCTATTTTAATGCCCAAATTAAATAATTAGTTAAATCAAAAATAAAATAAACATTTAAAATAAAATTAAAATCAAAACACTAATTATCCTATTTATTTATTCTAAATATTTAGACAAAAATGTAAAAATAACCAGAACTCAAATAAATAAAAGTTGGACGTCTAAGTGCTTGAAAAAATAAATCGAGTACATCAAAATGATCACCGTGAAATATACGACTCGGAAAAATACAACGTTTGGTCAGATTTTAAAATAATTTGTAACCCGTTAAAATGCTCATACTGATCAAAACGCGACGAAAAATTGTCTAAAAATTAAAACGAATATGTCGGGTTAAATTACGTGAAATGTAGATCAATATAATTGACGTCTGTAAGCTCGATTTTAAAATTTTCTGTCCACCGATTTTACTCACCGTTGAGATTTAGTTTAACTGATTTGTCTGTAAATCTGAGAAATTATTTCGGTGACATTTTAGGCATTATGCAAGACAAAATGCATTTTATGCTATGCAAACTAAAAATAAAGTCAGATGAACAAAAAGTGAAAAAGTTAAAATGTATGAACAAAATTAGGGTATGACATCTTGACCAAAATTCATGTCCTTAAGTGCACATGTATCCTTTTGAAAAACCATGAAGAAGACGACCCTGATATCTGATGAGCCTTGGTAAAGAAGATAATCATGATGTTGGGAACTCAACCTTTGCCTCAACTCGAGTGCAATAGCCAGATAAATCACCTCCGAATAGGGAAAACTCAAATCACAGGAAAATGCCTTGATCCCATGTCTTAGGAGCTCAATACGAATGAAAGGATGCAAAGTTATGATGAAAACACAAATAAAAGAAAAACACAAGTCAGTTAAGGTTAGAAAAAGAGAGGGCAAAATTTGGGGTGTTACACAAGGTCTCCCTCTTCAATTTGTTTGAGGCTTTTTATTGTAATTTATATTTAATTATGTTGGCTTGATTTTGGCTTTGTAATAGTCAGTATGAAGTGTATTATGACATGCTAGATGATTTAAGCATGGTTCAAAATTTCGTCTGTTATGTACTTCATCAAAACTTATTCAGATATCTACCTGATGTATATACTTAAACAAATGTCTTGATGATAGAACTTTCATTAGCATGTACCGTTGAGTTACGAGAGAGAGAGAGAGAGAGAGAGAGAGAGAGAGAGAGAGAGAGAGAGAGAAAACATATGCATTAAACTAAAAAGAAAAAAAATCTTTGACAAGCCCATATTCATCATATGGCTAAAGTTGATCTTCTCCATTCATAACACATATGCTTCCGTGATTTCTAACTTGAGAGTATAACATGTTTATCCTCATACTTAAAGTAGCATGGTGAATAAGTTACAACCTCCAAATAATAACCAAATGACTAATTTATGAACACGAGATGGTGTTACTTGAACTCTTGAATGAATTTTGAACTCGTGACTAGTAAACTGAATTCTAGGTAAGCCATATGCCTGAACCTTCAATCTTGGTCATTTGAACTTGATTCAAACCTTGGTTATTTGAAACGGTAAAGAAATAAGGATGAACTTGATTCAAATGGATTGGTGGTTTTGAAACCAAAATGCATGCCTTGAACCTTAGTAAATTGTGGTTTGCACCTTCGTTTCCAAGAAATCCATGGATCGACCACAATATGTTGGAATTAAATCTACATATACAATCTTTTTCAACTGTCCAAAGCCTCTTAATTTTGGTATATCCTTTTCCCAAACATTCATTGAGTGTAAAATCGATCAGATTCCTTGCTTCCTTGAGACAGATCGAATTTGTATAACATGATAATCACAACCAAAATAGTATACAATGCTAAGCTTTTCAAGAAACGCACAATCTGACAAAAAACTCTCAAGTGCACTGGACTAAGAGAAGAGAATATTCGACATTTGAGGTTCAGAATCTGGAATACAGGAGGTCAGAAGATTTAGATGTTTAATGTTACTTGACATCAAGGAGATCCACCTATTGAGTTCTTCTATTAAGATCCAGAATGAGTAGCTCGGACGTATGTCAATAGAACCACAAAAGTGATCACATACCATCAGCCCTCAAATGACCATGCTCGACACCAATGAAAGGTACACCTTAGTTCTCCTTGAGATGTATACTGAAACCTTTGAGAAATCTTAAAGGAAATGGCCTTGATATCATAAACTTTGATGAGGAGATGCCCATGATGATGACAGTTCAAACCCAAATTCCCAAAATCCATGAAAATTCCAGTAGGATTAATCTTCAAATGAAATAGAAACCTCAAACCCATAGACAAAACCTGGTTCTTCAGAAGGTCCTGATCCCATGCCTTATGCAAATGAATGACTTAGTGGATAATGCATATGAATGTGAAGCACAAGCCAATTAGGGTCGGGATAAAATGAGGGCAAATTTTTGGGTACAATATTGGGTCACTAAGATACCTTTGTCACACAAGGCCTGAGTTAGCATACAATGTAGGTATGGTAAGTAGATTCATGCAGAAGTCAAAGGTATCACACCTAGCAGTGACAGAGAGGATACTAAGGTGTCTGAAAGGAACTCGCGACTACGACATTTTGTATCCTGTAGCTGGTGAAGAAAAAGAATGCAAGTTATTAGGATACACCGACTTAAGTTGGTGTAGTGAAGCTGAGGATAGAAAGTCCACATTAGGCTATATGTTTATGCTAGGTGGTACACTAATTACATGGAGTTCAATAAAGGAGCCAGTAGTGACATTGTCATCGTGTAAAGTAGAGTACATAGCTGCTTCCCTCTGTACATGTCAAGCAACGTGGATGGTGAGCATGGTCAAAGAGATTACAACGAAGAGTCATGGAGAAATTACCATGAAGATTAACATGTCAGCTATCAATCTGGCGAAGAATCTAATAGAACATGGTCGAAGCAAGCACATCGAGATGAGGTTCCATTATCTTAAAGAACAGGTAGCAGAAGGGAATATGGACTTGGAACATTGCAGAATTAAGAATTAGATTACAGATATCATGACGAAGGAAGTGCAAGTCGAAGTCTTCAAGAAGCCAAGATTTATGATGAATATAGATAACTTAGACACAATGAATTAGGTGATGTGTTGAGAATTTAATTCCTTGGGTCGAAGCAGGTGTAGCTCGACAGAAACAAGGATGTATCAAAATTAGTCTAGTTAAGTGTGTGTTGAGTTGTGTTAGATGTCGAAGTATCGAAGTAGGTTACTTGACACAAGATTTTGACTTAGACCAAAATAGAAAATTTGGGCTTTGGATTAAGGAGAAAGCTAACTTAAAGCTATAAATAGAGGGAGTAACCTCTATTCTTGTAATAAATTGAATTCACAGAATTTTGCAGTTGCAAAGTGAATAAGATTTTTCCATAATTTGTGGGCAGAGAAAGCTACTCTGCAGAAATCATAATCTTCTTCCATATTTTGTCAAACTCTAACTTTCTTTCTTGTTCAATTTTCTTTCTTCTTCCATTAATAATTGTTGCACATAATCATTCTTGTAATCAAGGTGTGATTGTTTCACTTGAGTGAAGAGTGAAGAACAAGGGATTTCGATCGGTTGATTGAATAATGTTAATCAAGATTAGTTCTGAATTATTCAAAGTTTTGAGTTAATTTCAACACAAAAGAGGAGAATATATAAAATTCAAAAAAATGAAAGGAAATAAGAAGGAGATTGGAGATTAATTTTGGTCATAAGTAGAATCATATCTTTTTCATGGTGACAACCATGTCTCTGCTACCATGTTGAGAAGCATGGTTGAGCCCAGGAAAATAGAGAAATAAAATAAGAGATGATTGAATCATGTATTATTGATTCAATGGTAAAATGTATATTATAATTAATACGTGATCATTTTATACAATGATCATCAACAACTAACAAATCTTAACTAATTTTTAAGAAAACTAACTAACTAATAATTGTCTATAACAACCATAACAACTAACTCTAATACTAATTAGGATATAAGCTTTTCAATATAGGCAAACCAAATATCATTGCCAACTTTCATCAATACATACCGCATATGAATTTACCCATATAATTTATAAATAATTGTCTATCCTTACGATATCCACCAAGATTAGACATTACTTTATCTCTAGCATATTTTTATTTCTAAGGTTGGTTCAGTGTGATACGATACAAAAATTATAGATTGTATGGGTTAATTTCTCTTTTAAGAAGTTTATTTAGCATCTTCTTAAGAGGTATGCGGTTCAGTGTGGTACAATAAATTTTTTAGATTTTATGACTTAATTTCTCTTTTAACAAGTTTATTTAGCCTCTTCTTAAAAGGGACGTCAAAATGTTGTTTGATAAATTCTTTATCAATGTTAGGTTTATATTTCTTTTTTTTTCATTGCTCTCATTCTTAAATTTAACTCACCTCTAAAGTTACCACACCTAAGACTAATTTTTTTAATAATGTATTTATATAAGTTAGTGGCCAAATTCTCGGCAGCAAGATTTTCTAAGGTAATAGACCATTCCATACAACTAAAAAAATATGTTTTGAGTCAAGGAAAACAAATCATGTATGGGGTGACACTTGTGAATGAGATCATTAATATTGTTAATAAATCTAAGAAGGAGTTTCTAAAAAATGACTACATGTTTGAAATATTTGGTTTTAATGATAATTGGTTAACTGAGATTTATTGGTGTCACAACAGGCTTTGAATTCGACATACCAAACTTTTTGAGAACCTTCTATAGGCATGCCTCTTGAGATAAGTATAATTTCGACTGCTTTCTATCTCTTTGGATGTCAATCCCAAGAATCATAGACGCAACTCCCAAATCCTTCATGTCGAACTCCTTATTGAGTTCAGCCTTCACCCTCGTTACCTCTTCGACATTGTTGCTTGCTATTAGAATATCATCCACATAGAGCAACAAAATAACAAATGAATTACCCGTTCAAAATCTGAAGTAAACACATTGGTCAAACTGACTTCTGATGAAACTTATGCGTGCCATGAACTTATCGAATCTCCTATTTCACTGTCGAAGAGATTGTTTCAGTCTATATAAGGATCTATTCGGCTTGCACACATATCTAACAGTCATCTATTTTGGACATTGCGATCTAGCGCAAAGCAGATGACTGCTGGCCCAACTCTGGGGGCACTTTATAAATACCCTTCTCCACAAGAGGGTCAGATATTCTGATTCATACGCACTTTCTGTACTTTCTCTCTCTTTCACTCCCTTTCTCACTTTTGCATAGGAGTATCTTTATAGGTACACCGCTCCTCTTCTCCATCACCTTCGAATTTGGAGCTCATGACGTGTTGCTGGTTATTAATCCTCTTTTTGATCCGGTAAGACCAGTGACATCGTCTGTGAGAACCTTTTGCTCCCCTTTCTTTTCTTTCTTCGAAATCAAAGGACCAAAGAAAACCTTCAACCTCCTTTGATCATGGCTAGTCAACCCGCGGAGAGGAAGTCTCCATGCCGTTAAACCCAGCGAGGACGCTAAAGCCTGATGGGTTCCCCGAGTCCTTCATTGGAAACTTCATGAGTTCCCCCAAATCCTCGCGAGTTCCTCGGGATCTTCATCAAAAACTTCATGATGTCACCGAAAACTTCATGGACTCCCTGGAAACTCCACCGGAAATTTCATGAGTTCCCCCAGAAACTTCATCATAACCTCATGAAGTTCATCGGAAAATTCATAGAATTTACCAGAAGATGCATAACTTCATCGCGATGTTCTCGAGCATCCAGAACATAAAGCTACACCCACTACCATGCTAGCTAGAAAAGACAAAGGAAACTTACATGTGTAAAAAATGTTCTGGAAACCTACAGTGGCGTGAGAGGAGCCGACGATGATGACGGTGGCGACGAAAGGAGAATGGAGAGAGCAGAAAAACTTGTAGAATTTGTGTAAGAGCTTGAATACTGAGAGCGTGACAAATGAGTCCCTTCTCCTCATATTTATATCCGTTAGAACACAGAACGAATCGTCTCCTAGGCACTTAAGCACCCTTACTCTTAAGGCGTCATATGCATTTATTGCTTTTGACATATGGCTTAAAGAGACGTCACACTTGTTCTTTCGAGCCCTTCACGCAGCTTGAGGAAATAACATGTCTGCTCCTTCCACTTCCACCATGCGTCAAGCACAATGCTCGACTTCCACAATGTACCTCGAACACTAACGCGAGGAAACCCCTGGAGGAAGTTACGTTGTCGAACACAGTTTATGACTCTGAGCCATCGCGAGCATATGGCCTCGACGTGAACGTGAAACTGGACCCCATCATCAAGCACGCACAAATCTTGTGGGCATCACACTAGTGGAAATCTTCATACCTTCACGCTGTGGGGCATGATGACTAACTTCTAATTTCCCTCGCGAGCATAGCTTCAAAAGCTCACCAATTCAAACCCGAAAACCACTACCCCGGGCAAGTTCCCTTTGTCCCTCTTCGACATGCGAGCTGATTTTTAAGTCATTACTCCATCGACTAGGAGCAACGACTTGGGGGGCTTCTGTTCTGGACTGGGCCTGAGGTTGGCCTACCGTCGAGTACAACCCAACCCAGCTCTGCGTCAGGGGTTTCCCAACACTAAGGCTCAATCCGCCATCGTCGCGGGAGGAAACATTCCTCACACGTCTGTCGCAACCGCGAAAAACACCCGGCAAAAACAGAAGAGTCGCCACCTTTCGTTATTTATCCCAAAGAGAGGGAAAGGAAACGATCGGAAAAACCTGACGAAAAAGGGAAAGACAAGGTCATCGCAACCAAGTCCTGGATTCGGGAGTTGGTTACGCAAAGGGAAGGTATGGGCACCCCTCACGTCTGTCGTACTCGACGGGATCCACGCTTGTTGTCTATCTAAGGGTGTGTTTAAACCATCTAAGCTACAGGCTTACGGGACAAAAAGAAAATTAAAGAGAGAGACTCGGCAGAGTATCACGTCTCTGTGCCTGCGTACTTTCATCTGGTACGAAAGATCAGAGTCAACGTAGTTCGGCTAACTACGGGAGAGAAGGGGGAAGGTTGCTCGCCAAGACGTCGCGTCTTGTGCCTACGTACTTTCATCTGGTATGAAAGATTCAGAGCAAACGTAGTTCGGGCGCACACGAAACCACAGATTGATTAAGTGTTTTAATCGAGTAGGGTTAAACAGTGATTCCAGCAGTTAGGGACGAAGCCTGTTTGCGGTAGAATCAAAGTTTAACGAATCTCTCTCTATGGAAAAGAAGTTCCGATTAATCCCGAAGGAAAAAGTTTGAATTTGTTTTGTATTTTTTAGTAAAGTGAATTAATTCGGTTTGTGATTCACGTTGCACTAAAGACTATGACACGGAGGCGAATGCGTCGTATATCGCCCCCAAACGGGACGAATACTAAACATTCTAGATAAGCGAGAGGAAACCCCTCACTCATCATTCCCCATGTAGCTTAAGGCTCGTAGCGTGCAATGTTTATCGGCTTTATTAAATGAGTTAGCATGATTATGAGAAGAGAAGGGAGACGCACGGAAGGTCTAAAGGAAACTTGGCCCTAACGTTGTCATGCAAAGTGATCCTAGAGTTCGGATGAAAAGAGGAAACAACTAACATAATGTTAGCATGCATGGTTTGAACTCCTAATCTCTATCATAACCTCAAGAGGTTAGAGAACTTATGGGAAGTATGGCAAAGGGAAACAGAAACAAAGCAAAAATCATTAAGCAATTGAAAGAATAAAGCTATCAAGCTAAAGAAGCAAGCACAAACGCATATGCTATACAGCAGTACAAGCAAGGGAGGGACGCCTCGACCTTCAATGAAAACATGGTCAATTACAAAAAAAAACAAACAAGCAAAGGGAGGAAATAGTGTGGGGCATCGGCCGCCACAAGCGCGTCTCGACCTTTAATGCAACCATGCACCTAAATAAGAGTATTTATTCTTGAAGCTCTATCCTAAAATTTCTAGTAAAAAATCCAGAGGTCCCTAAGGATGTTATGAAGTCATGGTAAAAATTCCAGATCAAAACTCTAAGTTTAAGGGCACTAACCTAATGCTAAACCTAAAGGTGTGCTATGGGAAGTTCAATTGGGAATGGTCCTAAAGAACTAGTTCAAACCTATGTCTAAAGGCCTCTAAAAATCAGGGGGAAAATCTTAAAATTCCATCTAAGGGTCTAGAGCAATCATACAAAAAAATAAGGCTAAATTCTAAACTATGAACAAGTACTAAAATCAGCAAGCCAATCATGTATTTTTGTCATTATTTAAATGACAATTTAAATGAAAAATACACAAAAAAATCAAAAATGCATCAAAAATGAAATTAAAAAGCTCAGGAATTAAAGGAAATATCAAGGATCATTCATGATTTTTCTCAAAATTATTTGATGATTTTTCCTATTTTTTTATGAATTAAAAACAATCATGGAATAAAAGAAAATAAAAAATGAATTAAAAGAAATTAAAATGCAAGAACAAGTCACCGCCATCAGATCTAATTACTAGTCAACAAATCCTAAGGCCATCAGGCGCGCCACGTAGCACTTGGGGGCTTAATGAAACAGAGCATTTCATGGAGTATCCTATGCATTGCAGTTGACTCCTACACATGGTGAGTCTTGATCATACGCGTCCATCTCAAAAGTACACTGATCCAATGATATACACCTTGCCACGTCAATTAACCCTAGTCAAACCTTCCAAGATCTAAACACAAGTGCTGGATCTGAATACAAAGTCCACCAGTCAAGCCACATCCAACGGTTAAGATGTCATCTTCTTCATTCAAATGCCAGAAAGAGAGGGAATTTCAGGTGGCGGTCGGAGAAGACTCCGGTCGTCTTCTCCAGCGAGGGGAAAATAACCAGAACATCAAACATCACCAAATCTCACAAAAATGGTACCAATCTCTTCATCTCTCCACGTACTACAACATGCCAGCATCCGTTTTGGTTTTCTCTCAAAGATCAAGGCTATACGAAGCCAAACAGAAAATATGCATCAACACCATTCCTCACCAATCTCAAAATTCTTCCCACTGATCTAATCTACACCTTACACTGATCATAAATCCATGTTCGAATCATGATATCAACCAAGAACAAGCCCTGACCGATTCATCAAAGTTTGGTTGCATCATCAAGAAACCTCACAAACAGCCTCAAGACTAATCCTAAATTCATCTAGGACCTAAAAGCAACCTAACCACATGCATAATCCACTCTAATTCATCATAATTTAGGAGTAATCGTGAAAGATAAGAACCTGATAAAATGCTTCAACAGAGGTAGATTCAAGCACCAATTGTTGATCAAAGCTATGCAGAAACACTCAGTGATGATTGGAGATGCTTCTTGAGCCTTCAATTCCCTCTTAAAGTGCTTCAATCTCCAAAACCGAAAATCACTCACACCTCACTTTTTCAACTGTGTATTACCTGTTCTTGCTCAATCCATCACCAACCCTCATCTGAACTCACTAAAAATCTTATATAGAGTTGATCTGGGCTGAAATGGAGGCCCAAAATTGGCTCTAGGATCCAATTCAATTTTTCACTTTTCTTCTCTTTTTCACTTCATGACAGTCAATAAAATGGTGTGTGGAAGCTTCCATTTCAGTTCATTTAGCTTGCTGAATACACCATGAACATGAAGGGCCAAGATTGATTCCTTAATTCCATCTTATGGTGTGTGCTGGAAGTGTTGCTTCACTCTTAAGTAACACGTGAAATGGCCATGAAACAAGTCTCAATTTGAAATTCCAATAATGCCAAAGTTCTTAAATCATCAAATGCACTCAAAATATGCACAAGCTTGCAATATTTTGAGCCCCATACGAATTAATTTGAATTTTCCCACTTTAATGCCTTTAAAATGCCCTTTTGCAAAATTTCCTTCAACCAACTCTCATTCTAGTCCATATCAATGAACCCTTGATGCTTGGTTGAGTAAATAACATCATTTGGAACAACTTTCAAGTCGGACAAATCTTCATTTGAGATATGCATGATGGTGAAATGGACCTATAATCCAAAATAACTGGAAATCTCAACTTCCCAAAATGCCCCTGTCTTGCAAGCAATGTATCTTGAGTTCTACAAATCCAATCATGGACTTCTAGTACTATTTGGAAAGCTAAGAAGATAAGGAAGAACATTCATGTTCACCTGAAGTTGAGGAGAAGCTTCCTTCTAGGTCATAAATGGCATGGAAGTTGGTTGACTTTAAAGTACCAAAGTCACATTCATCTGATGACCTGTAACTTGTCTACCTCATAACATGAGTTCTATAAACCCTATCAAGGAATCCTAGCACTCAAAAGAAATCTAGGAGCATTCTCTACAAGTCTCATGTGGATGTCAAGATGAGATGAAACTTGCATCTTGAGCTATGTGGTCTTGAAGTTAGGCACTAAACCAGGGGATTTTACACTGTCAAACTTAGAAACCCTAGCCTAGGAACTCCTCACACTCTTGATTCATGATGAGATAGTCTTGAAATGATATATGGCATGTCTCAACACAAAACTCCATATAGATACTTTGAATTGAGTCTTAATCTCCTTAAATTTCACAGATGACTGATAGTTAACCAGATGAAAACCCTAGATGCAACATTCTTGACTGTGGCTTCTTCCACCTCACACAACAACTTGAACAAACTCCAACATGGCTATAAAAGAGCTCAATGAGCTCTCTCAACATCTAATATCCATAATCATGAATTCACCAACCTCTGATGATCTTCCATTGGCCTCCAAGTTAGGAGCTGACCCATATACATCCATCAATCCTTTCACCAGACATTGACCACTTCTAGATGACCTGATGACCATTCATGCTTGAGTAACACCCCTTGCTTAGGCTCAACACTCTGAGTAGACTCCTCTTGCTATGCACAACCTCTTGATCCCATGTTCAATGAAAAATGTTATGCAATTCAAATGCTAGAAAGAAATGAAATGAAACATAAACCAAGTTAAGAAAAGGTTGGGCAAATTTTGGGGTGCTACAGCTGCCCCTATTCAAACAACTTGGACCTGAAGGAGGAAAGGCATCCGTTTCCAACCATTCAAAGTACAAGGTGGTTGAATACAAAAGAACTCGAAAATTTTCACCCTGCGGGAATGCAAAACAGCGACTACCAACCAAGAGTCGGAAAACGACGTGATGAGGATAACAATCCAACATAACCTTAACTTCATCCAAAAGATTCCAACCAAACGAGAAAACGTCCCAGATATCAACCAAGAGTTGAGATAGAAACCAACAGGTGCCAACCAAGAGTTGAAATAACAACTAATAGAATACCAACCAAGAGTTAGGATAAAATCCAACATATACCAACCAAAAGTCGGGACAAACCTCTCTCACAAAATACCAACCAAGAGTTAGGAATAGCGAACTCGGAATACCAACCAGAAGTTGGAACAAACCCTACTGAGGAACAAAAAGAGTAACCAAGCAACTTCATGGAGACTTCATCGAGAACAGAGTAGACTAATCAGACGACTTTGTGGAGAAAAAACATCTATCGAAAGCCTGCAATCAAAGAATTCCATCCAAGAGATGGGATAAAAATCCAAACATTACCAACCAAAAGTCAGGATCACGAAACACTAACCGAAACTTCCATGACGACACGACTTTGCTGGGGAGTCCACACCTATCACAGGACATCAAGCTAACTACATCATCCAAAAGATGAGATAAGAGTTACTCTGGGGATAAAACCACCCCTACCAACCAAGAGTTGGAATCCATGACTCCGCTGAGGAGGCATACTGACCAAAAGTCGGAATCAACAACCAGAGTACCAAGGTTACCAACCAAGAGTTGGAAAACGCCTACAAAATAACCACACCGGATACGGCGACCTCACTGGGGAATCCAAGGCTACCAACCAAGAGTTGGAAAACGAACCGACATCCACAACTGACCATACCGGGGAAACCACAACCACCAACCAAAAGTTGGAAAATGCCCAATCTCTTCATCAACCAAAAGTTGAGATAATGACTCCGCCGAGGAATAAAGGGAGGACTACAAACTAAAAGTTGAGAATACCAGATCCTCTTATCAACCAAAAGTTAAGATAACGACTCTTCAGGGGATAAAGGAAAACTACCAACCAACACTTGGAACAACAATAGACGTCTCAAACCGACCCTACTGGAGATAGGGGCATGCTAACAAAGAGTTAGGACAACCGCAGGGGAAAACATCCAACCAAAAGTTGGGAAATAAAGGTACTAACCAACAGTTATAATCACCATGAAACCCCGCTGATCTGGGGGACGCTACACGAAGTTGACTCCACCACAGAAGACTACAAACCAAAAGTTGGGATGACCATCCCGGATTATCAACCAAGAGTTAAAATAAAAGGCCTTTAACTAAAAGTTAGAACAATGGCTACTAACCTAGAGTTAGAACAACAACCACTAACCAAGAGTTAGAACAACAGCTACTAACCAAGAGTTAGAACAACAAAGATTGTCAACCAAGAGTTAAAATAGAGACTCCGCTCGGGGAAGCCAAAGATTACCAACCAACAGTTGGGATCACCAAATACAATCATCTGAATTACGCATGAAGGCACCGACCAAAAGTTGGAAAATGCAACTCTGCGGAGAGCAATAAAGAACAACCACCAAAAGTTGGAATAACATCCAAAAGCCACTGGGCCATCAACCAAAATTTGAAATAAATAATGATGACCAACCAAAAGTCGGAACAACTCTGTTGGGGAAGAACCACAAGCTGGACCAGGAAAAGCAACACTCGCAAGTGACTCACCTGGGGAAAACGAAAACAATCACCCAAACTACTCAGCTAGGAAGAATCCGGTAAGATACCTAACCCAAAAATCCATCCTGACGCAGATAACGTGAAAACCTCTTGATTCAAACAAATCTCTGCCAAAACAAAAATCCGGTCCCGAAACACCAAACCTGGCTTATGCTACAAATGCTTATGTTTGAAAATGGCATAATGCTCCATACAAAATGGAAATGCTATGCATTTAGGAGGATGCAAATGCAAATGCAAAAGAACCAGCCCAGCAAAATAAATGCTAGGGAGAAAAGAACCCACTCCCCCGAGGAGAGAAAACAAACCATGTCGGGAAGAGAAATCCACACCGCCGGGGATTAAATCTTCTGGGAACTTGAATAACTCTGCGAGAACACAAGTAATTTGATGCTTAAATCACACCTTTTCTGTTGCGGAAACCGTCTCTACGGGGGCAAAACAGTCGGCCACCGAAGATTGACCTTACTCTACTAGGGGAATCATCCCTGACTGGCATTCTCGAAAACTCTATCCCGCTTGGGGAGAAAAATCCACTCTGCTTGGGATTACATCAAATAATCAACCTGTCTTGCCGAGGAACATCAGATACTCCTACTCTATGGGGAATTTGAGTCAACTGGGGAAATCCCAGACTCCTGTTCCACCACTTACTCTATCGAGAGAATCAACACTGCATTCTGCTGGAGAAAAACCTGAACCGACTCCATGGAGAAAGGACGTCACCGACGTTGCCTCCGTTGGAGAAGAAAACTGGTTCACGAAACCACCCTACCGCTGAGGGAAACCCTGCTTTCCTGTCCAACTGAGAACAAACTTCCACCCTGCTGGGGACTCACCTTCTCACGAAGACAAAGCTTTGTTCAGTTGGGGATACAACAATTCCAACTTTATAATCGGGCTCTGCCGGAGAGGACACAACTCTTCCGGGGATAAGCTGACCATTTCAATGAAGAAGCGAAATCTGTGCTAGGGGAAACAAGCCCCTCATCTGCTCATGCCTGACTGCACTTACCTGTGGGGAATCAGCCTCCTCTGCCGGAAACATCACACTTAATCCCCTGAGGATACCCGACTAACAACAACTGCCCCTTGAACTGCTGAGGACAAGTCACCCGACTGAGAGGACCCTGTTGACTTGCAACAAAGAAACACAACAAAAATGTTCCACATGTGAAATGGTTACCTTAGTTACCATCCATGATACTTGCTGATCAAGCAAAATCATCGCTTTCGTTATGCTCTGTACCGCCTCTTGATTTTACCTGCAATGTTTATAAAAAATAACAGACATTTCGCAAACAAAACAGTAAAATGAACAAGGAAAAGAAAGCTCTTCGACTGAAGTGAATACTTTATTGATGAAAGGCCTGTAAATAGGCAAATTACAATTCAGAGGCAATTCCTGAAAAGAGGTAATTGCTTAAAACAAGAAAACAAATACAACATAAATGTCGGCAATGTGGAAACAGACAACCACCATGTGTCGATTCAGATATGACCCGTATGTCTTCAATGTTACCCATGTTTCGTCTTTTGACAAGACTGACTGGACTGATTCCTTTCCTTCGGGATAACTACTCACAAACTTACAGATCAAACGCGGACCGTGATCATTTTCTTTTTAAATCCCTAAATGTTTCCTGGATCGCCCTTTCGGGTTTTCAATCCACCGGGATACCCATTTTTGCCAAAGTTTCCTTTTCAGGTTTTCAACATTGCGGGTTTACATCTTTTATTTTTATCCCTCATTTTTGCCCGAACCTTTTCTTTTTATGGTTCGCCGGGATGCCCCTTTTTTGCCCGGACTATTCTTTTTTTTTTTGTCCAGCGGGTCTCTTTCAAGCAAAGTATTTTTTAACCACGTCCGCGTTCACAGGGGATGAAAAATCTTCACCATCCATAGTTGATAGTAATAAGGCTCCGCTAGAGAAAACCTTTCTTACCACATATGGACCCTCATAGTTAGGAGTTCATTTTCCCTTGTGATCAGTCTGAGGAGGAAGGATCCTTTTCAACACCAAATCACCTGTCTGGAAGCACCGAGGACGCACTTTCTGATCAAAGGCTTTCTTCATCCTACTCTGGTACAACCGGCCATGCTTGATGGCTGCTAATCTCTTTTCATCAATCAAGCTCAGCTGATTCAACCTGGTCCGCACCCATTCAACTTTGTCAAGCTTCACATCCGTCAAAACCCTTAAAGAAGGAATCTCAACTTCTAATGGCAGGACTACTTCCGTACCATACACTAGTGAGAAAGGCGTTGCCCCGATTGATGTACGCACCTAAGTACGATAACCGTGAAGAGTAAAAGGAAACATCTCATGCCAGTCTTTGTAGGTCACGACCATTTTCTGCACAATCTTCTTAATATTCTTGTTAGCTGCCTCAACAGCACCATTCATCTTCGGACGATATGGAGAAGAATTGTGATTTTCTATCTTGAAACTCTGACACAGTTCCTTCATCATTTTGTTATTCAAATTTGAACCATTATCAGTAATGATTCTCTCCGAAATACCATAACGACAAATGATGTCCTTCTTTATGAATCGGGTGACCACCTGCTTCGTGACATTAGCGAAGGACGCTGCTTCTACCCACTTCGTAAAGTAATCAATCGCGACCAAGATGAAGCGATGCCCATTAGAAGCATTCGGCTCAATCTTTCCAATTATGTCAATTCCCCACATTCATAGGCCAAGGAGATGTCAACACATTCAGAGGAGCTGGTGGCACATGCACCTTATCTGCATAAATCTGGCATTTATGGCATTTTCTGGCATATTTGAAACAATCAGATTCCATAGTCATCCAATAATACCCAGATCTCAATAATTTTCTAGCCATTGCATGTCCACCGGCATGTGTTCCAAAAGAACCCTCATGGACTTCCTCCATCAACAGGTTTTCTTCAAGCTCATCAACACAATGCAGCAAGACCATGTCGAAATTTCTCCTGTAGAGCACATCGTCCTTGTTCAAATAGAAGTTACCAGCTAACCTCCTCAGAGTTTTCTTATCTTTGCTAGATGCCCTAGATGGGTACTCCTGAGTATTGAGAAAATGCTTGATATCGAAATACCAAGGCTTTCCATCAGTTGCTTTCTCAACTGCAAACACAAAAGCAGATCTATCAAGACGCGTGATGGTAATAGCAGGAGTTTCATTCCAGAAATTCACTTTATACATCGAAGCGAGTGTAGCCAAGGCATCAGCCATCTGATTCTCAGCCCTCGGCATATGATGAAAATCAACTCTATTGAAGAAAGGCAGCAGTCTCCTTGCATAATCTCTATAAGGCACCAGGTTGGCCTGACGAGTTTCCCATTCTCCTTTGATTTGGTTAACGACCAGCGCGAAGTCACCATATACATCCAGATTCTTAATCCTCATATCAACAGCCTCTTCTAAACCCATAATGCAAGCTTCATACTCGGCTTCATTATTGGTGCAAGCTAATGTCAATCGAGCGGTGAACGGTACATGAGAACCGAGAGGAGTAGTAATGATCGCACCGATTCCATTACCATATAAATTAACCGCTCCGTCAAAAACCATTTTTCACTGATTTTTTCTCTCAGGTCCCTCGCCAGGTAAAGGCTCATCACAATCTTTCATTCTTAGAAACATGACATCTTCATCTGGAAAGTCAAACTTCATCGGCTGATAATCCTCAACCGACTGTTCCGCTAGATATTCTGATAGGACGCTTCCCTTAATGGCTTTCTGGGAAACATACTGAATATCATACTCTGTTAACACCATTTTCCAACGGGCAATCCTTCTGGAGAGTGCTTGTTTCTCAAAGACATATTTGATTGGATCCATCTTTGAAATCAATAGGGTTGTATGGTTTAACATGTACTGTCTTAAATGCTTTGCGGCCCAAGCGAGTGCACAACATGTCTTTTCCAGCATTGAGTACCTCGACTCACAATCAGTGAATTTCTTACTCATGTAGTAGATGGCGTGCTCTTTTCTACCTGACTCGTCCTGTTGACCGAGCACACATCCCATTCAATTCTCAAGAACCGTGAGATACATGATCAGTGGTCTTCCTCCAACTGGAGGCATGAGTATTGGAGGTTCCCGTAGATACTCTTTTATTCTTTTGAAAGCCTTCTGGAAATTTCCATTCCACCTGTCAGTTTGATATTTTCTTAGCAATTTGAATATTGGTTCACAAGTGGCTGTAAGATGAGATATAAACCTTGCGATGTAGTTTAATCTCCCCAGGAAACCACTAACCTCTTTTTTCGTTCTCGGCTCAGGCATTTCTTGTATAGCTTTTATTTTGGCAGGATCTACCTCAATACCCTTTTCACTGACAATGAAACCCAGTAACTTTCCAGATCTCACCCCGAAGGTGCACTTGTTAGGATTCAGCCTCAGCTTGAACTTCCTCAGCCTTTCAAACAATTTCAGATGATCGACCAGATGTCCTTCCTCCATATGCGACTTTGCAATCATGTCATCAACGTAGACTTCCACCTCATGATGAATCATATCATGAAACAAAGTGACCATCGCCCGCTGATAAGTTGCCTCTGCATTTTTCAATCCAAAGGGCACCACCTTATAGCAAAAGGTCCCCCATGGTGTGATGAAAGTAGTTTTCTCCATGTCCTCTAGGGCCATCTTGATTTGGTTATACCCAGAGAAACCATCCATGAACGAAAACACAAAAAACTGAGTGGTGTTATCAACCAACACATCAATATGAAGGAGCGGGAAATCGTCTTTTGTGCTCGCTTTATTCAAATCTCGATAATCAACACACATCCTGACCTTTCCATCTTTCTTAGGCACAGGAACAATATTAGCAACCTACGGAGGGTAATTCGTGACAACAAGAAACCCAGCATTCAACTGCTTCTGAACTTCTTCTTTGATCTTGACTGCCATGTCAGGCCTTGTCCGTCTCAACTTCTGCTTGACTGGCAAGCAATCTTCTCTGAGAGGTAATCGGTGTACCACAATATCTGTATTCAGCCCAGGCATGTCTTGGTAAGACCAAGCGAAGATATCTTTATACTCACGGAGCATTTCAACCAATCTTCTCTTGACACTGTCTTCCAATGCAGCCCCCACTTTGACCTCTTTCTTGTCATCCTCGGTACCCAGATTGATAATCTCAATATCCTCCTGATGAGGTACAATGACCCTTTCCTCTTGCTTGAGAATTCTGACTAACTCTTTGGGTAGTTCACAGTCTTCGTCAGTCTCATCTTCAGCTTGATAAATGGGATTATCAAAGTCATACGAAGTCATAGCTGAACCAGAATCGATGGCATCTTATAGAAAAGACCTGCATGAGGATGTGTATATTTATTATGCGATGCAACAAACAAACACATTGCCATTTTTCTATTAAGTATAAATGCAAAACAAAACAAGAAAAACATGGATCACAATATTTTGAATGCAAAACGTCTTTTATTAGTGATAAACTGTAAATAACAAGAAGGCCCCACAAATGGGTCACTACGTCTTAGGCAGAATGCAGTATTGAACATAATCAAAACAAATGAACATTAATTTGCAGCAGTAACATGAATGACTTCTTCCGTAGTCCAGTTGCACAACTTCTGGCCGGGAGTACATGGACGAATCCAGGCATCCATGTCGCAGTCACTGTCACCTTCATCGTCTTTGATGGCATTGATCCGATCAAAAATCACACCACTGCTGGTGAACTGCACTGGTCCCTTGTATCTTGGAATTTGAGAAGAACCAGAGGGTTTGTATCCCAAGCCGAACTTGCCTTGCTTGACAGGAACATCGAGAACTTGACCCCACTTCAGAGACGAGCCGGATTCTACGATAGCACGGGCTTCCTTGAGCGACGACATCGAAACCTCTGGACCCTTGGCTTCTACAGGAGACTTCCCCTGAATCTGAACTGTTTCAAATGCCTGGAAAAGCATTTCGTGGATCTCACCATCCATTTCTACATACTTGAAAGATGACAAATGGCTAACCATAATGTCTTCTTCACCACACACAGTAACTATGCTCCCTCCCACCATGTATTTCAGCTTCTGATGCAACGTTGAGGTAACTGCCCCAGTAGCATTTATCCAAGGTTGGCCGAGCAAACAGCTGTATGCTGGATGGATATCCATAATTTAGAAGGTTGCATCAAAGACCTCCGACCCTATCTGAATAGGTAGCGTGATTTCTCCAAATACTGATCTCTTCGATCCATCAAAAGCCCTAACCACCAGATCACTGGGCGTGCACAACAAACCCTGGATGTCCAGTTTCATCAATGCCTTCTTCGGAAGCACATTGAGGGATGACCCCGTATAAACCAAAACATGTGACATCAGAGATCCTCTACACTCCAACGATATGTGCAGAGCACGATTATGATTCCTCCCAGCAGGAGTCAGATCTAAATCGGTAAAGCCAAGACCATTACCGGCATTCACGTGAGCGATTACCCCCTCCAACTGATTGACAGAAATCTCTTGGGGTACGTAAGCTGCATTCAAAACTTTCAACAGAGCATTACGATGCGCCTCCGAACTCATCAGCAATGACAGGATATAGATTTTTGAGGGAGTTTGATTCAAGTGATCCACAATTTTGTAGTCACTCTTCCGAATTAATCTCATGAATTCCTCCGTATCCTTCGAAAGATCATCAATAACAACCTGGGGTTGAGCATTCTCTTCAATCACCGCTTTACGCTTACCCCTGTCATTCTTATCAGCAACAACCTCTGATGGAGAGAAAACCCTACCACTTCTGGAAATGCCTCCGGCACCAATTATGTTCTCAACCGATGAACTTCCGCTTGGCGATTCTATCCATTCTTGTTTCTGCCCGTTACAGAACACTTCTCCTCCATAGTTCCATGGGATTGCTTTAGTGCTCTCGTACGGAACATGCCCTAGTATAGTAATGGTCACTAGAGTTGGCCTAGCAGGCACTGAAATATTGATTGTTCGGTATGGAATAGAAATAGTAGCGACTTCATTTCCGTCATCACCCACTTCTTTCTCGACATCTTCTTTCACAACTTTGTCAAACTGCAGACCAACTTCGTCAATCATCCTCTAAATACCCCTCTTCAAAAGATCACAACCCTCCGGCTGCGCTTCACATTCTGAGCAGTCAGCAGAACAACCCGGAAATACTCCCTTCTTCAACAAACAAGCTTTCACAAAACCCAGCGGAGTTTCTAAATCTTCAACCTCAGTTATTAGATTCAACTTTTCACCCTCAATAACGGCGCTGGCTGCCAACCCCCATGATCTGGCATCGGGTTCTGATTAACATTGGGCCCTTCATTGGTGAAGTTAATAGCTTTAGAGTCGAGCAAATCTTGGACCTTATGCTTAAAAGCTTTACAATGATTAATGTCATGGCCTGGGGCGCCAGAGTGAAAATCACAATGAGCATTTGCATCGTAACCAGGAGGCGATATACCTATGAGAGGAGCCAAGGTCCTCTTCTGCACCAATTGTAACTGCGACAACCATTGTAACAACTGAGAATATGGTATCAGAGGATTTGTGAACTGTCTGTCAAGCATCCGACGCCTAGCAGGATAGGCACGCAGAGCGTTGCCTTGTTGCGGAGCTGCGGCAGGAATATTCACAGTAGCAACCTGATGATGCTGACGAGACTGAGCTCTCCCCTTACTTTGTGAGAAATAGCATCAGCATCCCCTTCCCTTCTCTTGGGGTTTGTAGAATACGGCTTCTTCGTTCCTCCCGAAGAGGATCCACCACCATTGGAAATCTTACCAAATTTGATTCCACTTTCAATCCATTCACCGGCAATCACCAAATCAGAGAAACCTGCAGACATGCTGTCGCTTCCGCGAAAATAAGGTGCCGGCAAAACAGAAGAGTCGCCACCTTTCGTTATTTATCCCTCGGAACGGGAAAGGAAACGATCGGAAAAACCTCACGAAAAGGTATAAGACAAGGTCATCACAACCATTGTCTGGGTTCCGGAGTCGGTTACGCAAGGGGAAGGTATTAGCACCCCTCACGTCCGTCGTACTCGACGGGATCCACGCTTGTTGTGTTTACTAGACGAGTTGGTTTATCTATCTACCTATCAAGGCTGGCTTAAAAAGAAAAGAAAATGACTCGGCAAAGCGTCGCGCTTTATGCCTACGTATTCTCATCAGAGAATGAGAAATCAGAGTCAACGTAGTTCGACCTATGACGGGTTACGGGGAAGGTGGCTCGCCAATACATCAGTATTGTGCCTACATACTCTCAACAGGTATGAGAGATCAGAGCTTACGTAGTTCGAGATAATACAGATTACGGGGATTCAAATTCATCTATTTTATCGAGTAGGGTTAAACAATAGTTCCAGCAGTTAGGGACAAAGCCTGTTTGCGTTGGCGCTGAAGTTTAACGACACTCTTTTCTTCAGAAAAGCTTTCCTTGAATTATGGGCCCACGGGGCAAAAAAGTTTGAAGTTTGTTTTCTGTCTTTCACGAAAGAAGTGTTTTTTATTGTGTTTGCAATTTCAATCGCACTAAAGACTATGACCTGAGAGTGAATGCGTCGCATGTCACCCAAAGGGTGCCATACTAAACATCCAGACTGTTGAAAAGAAACTCTCCAACAACCCTTTCTCAGATAGCTTAAGGCTCGTAACGTACGAAAGAAATCATTCATGATTACTGTATTTTAAGCTGTTTTGAGATGAGAAGAGAGAACAGGTTCAACTAAGGGAGACTATCAAGTCCTACTGTTGTCATGCCAAGGATTCATCCTATAGTAGAGGTTTGAACAGGGAACTCCTAGATGTTATCATGCATAGGTTTCAACCTAAAGTTCTATCATCACTTCCTTATCAAAGGAAGTGAGTGTCCTAAGGGATCATGTCAATGATAACCAGAAACAGATAAAGCATCAGCTTAAACAGTAAACTGTAAACAGCTGTAAAATGCATGCAATGCAAGTGAGGGAGGAAATGTGTGTGGGGCAGCAGCCTCCACAAGCTCATCTCAACCTCAAGCAAGAATGAATAACTACAATCATACAGAAAAAGATAACATGCTATCTGTAAGAACACAGATTGTTTCTTAGTTATATCTCTATGTTTTGATGATAACACTTATGAATTTTGTATTCAAGAATTATATACTCTAAATTTGTTCTAGACTGTTTGCTACAGGCACTAAAGAAAATATTCTTAAAAGAGCAAATTTGCATCTGAACAATGATATTATGAAAGGCTTCAAAGGTTCAAGAGCATCTCAAATGAAGATCTGAACGCTGCTCCCAGAAAATCTGAATGCTGTCTACTGAAGATTCTGAAGCAGGAGCCTCTAAAGAATAGAAGACTCTGAGAGGTCAGAAGCTTAGTCATCAGAAGACTCCGAAGATACTGCGCTGCTAAAGTATTGAGAATCTGATATAGAAGACTCTGCTCTGATAGATTTACACGCTCAAGCACACAAGCTGCACATACTCTGATTCAGCTCAATCTGAAGAACATCTAAGACTCTGAAGATCCAGAAGATCTCTACTCTGGAGATTCTGAAGATTCAGACTCTAATGTTGAAAGTTGAACTTATTTAGTGAAGAAGATTTAAATATGTACGTTGGCATATCTCAACAGCTCTTTCCTCTTTTGTGCTAGACACAAGAACACAGACAAAAAGGTTTTATCTGTGCATTCCATTCTAAGGAAAGTTTCTGCAAAGTGAAGACAAAAGGCATCAGGCTTTTTCAGCACAGCCTCCAATGTAAAGACAAAAGGCTCCAGGCTTTTCAGCACAGCCTTCAACATTGAGAAGACTTCATGGATCTAAGTGCCTATATAAAGAAGTCCACTCCATCTTCTTCAGTAACGAATTACTTGCAAAAATCACTCATCAAAGCAAAACTCTCAAAGCTCTTATAATTTTATTTTGCTATAACATTGTTCTTAACTTAAGAGAAATATCACGGTTGTGATAACAGCTTATTAGAAGCATTCTTACTCTTGTAATAGTTTTACATTGTTTGTAAAAGGTTTTCCTTAAGAGGATCCAGTTGGGATCAGTTGCTCTTGAGAAAACTAAGAACAGTTGTTCTTAGGTGTTACTATTGTAATTTGTTTGATTAAAGAGTGGATTAAGTCCTTGACAGAGAAAGGCAAATCACTCTTGAGAGGGTGGACTGGAGTAGTTGTGTTCAACGAACCAGGATAAAAATAACTGTGTTTAAATCTTTGATTATTTGTCATACTTATTCAACCCCCCCTTCTAAGTAATTTTCTCACCTTCAGTTGGTATCAGAGCTCCGGTTCTGCGTGTGCTACCACTTAACCGTGTCAGTAAAGATCCTGTGAGAAAAGTTACTTTGTTATATATCTGTTTGTCATTATGGGTGACACATCTACATCTAACTGTAACAAATATGAAGGGGATAGAATCAGCACAAAGCCTCCCATGTTTGATGGAGAAAAATTTGATTACTGGAAGGACAGGATAGAAAGTTTCTTCCTGGGGTATGATGCTGATTTGTGGGACTTGGTTATTGATGGCTATGAACATCCTACAAATGAGGATGGCAAGAAAGTTGACAGAAAATCAATGACAGAAGTCTAGAAGAAGGATTTCAAAAATCACCATAAGGCTAGGATAATATTGCTTAATGCAATCTCTCATACTGAGTATGAAAAGATTACTAACAGAGAAACAACTCATGGAATGTTTGAGTCACTTAAAATGACTGATGAAGGAAATTCTCAAGTGAAGGAGACCAAGGCTCTGGCGCTTATACAGAAGTATGAAGCGTTCAAAATGGAAGAATCTGAAAATATAGAAACTATGTTTTCTAGATTCCAAATCCTTACTGATGGTCTAAAGGTTCTAGACAAGGGATACTCTACATCAGATCATGTAAAGAAAATCATCAGAAGTCTACCTACCAGATGGAGACCAATGGTGACTGCCTTAAAGATGGCTAAAGATCTGAACAAGATCTCTTTAGAAGAACTCATCAGCTCACTGAGGAGCCATGAGATTGAGCTTGAGGAAGATGAACCTCAGAAGAAAGAAAAAGGTAAATCTGTTGCTTTAAAATCTAATAAATCTGCTAAAGCTTTGCAGGTTATTGAAGAAAGCTCTGAAGGATCTTCTTCTGAAGAAGAAGATGAATTATCCATGCTGTCCAGAAGGATCAACAGGCTCTGGAAGCACAAGGGAAAGAAGTTCAACAACTTCAGAAAATCTGATCACAGAAAGGAATCTTCTGGGCACAGAAGATCTGGCAAGAAAGAAGTTGTATGCTATGAGTGCAAAGAGCCTGGGCATTATAAGAACGATTGCCCCAAACTTCAAAGAGAAAAACCCAATAAAAAGGTTGACAAAAAGAAGAAGGTTCTGATGGCAACATGGGATGACTCAGATGATTTTGAATCATCTTCTGAATCAGAAGAAGAATGTGCTAATGTTGCACTGATGGCCAGCATAGAAGATCAAGAGGAAGGAACCTCAGGATATGAATCAGATTCTGAATCTGATGATGATGCAGAAGAGGTAATGGCTAAACTTACCAAAGAAGAACTTACAAAAGTTTTAACAAAAGTTCTTAAAAGTTATAACAATATCAAACTCAAATACAAGAAGCTGAAAAGCAATCTTGAATCTGAGATTGATCTTCTGAAGACAGAACTTGTTGAGCAAAAAGAAATTAATCTGAAAATCAAAAGTGACTTTGAAATAACTCAACAAGAATCTGAATCTGAGGCTAAGTCATGTGAAAACATTTTAGAAAAATATGACTCTAGCTTTCAGAGATTCCTTACTAAGAGCATATACAGAAGCAAGATGGCTTCTATGATCTATGGTGTTAGTGGGAACAACAGAAGAGGTATTGGATATGAATCTTCATCTGGAAGTAATCCAAAATTTGTTGACAAACTTCTCATCAAGAAGACACCTTTGTATTCTCAATTTAAATTTGGTCACTTAAATGATATTAAACACACAAGCTCTGAGAAGAATACTGATGTGTTTAAACCCAAGGTAAGTCAGAATAAACATTATGTTGAAAAACAGAAGTTTAGACAAACCTACAAACCAACTAACCCCAAAGGACCCAAGAAGATCTGGGTACCTAAAAATAAAATAATTCCTGTTGCAGATGTTCTTAGCAGCAAGATCCGGACGCCAATCATGGTACCTGGACTCTGGATGCTCACGACACATGACAGGAGAAAGGTCTATGTTCCAAAGCCTAGAACTTAGATCTGGAGGTGACGTGAAGTTTGGAGGGAACCAGAAAGGCAAGATCATTGGATCTGGCACTATAGGAAACGGTAAACTTCCCTCTATAACTAATGTCTTACTTGTTGAAGGTCTAAAACATAACTTATTGTCCATAAGTCAATTAAGTGACAATGGTTATGATATTACCTTTAATCAAAAATGTTGTAAAGATATATGTCAAAAGGATGGCTCTATCCTATTTAGTGGTAAGAGGAAAAACAACATTTATAAAATAAATCTTTCAGAACTTAAAGTTCAAAATGTTAAATGCCTCTTGTCTGTTAATGAAGAGCAATGGGTCTGGCACAGAAGATTGGGCCATATTAATATGAGACGTATATCTCATATTAATAAACTTAATCTTGTCAGAGGACTCCCTAATCTGAAGTTCACTTCAGATGCTCTTTGTGAAGCATGCCAAAAGGGGAAGTTTTCAAAAACATCTTTTAAATCAAAAAATGTTGTTTCTACTTCCAAACCACTAGAACTACTTCATATTGATCTGTTTGGACCAGTGAAAATTGCATCCATCAGAGGCAAGAAGTATGGATTAGTCATTGTTGATGACTATAGTAGATGGACATGGGTAAAGTTCTTAAAACACAAGGACGAGTCACATTCTGTGTTCTTTGACTTCTGCAAGCAAGTCCAGATTGAAAAAGATTTCAAAATTATAAAAGTCAGAAGTGATCATGGGGGTGAATTTGAAAATAAATATTTTGAAAAATACTTTTCTGAAAATGGCATTGCTCATGATTTTTCCTGTCCTAGAACTCCACAACAAAATGGGGTTGTAGAGAGGAAAAACAGGACTCTGCAAGAAATGGCAAGAACCATGATCAATGAGACAAATCTGGCAAAACACTTTTGGGCAGAAGCAATCAACACAGCGTGTTATATTCAGAACAGAGTGTCTGTAAGACCTCTTCTGAAGAAGACTCCATATGAACTGTGGAAGAACATAAAGCCTAACATTTCCTACTTTCATCCTTTTGGATGTACTTGTTATATACTTAACACTAAAGAAAATCTTAACAAGTTTGATTCCAAAGCACAGAAGTGTTTCATGCTTGGTTATTCTGAACGCTCTAAAGGCTACAGAGTATTCAATACTGAAACACAGATTGTGGAAGAATCTATTCATGTAAGATTTGATGATAAGCTTGGCTCTGAAAAGCCAAAGCAGTTTGACAATTCTGCAGATAGAGAAGTGATTCTCAGAGACTCTGGAGGATTAGAGGCAGAAAAGGCTAAAGAAAAGGAATCTGAAGCAACTCCAGATGTTATTCACCTATCTTCTCAATTGGACAACTTACATATTTCTGAAAGATCAAATGTCAAAGGATTTTCTTCCAGAATCAAGGCATCTCACCCAGAAGATGTGATTATTGGAAAGAAAGATGATCCAATCAGGACAAGATCCTATCTCAGAACATCTGAATCTTCATTGTTTGGCTTAGTGTCAATAATTGAACCAACATCTGTGGATGAGGCTCTGAAAGATAATGAATGGATTATTGCCATGCAAGAAGAGCTAAATCAATTCACCAGAAATGAAGTTTGGGATCTGGTTCCTAGACCTAAAGGATTCAATGTTATTGGAACAAAATGGGTCTTCAGGAATAAGTTGAATGAAAAGGGAGAAGTAGAAAGGAATAAGGCAAGGCTGGTTGCTCAAGGATACAGTCAACAAGAAGGTATTGATTACACTGAGACATATGCTCTAGTGGCAAGGTTAGAATCTATACGTCTTCTTATTTCATTTGCTGCACAGAATAACATCACTCTGTATCATATGGATGTTAAAAGTGCCTTTCTTAATGGTATTATAGAAGAGGAAGTATATGTCCACCAACCTCCTGGTTTTGAAAGTGAAAACTTTCCAGATCATGTTTTTAAACTAAAGAAATCTCTTTATGGATTAAAACAAGCTCCCAGAGCTTGGTATGAAAGGTTGAGCAACTTCCTTCTGAAGAAAAATTTTATCAGAGGAAAAGTGGATACAACTTTATTCTGTAAAACTGTTAAGAAAGATTTGTTGATTTGTCAAATTTATGTAGATGATATTATTTTTGGATCAACAAATATTATGCTTGGAAAGGAGTTTGCTAAATGTATGCAGGAAGAGTTTGAAATGAGCATGATGAGAGAATTGAGATTCTTCTTGGGAATCCAAGTCAACCAGACTCCAGAGTGCACCTACATACATCAAACCAAATATGTTAAAGAGCTTTTGAAGAAGTTCAACATGGTTGATAGTAAAATGGCAAAGACTCCAATGCACCCTACAAGCACTCTAGGTAAGGAAGAGGTAAGTAAGAAGGTAGATCAGAAACTCTACAGAGGTATGATAGGATCTCTTCTATACTTGACTGCTTCTAGACCAGATATTCTGTTTAGTGTCTGCTTATGTGCAAGATTCCAATCAGATCCTAGGGAATCACACTTAACAGCTGTTAAGAGGATTCTAAGGTATCTGAAAGGTACTACTAACATGGGTTTGTGTTACAGAAGATCTGATGAATTTTCATTAGTTGGATTCTGTGATGCTGACTATGCTGGAGACAGAGTTGAACATAAAAGCACTTCTGGAAGCTGTCAATTTCTTGGAAGTCATCTGATCTCATGGTACAGCAAGAAGCAACCCACTATTGCACTATCAACTACAGAGGCAGAATACATTGCTGCTGCTGGATGTTGTACGCAGATGCTCTGGATGAAGAGTCAATTAGAAGATTATCAGATCTATGAGAGTAATCTTTCTATCTTCTGTGATAATACTTCTGCTATATGTTTGTCAAAAAATCCAATCTTGCATTCTAAGGCTAAACATATAGAAATTAAACATCACTTCATCAGAGACTATGTTCAGAAGGGTGTAATCAATCTAGCTTTTGTTGATACAGATCATCAATGGGCTGATATTTTCACAAAACCCCTTGCTAAAGATAGATTTAAGTTCATTCTGAAAAATATTTGTATGGATTTTTGTCCAGAGTGATATTTATCAGAGGCAACTTCTCAGATGCAAAATGTTTAATGATCTAAAGTATTTCATCTGTCTAATTGTTCATTTATCTTTATTTGATTTATTTGTGTGAAACTCTGAACTAACAAGCTCAGAAGATCTGAAAGTTGGAAACGTTTCATTTATTGAGAGACATCAGATGCACATGCAAAGCAAACACGTGTCACTCAGTATCTGAAACGATGGAGTGCTCAACTGAATTGACGTTTGAGGTATTGCTTTGAAAATCTCATTTTTCTTGTTTTTCCCCCAGCTGTCATAAATTTAATGTGAAATGATTACTTTCATTAAATGCTGAACAAATGTGCGTATGTGTCTTTTGTTGTGCCCAATTCTTGATTTTTGGTTCTCTATAAATATCACCTATCACACTATTTTCACACTTTCCACATTCACTACATTCATGCGTTTCTGTTCTCTTTTCAACCTCTACCAAAACCCTAAACCCAAACCTAGATCTTCTTCATCAATGGCTTCTACATCGAACACTGCTGAAAAATCCAACAAGACTATAATGTACAAGAAACCAGAACGAACCCTATTTACTCCAGTAGCAGATCTTGAGGTTCTGTGTGAGAGCTTCATTGATCTTGAATCATTAAAGGAAAATGGGTTTGACCTAACACCTGCCATTAAAGCTCAAGGCTGGGAGAAATACTTTGAGAGATTAATGGGTCCTGTGTATCCAACTCTTGTAAAGGAATTCTGGATTCATGCAAGCGCTGGTCCTAAGTTTATTCACTCATCTGTTCTTGGGATGGAGATAGTAATTACTGAGAAACTGATCAGGCAACTGTTCAGTTATACCGAATCTGATGGAGTTTCAAACCTTGCTTCTTCACGTATTGATATGGCTAGGGTTTATGAAGAAATCACTCTAGCTGGCACGCCATCAAGTAAGGTTAAAGATCTGAAACCCATCTATAGGATCTGGGCAAAGATATTTATGAGTACATTTTTTCACAGAAAGCCATCCAACTCACCAGACTATGTGAGTTCGGAACATCTGTATTTCATGTACTGCATCAGCCAGAATGTTAAAGTGGATCTACCGTATCTGATCTTCAGTCATCTTCTAACTCATGTCAAAGAAACTAGAGAAGAGGTCAGAGCTAAAGCTGGGAAAGTTAGAACTTGGATACCTCTGGGAAGATTGATTTCAGACATCCTTGTTGAAAACAAGCTGGTAAAGCATCTGACAGATGCAAAGATTACAGAAGATCTGTCTTACATCATTGGATCTGAGATAAATGGACTCAATCTGAAAAGGATGAAACTCATTTCAGAATTGAATGGACAACTAAGAAAGATAAACTCTGAGGAGGTCCAAGGCAGAAGAATTCCCGTGGATGACTTTCCAATGTTCAGTGCAGATGAACCAAAGGAATTTGTCTGGATGTACATTGCAGAATGTCTAAAGGAAGGAATTCCTCTACCTGTTAATCTTGTTCAGAAACCAGGAGAAGAATTGCCCAATCTGATGAAGGAAAGGCGTAGTAAGAGGAAAGCTGAAGAAGGATCAGTTCAGAAGAAAAGGAAAGTATCTGAAGTTTCAAGGAAGAAGAAGAAAGAAGGAAAGAAGGCCAGAATCAGTTCTAGAGAAGCCACTCTGGAAGAGGTCAGAGACACCATTCATCAGGTATTAACATCTGATCCTACACCTGCTGTTCATTCACCCCTTTCATCACCACAAATTTCTCCAAACCTTAGTCAAAGAACTTCAACACCCAAACAATCTGAAAATCCTCCATCTGAACCACAACCTCAAACAATTCAATCAGAAATTCCACAAACAAAAACACCTCAATCGGAAAATACTCAAACAGAAATTCCACAACCAACTATGTCACAACCAGAAACAATAATTTCAGAACCAAACCAACCAGAGACTGTTCAAACTGAACACTCTGAACAAACAATTCCATCAGAAGATCCAAATCTTTCTGACAATATTCTTGATATACAACCCCTCCATCAATCAATTATAATTTCTTCAACATCTGTTCACTCAGATGAATCTTCTGATTCATCTGATTCATCTGATTTTGAATCAGAGTCACTCAAACAAGCTCGCTCTGAGAGTGTTATGAAGGAACATCTTAACATTTCCATGTTTCATACTCCACCAAACTCTCCACCTCATCAACAACCATCTGAAATTCAACCATATGAAACTCAAACTTCTGGAACCCAAACCATGCCTCAACCACCTGAAACCAATCCATCTGAAACTCAAACCATTCCTCAACCATCTGAACTCCCTCAATATGACATCCACACATCTCAACCACGATCACCTCAACCACAACCATCTGAACCTACTCCTGTTAACACCCCTAATCCTTATTCCTCTGAACGGTCTGAACAGTCAGATCTAGGATCATGTGTTAATACTATGTTTGAAATTTTCAAAAAGGAGTTAGATTCTGAATATACTCGTGTTAAGGATGTATGCATGTCTAGTTTGGATCCAACTGTTTCAAATACTGCTTGGAAGCGCTTCATCTGGATGTTCAACAAAGCTGCCTTAAAAGTTAGAGCTAAATGCTCTAAGCTTACTAAGACTAAGTTTGCAGAATTAATCAAGGTAACTCTGATGAACATGCCTCCTCCTCCTCCTGTGTTACTTTTGGAAGCTGCTCCTCCAGTAGTTCCTGAATCTGAAATGGTTGAACAAGCGTCTGAAGAAAACCAATCTGAAGGGAACCCTACTGCTACTGCATCTGCTCCGTCTTCATCTGTGGTTGCAGAACTTGTGAATGATGTGAAGGATATAAAGGACTGGATGATCAAGCAAGAGAAGACAACTGATGAAATCAAGACCTGGATGTCTAAGCAAGAAGAGTCAGCTGCCAAGATGACAGAGCTTCTAACCCTTATTGCCTCTCGCCAGACTTAGTTTTATTTGTTGTTTTGCACATGAACTGCTTTTGTTGTTTACTCTTTTGA
This sequence comes from Lathyrus sativus, assembly GCA_963859935.3. NCBI lineage: Eukaryota > Viridiplantae > Streptophyta > Magnoliopsida > Fabales > Fabaceae > Lathyrus > Lathyrus sativus. Next base: position 162,660,914 of record OZ012736.1, on the reverse strand, counting down.
TGTGTTATGCGTTTTTGGTTTCTGCCTGTTTGACTGTGTACTTTGGTTTGTTTAATTGCATGTTAATGTGTTTGCGTCTATATGCTTCTTCTCTTCTGTATCTTTCTGTCTTTAAAAATCTTTTTGATTATGACAAAAAGGGGGAGAAAAAGAGAAACTGAGTGTTCAACCTATAAGCAATTACTAAAACTGAAATTCAGACATTTTATTAACTTACTTTGAATTTAAGTCTTTCAGATTACATTGATATATCTGACATAATTCATTGAAGTTACCCTGAGACTTTTCCAACCAGAACCTGATCTTCCAAAGAAAATCTGAGTATTCAATCATTTTTGATAACTCTGATATCTTACTCTGATACCTTTACTCTGAAAGAGAATTCAAGCAAGATGATAACCAGGCGCTCTGACTGAAGGAAGTCATAATTATCTGGCATCAAGATTTGATTCTGAAAGTCAAAACCCTTTCATCAGGCTCTGAATCTGAAATATACTTAATCAAAAAGGGAAGTATTCTCTTCTATTGAAGTATTTATTTCAGGGGGAGATTGTTAATATCAAGGGGAGTTATAATTCATACTTTTTATTGAACAAAATTTCTCATGTTTTGTCATCATCAAAAAGGGGGAGATTGTAAGAACACAGATTGTTTCTTAGTTATATCTCTATGTTTTGATGATAACACTTATGAATTTTGTATTCAAGAATTATATACTCTAAATTTGTTCTAGACTGTTTGCTACAGGTACTAAAGAAAATATTCTTAAACGAGCAAATTTGCATCTGAACAATGATATTATGAAAGGCTTCAAAGGTTCAAGAGCATCTCAAATGAAGATCTGAACGCTGCTCCCAGAAAATCTAAATGCTGTCTACTGAAGATTCTGAAGCAGGAGCCTCTAAAGAATAGAAGACTCTGAGAAATCAGAAGCTTAGTCATCAGAAGACTCCGAAGATACTGCGCTGCTAAAGTATTGAGAATCTGATATAGAAGACTCTGCTCTGATAGATTTACACGCTCAAGCACACAAGCTGCACATACTCTGATTCAGCTCAATCAGAAGAATATCTAAGACTTTGAAGATCCAGAAGATCTCTACTCTGGAGATTCTGAAGATTCAGACTCTAATGTTGAAAGCTGAACTTATTTAGTGAAGAAGATTTAAATATGTACGTTGGCATATCTCAACATCTCTTTCCTCTTTTGTGCTAGACACAAGAACACAGACAAAAAGGTTTTATATGTGCATTCCATTCTAAGGAAAGTTTCTGCAAAGTGAAGACAAAAGGCATCAGGCTTTTTCAGTACAGCCTCCAATGTAAAGACAAAAAGGCTTCAGGCTTTTCAGCACAGCCTTCAACGTTGAGAAGACTTCATGGATCTAAGTGCCTATATAAAGAAGTCCACTCCATCTTCTTCAGTAAAGAATTACTTGCAAAAATCACTCATCAAAGCAAAACTCTCAAAGCTCTTATAATTTTATTTTGCTATAACATTGTTCTTAACTTAAGAGAAATATCACGGTTGTGATAACAGCTTATTAGAAGCATTCTTACTCTTGTAATAGTTTTACATTGTTTGTAAAAGGTTTTCCTTAAGAGGATCCAGTTGGGATCAGTTGCTCTTGAGAAGACTAAGAACAGTTGTTCTTAGGTGTTACTATTGTAATCTGTTTGATTAAATAGTGGATTAAGTCCTTGACAGAGAAAGGCAAATCACTCTTGAGAGGGTGGACTGGAGTAGTTGTGTTCAACGAACCAGGATAAAAATAACTGTGTTTAAATCTTTGATTATTTGTCATACTTATTCAACCCCCCCTTCTAAGTAATTTTCTCACCTTCATTATCAAGCAAAATATAATAACTGCAATCATACAGAAGAAATGTAATGCTGTCAAGCAAAATAAACCACATGGGCAAGGGAGCTGGGCTCTACCAAATACCCGCAAGCAAAGCCATACATTAACAATACAAGCAGAGGGAGCAACTCAACCTCTAGTGCAATCATGCTCCTAGATTAAAGTCAGTCTAATCATGGACTTATTCTAATGCATCAAGCAAGTCAAACAAGGCACATCAGCAATACAGAAAGGAAAACAGACAAGAAAGCAACAGATCAACAGCTTCCTACTTTCAAGCTTCAGCTCTTCTGACAGCAAACCAGTCATCAGACTTTAAGCACCCTTCAAGGCTATCATCTTTATTGGCAAGTATCAACTTGCTTTTTCAGGTTTCAACCCATCAACATAAGTGTCAACTTATCCTCCTTCTTCAACTCTCACCCTCAGGCATCACTCTTAACTGCAAGTGTCAACTTGACTCCTTCAGCTTCTCAATCATCAGTGTAAGTATCAACTTATCTTATCTTTTATTCCTCAAGCCTCAGCTCCACACTCAATCTCAATTGAATCCTCTTCATAAGTATCCACTTAGGCTTCAAGCTTCATCTCTCTTTGCTTCACCAGTCTCAACTTGGTCTTCTTCTCCTATAAGCTTCAGCTTCTCAGAGTAGTCTTCAACCACCTGGAAGTGTCAACTTCATCCTTCAATTCTTTTTCAAGCCTCAGCTCTTCACTCAATATCCATTGGATCTTCTTCACAAGTATCAACTTGTTCTTCTTGCTCTTCAAGCTTCAGCTGCAATGGCAATGCTCAAGGAATCATCCTCTTCCACACTCTTCAATGAAGTCTTCATCTTCAAACTCAAGCTCAACATCTCTCAAGATACTCAACCAGAAGATAATTGATTGAACATGATGAGTGGAAATGATAAACAAGCTTACTGACAACCAAAGGAAGCCTGTAAGGATTCATCATTATGGGAGACTGGTTCCCTCAAAGTTCTACTTCCCAGATAAAGCCACTCATCCCTCCAAAGGAGGGATGTGAATATCTGAGAAGGACTTTTAGTCATTGGGAGGAATGGAAACACAAGATGCTTTCCATGTTTGTGAAAGAAATCATTCTAACTACAAGGCTCTCCCTATGTCCTATTTCCTAATCTCCATCAGACACCTTCAGGCACAAGCAAATCCAGAGCTCCAAGCAACATTCAAGCCACCTCAAGCATCTTCCTCTTGTCTTCAACTTGTCTTTAATCTCAATCAAAGGCAAACCAAGCACAAACCCTAATCTAAGGGAACTAAATGAGTTAAACTAATTGAATTAGTAAGCTAGGATCACCTAAAACCTAGTACTAAAGTTAGTCCTAACTAAAATACTAAAATCAATTGTAAAATCTTACAAAAATTACTATCGGAACCTAGGTCAATCATGACTCTATCACATTAGTTTCAAAGATCAAATCATCAATTTGGACCTAGAACTAAATCCTACATTCTAAGGCATCAACCTAAAACCCTAAAAAGGAAGCATCTAAACATCAATCTAGGAAGCACACCTATTCTCATCACAAAAATGTGATAAAATTACTATGGGATCATACACATCTAACCTAATCACACACAAAAAATTACGCCAAGAATCAACACTATGAGATCACACAAAATTCTACAAAAATATGCATCAAACATAAACATTTTAATATCAATTAAAATACAAAATTCCAATTAAATCATAAATTATATGAAATGAAAATATTTTTTCTCTAAAACATAGTAGACTCAATCATGATTAATATGCAAAAAGAATGGGTTGAATTGGATTAATATTCAATTAGTTATGAATTTTACAAAAATCATGAATTAAGTGGAAATTAAATGAAAATCAAGTGAAAATAATGAAGCGCGCGGTGTAAATAGCATTCAGATTCAGTTCAAAACATGGGTTGGGCTTGCTGGGGGGTGTGGATAACACTCAGATTATTAAGCCCAAGGCATCAAATAAATGAAACGCATTGTTTCATCAGAAACTCCTTCACAAGTCAGAATTAAAACACAGCCATTGGATCTCCTCATAGTCAATGGTCAAAACATGATCTGATGGTGAGAACTTCATCTTCTCCAATTCAAAGCTCTGAGCTTCGCGCCCAGCTTCGGCCACCGCCGATGGAGCTCCGATCGTCCCCTTCAACCCTAGTTCTTCCTAGAGGCCTCCAATCCAAGAGGTCAAAATATGAAATACACTCCAAATCTTGCCACGAACTCAATCATGCCCATAGTTTCCTCTGAAACCTCAAGAATCAACATCTCCCAATCTCAACCGAAAATGGTGATCTTCCTATTTTGTCTCTAATTCAGCAATTAACGATCTGAAAACCATCCTATGCCATTCTACAACTAATCTAGCACCCTAATTCAACCTAATTCTACCTAAATCAAGCTATAGGAAGAAGATTACCAACCTGGAAATTCTTGAATAACAGATGCACGAATCCTCCACTTCAAGCTCTCAAACCTTCTGTACACGATCACTGAACCTCCTCCTTGCTTCTGTATGCAAAAGATTCAATGGAAAGTGCTTCAATCTTGAAACACGATGAAGAGTTGCAGGTGCTGAAAATCACTTGCTCCCACACGATCTAGCCATCAATTCTTCTTGGAAATGGTCTGGAATCAATCCTTGACACTCAAGGAAGAAGAATCAATCAAGAAAATGGAAGGAAATGGAGGAAATTGATGAAACCGATTTCAATTGCAATCTATGAAAACTCAATCTCAAACTATGCTCAAACCTTCAATGATCACCAACCTCTGCCATGGATCCATTCTACTCAATATATAGATGGAGTTTGGATGATCTAGAACCCTCTAGATCCTTCCAATGAGATTTTACATATCTCATGTCATGAGATCTTGAATCACTTATCATGCCATGCTCAATTCTGTTTGCAGCTTGAAATTCATCTCAATCTCCTTCAATTTCTCCCCTAGTGACAATTTGGAAGGGTTTAGCTTGCCAAGTTCCTTGCCCATGCCTCAATTTTAAGTTATGCATATGTTACTTAATATGCAAGAAAGTGCTTTTCAAAGCAAGTCCATGATTTAGACCTCAAATCAAAAATGTGGATAAACCATTGTCTTTAAAATGTTTTCTAGAGTCAAAATAATATATTACATGCCATGGTTTGGATGTGTAGGTTGAAAATATCAATTTCCAACTTTGACTTATTTAACTTATGCCTTCATTTTAGGTCATTTTTGCAATTTTGAGCTACAAGCTTTTCCAACATCTCATGACCTCCTTACTAGCCTTAAAAAATCATTTTAAGCAAGTTTGATGTTGAAGATTTTTCCATTTGAAGCTTGTAAATAGGAGTTATGGCCTTATGCTTGAAATGACCTATAATCTCCAAATGACCAAAATGCCCTTGACTTGTCAAAGCCATAAGTTGAGTTCTACAAATCCTATCAAGGACTTCTAGTATTCTCTAGAAAGATAAGAAGATAATGAACAACATTAATGTTTACCAAAAGTTCATAGGAAGCATCCTTCTTGGGAAAACGTTTGATGCAAGTTGGGTGACTTTCAAGGCCCCAGATTCACATACCTCAGATGACCTGTAACTTGTCAAAGTCATAACTTGAGCTCTACAAATCCTATCAAGGACTTATAGTACTCAAATTAAATCTAAGAGCATGCTCTACAACATTCATGTTGGGGGTAAGATGAGATGACAATCACATCTTGAGCTAAAATTCCTTGAAGATAGGGGTCAAACTAGGGGATTTTACACTGTCAAGCCTTAGAAACCCTAGCTTGAAACTTCTCAAACTCTCCAATCATGATGAGTTGACCTTGGAATCATCCTTATAGCATCTCAATGCATCAATCCATGATCACATGGCTCTTGAATTAGGTCTCAACCCTCTCCAAATCATCAGTTGACCTAGGGTTGACTCAGTCAAACCCTAATTACACCACTCATGGCTGAGTCTTCTTAAACTTGCACCATGACCTATCTAGGCTTCATGATGGCTTTCAAGACATCTCATAAACTCTCTCAAAGCTTCAAGCCCATCCTCATGGCTTCAGAATCATCCGGTGGCTTCCCACAACTCTCAAGTTAGGAGACCTACACACTTGGCTTCAACCACTCTCTCTGAGGATCTTTTGACCTTTCTGACAAAGATATCCACCCTTGAACACTTGAATAACCTTCTTGGCTAGCTTCAAAGTCTTGTGTAGCTCTTGATTGGTAATCATACCTCTTGATCTCCTGCATACATGTCAATGAAATGCAAATGATAATGCTAATGTGAATGAAATGAAACATAAGCTAGGTAAAGAAGTTGTTGGTCAAATTTTGAGGTGCAACACATGCAGCCTATCATCTTCTCAAAATACACACCCGGTAACAAAGCCATAAACAAGTCAATTAACTCCCTTTCAACCAAAGGAGGTTGTACCCTTGCAGCCAGGTCCCGCCACCTCTGGGAGTATTCTTTGAAACTCTCAGAATTCTTCTGCGACAGACTCTGCAATTGTACTCGATTGGGTGCCAGATCACTGTTATATTGATAGTGACGCACGAAATCCTCGGCCAGGTCTTTCCAACTACGAATATGGGTCCTCTCAAGCCCCATATACCATTCCAATGAAGCCCCTGTCAGGCTATCCTGGAAGAAATGCATCAACAACTTCTCATCACTAGAATAGGCAGACATTTTCCTAAAGTAGGCCCGAATGTGTACTCTGGGGCAAGTCGTCCCTTTGTACTTATCGAAATCGGGCACTTTAAACTTGGGGGGAATCCTGACCCCAGGAACCAAACCAAGATCAGACATATCCAAGCCTAAAGAATTCTTATTCTCCAATGATCTCATTTTCTCCTCAATCAGTTTGAAACGTCGATCGGCTTCAATTGGCAAACCACCATCTAGATCTCTCACAAAAAAGATATCATCCTGATTATCCTCCCAATGAGGACCAGCAACCCCGTGTACGGCGCGCACACACTGCCATTACTAGTGATATTACCATTTCCACCAGCAACTCCTCCACCCGGAGGTACAACAACATTAGGATGAACAACACCAGCCCCTCCGTGCAAAACACCATCTTCATTAACCTGTGCTATCAACGGCTGAACGAGAGTTCTCAACTGCTCCTGCCCACTGGCGACAGTCTGCATCAGTTCCATGAATTGGGCCATACGAGCCCTAACCTCCTGCAATTCTGCCTGAACCTGATCCATCACCTTCTGCTGATTCCCTTGAGTAGAGTATCTGTGGAAGCTGAATTCCTCAATCCTGAACTGAAGAAAACCAAACAGAGATAAGAACACAAGGGCACCAAGAACAACCCGCAATGCAAATGAGAATGCAAGATGCAAAATGTATACATGTCTATGTATGGACAGGGAGATCTTCCCCTTTATTCTGGTTTCAATAAACAAGAATAGCAGAGATGGATAAGAACACCACAATAAAACTTCTCATATATCAAGTAAAGCTGAAACAATACAACAAACTGAGAAATCCGCATACAAAGAATTAATGATCTCATCCAACATCTCTGGTGATGATCAAGATACAAAACCAAATGAAACTATAAAACATAAAACTCCTAGTAACCATGATCTCTACGCCACTCTAGAGACTCCTCAAGCATATCCTTCGTATCTGGATGGTATGGCCGTTCCATCAACTCTCAGATAAGGACGTCCCTCTTGCGTATCACATCCCATAGATAATGACAATGATCCTCCCAAGCATCTTCGCCAAAGGCATCCTCAAGCCTGGGTTTCTTCACCTCTGTACGGATCTTGAGCTCTTCCAGTGTTGATGAAGCCTCTTGGTATTTCTGCTCGAACGTGCTCCTACTTAACGTTTCTAGCAATAGCTCTCTCTCCTTTGCCTTGAATTGCGCTTTCAGCTTACCAACCTGGGCACGAAGCTGATCTTCTCTACTCTTGTTGGCCGTCACAGTGGCATTCCACTGCTCATTGAATTTGGATATCATCAGATAGGCTTTATCTAAATCCTCCTTCTTACTCCTTCGAACATCACAAGTGCTTTTCAAAGCCAGACCGACTTGCTTCCGTGCTTGTACCTGATCATCAAGTTCTTCCTTCAATTTAGTCAACATTTTTGCATTTGTCTTGGCCAAATACAGAGCTTCACCCTTATCATGCTTCAGCTGACTAATTTCCTGCTTCAGCTCTTCATTTTCTTTGCGCAGCTCTTCCTTCTCTGCCCAAAGCTTGGTGTATCTCGAGATATCAACAGTTGTAGGTGGCTCGATGACTAAGGGATACAGTGGTTCTTCAACAGGGAACGGCAACAATACCTCTTCAACCCTCTCCTGAATCCAATCCGAGTATGGATCGTAAGCTCTACAATCTCCTTTGCCCAAAGAAAACTTCCCCTTCTTATGAATCTTACCCCAAGTGTCCATGAATCGGGCCGAGATACAAGGATCAGCTACACCTGTGAAGTACAGAGATTCATGCACTTCCTCTTCTTTCAGGGGTCCTTTCAAAGCATAACCGAATTGTCTCACAACAAGAGAAGGATTATAGTTGATACCGCCTTTCCTCCCTATCAAAGGCACATTAGGAAAGCTACCACAACTGAAAATAAGCTCACGACCCAACAAGTCTCGATTGAACCAGGCAATATTCTTTTCCGTTAAACCCATAAGCCTCTTCGACCATTCGGATGAGTTCGCGGAAGTCACAAAAGCTCCAGAGCTAGGAAGGTGATCAACGAATCACTTATGCAACAACGGTGCGCAACAAGAAACCATCTTTCCTCTTCTTTTCTCATTCTTGTAATGCACTGAGTGATACAAGTCTCCTAGAAGAGTAGGTACGAGATTCCTGGAAGCGAAGATATGAAAAGCATCAAAATACACAAAGTCCGGTACATTGGGAAACAACACAATGCCGTAGACACACAGAGCTAATATAGCGCTGAAAACCATCCAACAACCTTTGTCAGCATACTCTCGGGCTTTGTCGACCAGGAAGGGCAAAGAAAATCCGGGAACTCCATTTCTACTGATAACATGATCCACCAAATCAGCAACGCTCAAATAAAGAGCGGCAGACAACTCCTCAAGATTAGGTTCTTCCTCGGAACTGAAGAAAGGCACTTTGTTCAAAATCGGAACACCCAAGATGTAAGCAAATTCTTCCAACGTAGGAACCAACACATAGTCCGGAAATGTGAAGCATCTTAGTGGAGGATCATAAAACTGCAACAAGGTATGAATAGCTCCATGCTCATAAGTCGTAAGCTTACAGACAAACTTCAGAATTCCACCATACTGCTCTCTGAAGGCTGCAAGGACACCAGACTCAGCCAAGGAAATCATACCAAATAAAGGTCCCAACTCAGGTGCCGGAAACTTGTACGCAACAATCCTCTTTCTGCTAACTTCCATCTCTGAAGAAGACCAGTACCAGAATCAAGGGATAGACGAAAACCTGTAACAGACATAAACATGCAATGTTAAAGGCAGAATGATATGCAAATGCACACATGGGATCAAGGTATCCAATGCTCAAATGCGCTGTTGTGCTGTTGACTGAATTCAACCAGAGCTCCGCTTTAATCAAAACACTAAGATAACACACTGGATAAAACACTCAGGATCAAAATTCTGCACTGATGAGAAAACCAGGGTTGGTTGAAGGCCAGGTTTCCTGCGAAAACCCATCCCTCTCACATGTGGGTTCTAGTCTTGAAAGGTACGATATGCTATGTGGGTGGTCAGCGTTACGGACTTTCGAGAAACGATGATACGTTCACCGTTTCTGGTTTGGCATCATGGTCTTACAAAGCGTTCTCACTTAGCTGACTTCCCAAATGAACGGTCTCCAGAGTCGACAGTCTCTCTAAGTCAATATTCCCTCAACTGCACCAGACGCGCAGGGTAGAATATTTCCAAAGAAAAACCTCGTCTGAATGTGAATTTCACGCGAGCTATTGCGCAGCCAAATGCCACACAAGCTCCCGCTAATCTCCACTATAATCCTATGTGTATACTCAAGCCCAGGTCTGACTTATCTCTCAATAGAATAACCCAACCCACAGCACAACAGCAACAGAAATACAATGCAATAATATACAACAAATAAAGTACATAAAGCAAAAATTGTACAAAAATAAACACCCAAAGACGCAAATAGACAAATGCTAGGATTGAATCGCATAGGGAACCAGAGTCCCCAGCAGAGTCGCCAGCTGTCGCAACTGCGAAAAACACCCGGCAAAAACAGAAGAGTCGCCACCTTTCGTTATTTATCCCAAAGAGAGGGAAAGGAAACGATCAAAAAAACCTGACGAAAAAGGGAAAGACAAGGTCATCGCAACCAAGTCCTAGATTCGGGAGTTGGTTACGCAAGGGGAAGGTATGAGCACCCCTCACGTCCGTCGTACTCGACGGGATCCATGCTTGTTGTCTATCTAAGGATGTGTTTAAACCATCTAAGCTACAGGCTTACGGGACAAAAAGAAAAGAAAAGAGAGAGACTCGGTAGAGCATCGCGTCTCTGTGCCTACGTACTTTCATCTAGTATGAAAGATCAGAGTCAACGTAGTTTGGCTAACTACGGGAGAGAAGGGGGGAGGTTGCTTGCCAAGACGTCGCGTCTTGTGCCTACATACTTTCATCTAGTATGAAAGATTCAGAGCAAACGTGGTTCGGGCGCACACGAAACCACAGATTGATTAAGTGTTTTAATCGAGTAGGGTTAAACAGTGATTCCAGCAGTTAGGGACGAAGCCTGTTTGCGGTAGAATCAAAGCTTAACGAAACTCTCTCTGGAAAAGAAGTTCCGATTAATCCCGAAGGAAAAAAGTTTGAATTTGTTTTGTATTTTTTAGTGAAGTGAATTAATTCGGTTTGTGATTCACGTTGCACTAAAGACTATGACACGGAGGCGAATGCGTCGTATATCGCCCCCAAACGGGACAGATACTAAACATTCTAGATAAGCGGGAGGAGACCCCTCACTCATCATTCCCCATGTAGCTTAAGGCTCGTAGCGCGCAACATTTATCGCCTTTATTAAATGAGTTAGCATGATTATGAGAAGAGAAGGGAGACACACATAAGGTCTAAGGGAAACTCGACCCTAACGTTGTCATGCAAAGTGATCCTAGAGTTCGGATGAAAAGGGGAAACAACTACCCTAATGTTAGCATGCATGCTTCGAACTCCTAATGTCTATCATAACCTCAAGAGGTTAGAGAACTTATGGGGAGCATGGCAAAGGGAAACAAAAACAAAGCAAAAATCATTAAGCAATTGAAAGAATAAAGCTACAAGCTAAAGAAGCAAGCACAAATGCATATGCTATGCAGCAGTACAAACAAGGGAGGGACACCTCGACCTTCAATGCAAACATGGGTAATTACAAAAAAAACAAACAAGCAAAGGGAGGAAATAGTGTAGGGCATCGGTCGCCACAAGCGCGTCTCAACCTTTAATGCAACCATGCACCTAAATAAGAGTATCTATTCATGAAGCTCTATCCTAAAATTTCTAGTAAAAAATCAAGAGGTCCCTAAGGATGTTATGAAGTCATGGTAAAAATTCCAGATCAAAACTCTAATTTTAAGAGCACTAACCTAATGCTAAACATAAAGGTGTGCTATGGGAAGTTCAATTGGGAATGGTCCTAAAGAACTAGTCCAAAACTATGTCTAAAGGCCTCTAAAAATCAGGGGGAAAATCATATAATTCACACTAAGGGTCTAGAGCAAGCATGCAAAAAATTAAGGCTAAATTCTAAACTATGAACAAGTACTAAAATCAGCAAGCCAATCATGTATTTTTGTCATTATTTAAATGACAATTTAAATGAAAAATACACAAAAAAATAAAAAATGCATCAAAAATGAAATTAAAAAGCTCAGGAATTAAAGGAAATGTCAAGGACCATTCTTTATTTTTCTCATAATTATTTGATGATTTTTCCTATTTTTTATGAATTAAAAAAAATCATGGAATAAAAGAAAAAAAATGAATTAAAAGAAATTAAAATGCAAGAACAAGTCACAGCCATCAGATCTAATTACTAGTCAACAAATCCTAAGGCCATCAGGCGCGCCACGTAGCCCTTGAGGGTATAATGAAATAGAGTGTTTCATGGAGTATCCTATGCATTGCAGTTGACTCCTACACACGGTGAGTCTTGATCATACGCGTCGATCTCAAAAGTACACTGATCCCATGATATACACCTTGCCACGTCAATTAACCCTAGTCAAACCTTCTAAGATCTAAACACAAGCGCTGGATCTGAATATAAAGTCCACCAGTCAAGCCACATCCAACGGTTAAGATGTCATCTTCTTCATTCAAATGCCAGAAAGAGAGGGAGTTTCAGGTGGCGGCCAGAGAAGACTCCGGTCGTCTTCTCCGGCGAGGGGAAAATAACCAGAACATCAAACATCACCAAATCTCATAAAAATGGTACCCATCTCTTCATCTCTCCACGTACTACAACAAGCCAGCATCCATGTTTGTTTTCTCTCAAAGATCAAGGTTATACGAAGCCAAACAGAAAATGTGCATCAGCAACATTCCTCAGCAATCTCAAAATTCTTCCCACTAATCTAATCTACACCTTACACTGATCATAAATCAATGTCCGAATCATGATATCAACCAAGAACAAGCCCTAACCGATTCATCAAAGTTTGGTTGCATCATCAAGAAACCTCACAAACAGCCTCAAGACTAATCCTAAATTCATCTAGGACCTAAAAGCAACCTAACCACATGCATAATCCACTCTAATTCACCATAATTTAGGAGTAATCGTGAAAGATAAGAAACTGATAAAAGGCTTCAACATAGGTAGATTCAAGCACCAATTCTTAATCAAAGCTATGCAGAAACACTCAGTGATGATTGGAGATGCTTCTTGAACCTCCAATTCCCTCTGAAAGTGCTTCAATGTCCAAAACCGAAAATCACTCACACCTCATTTTTTCAACTGTGTATTACCTGTTCTTGCTCAATCCATCACCAACCCTCATCTGAACTCACTCAAAATCTTATATAGAGTTGATCTGGGCTGAAATGGAGGCCCAAAATTGGCTCTATGATCCAATTCAAATTTTCACTTTTCTTCTCTTTTTCACTTCATGACAGTCACGAAAATGGTGTGTGGAAGCTTCCATTTCAGTTCATTTAGCTTGCCGAATACACCATGAACATGAAGGGCCAAGATTGATTCCTTAATTCCATGTTATGGTGTGTGTTGGAAGTGTTGCTTCACTCTTAAGTAACACATGAAATGGCCGTGAAAAAAGTCTCAATTTGAAATTCCAATAATGCCAAAGTTCTTAAATCATCAAATGCACTCAAAATATGCATAATCTTGCAATATTTTGAGCCCATATGAATTAATTTGAATTTTCCCACTTTAATGCCTTTAAAATGCCCTTTTGCAAAATTTCCTTCAACCAACTCTCATTCTAGTCCATATCAATGAACCCTTGATGTTTGGTTGGGTATATAACATCATTTTGAACAACTCTCAAGTTGGACAAATCTTCATTTGAGGTATGCATGATGGTGAAATGGACCTATAATCCAAAATGACTTGTAATCTCAACATCCCAAAATGCCCCTGTCTTACAAGCAATGTATCTTGAGTTCTACAAATCCAATCAATGACTTCTAGTACTCTTTGGAAAGCTAAGAAGATAAGGAAGAACATTCATGTTCACCTGAAGTTTAGGAGAAGCTTCCTTCTAGGTCAAAAATGGCATGGAAGTTGGTTGACTTTCAAGTACGAAAATCACATTCATCTGATGACCTGTAACTTGTCTGTCTCATAACTTGAGTTCTATAAACCCTATCAAGGACTTCTAGCACTCAAAAGAAAGCTAAGAGCATGCTCTACAAGTCTCATGTGGATGTCAAGATGAGATGAAACTTGGATCTTGAGGTATGTGGTCTTGAAGTTAGGCACTAAACCAGGGGATGTTACACTGTCAAGCTTAGAAACCCTAGCCTAGGAACTCCTCACACTCTTAATTCATGATGAGATAGTATTGAAATGATATATGGCATGCCTCAACACAAAACTCCACGATCACAGATACTTTGAATTGAGTTTTAATGTCCTTAAATTTCACAGATGACTGATAGTTAACTAGATGAAAACCCTAGATGCAACATTCTTGATTGTGGCTTCTTCCACCTCACACAACAACGTGAATAAGCTCCAACATGGCTATCAAAGCACTCAATAAGCTCTCTCAACATCTCATATCCATAATCATGAATTCACCAACCTCTGATGATCTTCCACTGGCCTCCAAGTTAGGAGCTGACCCACATACATCCATCAATCCTTTCACCAGACATTGACCACTTCTAGATGACCATTCATGCTTGAGTAACACCCCTTAATTAGGCTCAACACTCTAAGTAGACTCCTCTTGTTATGCACAACCTCTTGATCCCCTGTTCAACGAAAAATGCTATGCAATGCAAATGCTAGAAAGAAATGAAATGAAACATAAACCAAGTTAAGAAAAGGTTGGGAAAATTTTGGGGTGCTACAACGTCCTCCCCACGTCTCTACGTGCTCCCCATGCGGGAACACGCATCAACCATCTACCCACGTCCAAGAAAAAAGATCCTCCACTCCCCGGAGTTGGTGGGGCAGTTGACTTAGGACGAAGATCACATGTGGGTCTTCCCTACTTCCACGTAGGATCTTCGCGTTCATCTGGTGTGGGCCTTGTGATCCAGCCTAAAGCAGATGACCGTTGCTCCAAAGCTGGAAGCACTTTATAAATACCCTCATCCACACGAAGGTCAAATATTCTGATTCATACGCACTTTCTGTACTTACTTTCTCTTCACTCCCCTTCTCACTTTGACATCGAAGTGTGTTACAGGTACACCCCCTTCCTCTTCTCCATCACCGGCTAATTTGGAGCTAACAAAATGTTATTGGCTGCTGATCCTCTTTTTGATCCAGTAATATATATATATATATATATATATATATATATATATATATATATATATATATATATATATATATATATATATATATATATATATATATATATATATATATATATATATATATATACACACACACACACACACACAATACCAAAAAGACCTTTAGCAGCGCTTAAAAGCGTTGCCTAAAGTGGCGCAGCTATAGGTCCACTTTTAGTAGTTCTTTTTCAGAAAAGCGCTCTATTTTCCCCCACCTTTAGCAGCGCTTTTGAAAAGCGCTGCCTAAAGTGTATTTGCTGAATACTTTTTAGCAGTGCTTTTGCAAAAAAACACTCTCTATTCCCCCCCTTTAGCAGCGCTTTTGAAAAGCGCTGCCTAAAGTGTATTTACTGAATACCTTTAGCAACGATTTTCTTAATAAAAGCACTACCTATTCCCCCCCTTTAGCAGCGCTTTTTTAAGTGTTGTCTTTTCCCCTCCTTCCCCCCAATAGCAGCGCTCTCTATACCCCCCCCCCCTTTTAGCAGCACTTTTTCAAGAAAAGCGTTGTCTTTTCTTCACGTCATTGAATTTTTTTAAAAAAAAAATAATTTTTTCATAGCGTTTTTTGGTAAAAGCGCTGTCTATTTTTCATATTTTTTTAGAAACGATTTTTGTTGAATTATGTTGCACCATTTTTTATGATTTTTTCCATAAACCTGCTTATAACAATTACATTCACCACAGGCCTTTATTTCAACACTTTGGCATTATATATACCATAATCATTGTAATTCAAAATATAAACCTGCTTATAATTCAACACATTATAATTCAACACAAGCCGATCCTTGCAACAGCTTCACAAATGCATTCACTATACATATAATTACAAAATCGATAACTTCGCAAGTACATTCACTATACATATAAATACAAATTCTATATTTCTGGATCCTCACAACAACTAACTTCTAGATCAAAGTATATCAACAAATTCCAAAACTACATACGACTTCCAGAAATATAATTATCCAGTAGTATGTACATAACATCACAACAACACAAATCTCTGTAAACTCTGATCAAAAGACAGAAAGACAATATATATACCTTATACAATTCTCATCTCAAGAATGTATTGACACCATTCCTTCGTAATTTCTTCTAATTTGTCTTTCGAGTAAGTACCACACTTGAATTATCAAAGTACTACATAATATAACATAATATGCATGATTTAGTTTTAAAAATAATTACTCGGATGAAATATCAGTTAAAAATTAAAATAAATCATATTACTTATAAATCCATACCATGTTTGGAATATCTATTTGACCCAAATGAATAATTTCCTTCATAAACCTCAATACAAAATATCCGCAATCAATCCCATTGCGTCGAGGAGGACATTGTAAATGGAAAAAACAAACAAATATATATCAGGATATATAGTTTAACAAGTTTTATGAAGTAGAATCACTACAACAGTCAAAAGTGTGAAAATATACCTGCACTCTGATCCAGCTAATGTTGTTAGCCTTCCTTTTTGGCACTGTTGCTTGTCTTTGTGATCGGAATATTTGTATAGCTCTAACATAATATAAACGAATATTTAGAACAATCTCACATGATAAATAAAGATAATTATTCAGAATAATATATCTCATCACTTACGTATCAACCATATTCTTCATATCAGGATATTTTGGTTGATCACCATCCAATGAATCCAGATAATACATTATTTCTATTATCGGATTAATTGCAGCCAACAACCAGTGTCCACTGTAAAGTAAGACAAAAGTTTAGACGGAAATGTTATATAGAATGGCAAAAAACAAATAATTATAATAAATGAATTTAGAATGAAATCTAACCCATGGCCAGTATTATATGGCAAAAAAGTATAACTTCTCTGTATCTGTGGCCATAAATGCTTGGACTAAGTAATCTCTGACTACATCTGGAGTGTGATCGATTGACTGTGCGTTGATACAACTAGAAGATAAGAATGCGAACCTCTCTGTCAATTGATGCGAGACCAACAACTTTTCATACAAGAACTTTAAATAAAAACATAATCAACATTAGAACATTCATTGAAATGAGCAAATAAACTGTTCAATTATTTAATCAAAATTGATCGGAGTACCTGATGTATGAATGCATAACACCGATGCCTAATTCAGGATGTTGGAAAATCTGATCCAAATCCTCTTTAGCAATTGTTTCGGCATAAGCAAAACCGAAAATACCTTCCTCCACAGGTATTTGACGAATACCACCCTCTACCACATTTTTTGTTCCTACATATGTTTCAAGGCACAACCTCAATCGAGGAACAAATGCCTTTTTTGCCTCGGCCTTTTTTTTGTTGGATACCTTGATAGATTCAGGCATCTTACCCTTGTTGACTTGTTGCGACTCTTGAGCATGAACCTAAAATTCATATAAGTTAGGTAGTTAATGTATAAGATCGTAAAGCTATTGAAATCAGAGGATATAATTGACATTTTCTATGCATATATATCAATTTATGTAGTAGTATCTTTTTTTTGATGCAGCTGACTCGGTTTCCCGCACAATCCCCTTATCTTTTAATTTGGATTTTGTAGGAGTTTAAGATCATCATGTAAGTAAATGGTACGTAAATGTAAGAATAACTTACATGTATGGGTCGTAAAACATTTGAATACTACAAGGTTCATAATGGTGTTCAACCTACCTCATCATCTATGAAAATGAGATTTGACGACCATGCAATATACGATCCTATTGCGTCTCCCACCAATGTTGCATCCGAAACACCGTCTGGTATAGGCAATAACGCACCTCCCTCTAAAGCAATATCAACCGGTACTTTCAAAAATTCAGCAGGGAGCGGTTTATGGTGATGTAAGTCTCCCAAAGTGTTATGCACTTTTCCCTTGCCAACCATGCGATAAGTCGGTGATGATAAATAAAGCCGACAAGGTGAAATGCCTTAAACTAATAATGAATATGATTAATGTGTCAATTAAGAAAATTTTGCCAAATTAATTTCAATGTAATATATATAATTACCTCAGGAAGCTGCTGCTGAAAATTAGAATTGATACTATCTTTGTCACTAGTATCTTTACACTCTGGATAGCACCTTTCTGACTTGTATCTCTCTTTGTCCTTTTGCAATTCACAAATTTGAGCTTTCAATTCCTCCAATGAATCCATCACTTATTTATTGCAAGGATTTTAATTCTTTGGCTTCTTATACAATTTTGTTGGAGTGACACCAAATCCCTTACCCCTCACACGACCAGAATACTCAGGAATATTTAACACTCGACTCAGTACGCTCCTGCAATCATCACCCTCAGCTGCAGTTATAGCCTGGGATTGACTCTCCTGAAATATAGATAAAATCATAAATATATTATATGCATTTGAGTTTATGACAGAAGTAATGTTGTACTTACACATTTCTTAAATACTTGTTGAACTTCTTCCTGAACGACTCCATCTCTACCCACACGGGCAGCCTTCCATAAAACATGGTCTGAAAGAGATGTTGCGTCACTTTTCTCCTCTTCTAACTACACAATAAGACAGATAATAAGCTTCACTTTTCTCATATTCTAACTATATCATATTAAAGCATTTATACATACTTAATATTTTTTGTTGTAAGCGTGCATATCCCAAACGCCCTTTTTTGTATGGATACGTGGATTTTGATGCTCGTTATGATTTACGTCACTCACAGCCTGAAAAACAAGTTTAAGTCATATCAGAACTCATGTGGAAGAAGTATATATATTATACATTGTTCATGATAAGTTAGAATTACATGAAATTCTTGGGTTCTTTGCTTGGCAACAAATGTTTCCCATTCTTCAACTGAAATCAGATCAGCATACTTCTTTGGATGCTCTGATTTGACAAATTTGCCATCAGAATCCTAAAGAAATTTGTTCGTTAAAACTGCTCTAAATCCTCTTATTTGTTTTTCGGCCAATTGAAGACAATATTTTTCCCGGTCGTCATCAATATTAAAAGACCTCTGCAAACAAATAAACATACATATAGTATGTTAGTATAAGTAATTTAAAGACATAACCATCGACATAATTAAAAAATATCAGATATCATACCTTTATCTCACTCCATATTTTTTCTTTAACCGATTTTAACAAAGGAATTCTCCAATTATCGCAAGTGATTGGAATTTGCGAACGAACAAGTGCCCCAATGTAACTTGTCAACATCACACCGTTAGGCTCAATTAATTGGTCTGTTTCATTCCAATTCACATCATACTTTATACCTTTATCTCTCGCACGAATGATTCCTTTCATAATTGTTATTCTTCTTATAATATCTCCTTCCACGTCTTGTGCTGGTTCGTTTCCATCATGTTTAGAAGTATCATGTGATTTCTCCTCGTTGGTAGCCATAATACTTGTAATTCAGAAAAACTAAATTATGAAATGAATGACAAATATTAATATATATGAAAAGAAAAACATATAAGTGAGAAATATATAAATAAGAAAAACATATATATAATTTTATTGAATGACATAACATATAATTTTATTGAATGATATAATATGTAATTTTTTAAGTACCTTTGTCACTAACATCTCCTTCTTTTCTTCGTTGGAACGTGGTTTACTTGTCTCTTAACAACACGGACGGATGGATTGATCCAAATTCCCTCTTTATGATCATTTCTAATATATGATTCGTCCGCTCTAATATTCTCATCTTGATCATCTACAATATAAGATTCCTTCTCAACATCAACATCACCCTGATCTCCAATATTATCATCGATTACTTTGTTGGAAAAAAGAACTATAGACCATTTCGTACTTGTCGGATCAGTGATATAGAACACTTGTTTAGCATGCGTGGCTAGGATAAAAGGTTCATCTTTGTACCTCACCTTATTAAGATCCACCTGCAAAAATCCTGACTTATCCATTCGTATGCCACTATTATTTTCAAACCACTTGCATCCAAAGATAGGAATCTGAAACTTCTCATAATCAAACACCCAAATGCGCTCGATAACCCCAAAATATGACAGATTTGCATATTTGGGGTTTAAGTCCTTGACACTTGAAATGTGCATTGTTTCAGCAAGCACGGTGACACCACTATTTTGCATTGTACTTTTATCATCTTGTTCTTTGGTATAAAATGTGTATCCATTAACACATGCAAACTTGGACGATATGCTAAACATCTCAACCTTTCTGTTATTGAAGCGGGATCAGAATAAAACTTTGAAAATATGTGATCCTTGAACCATGTTATAAAACTTCGATTGTGATCACGCACTATCCAATTTTCATTTCTATTCAGATTTAAACCTCGGAGAACGTCCTTGTGCATTTCAACATACGGCTCAACCTCAATGTCATTGTGCAGAACATACAAATGCACTTGCTCCCATTCATCCCTTGAAACTGTCACAACTTTATTTCCAATTAACTGTTTTCCTACTATTTTTTCAATAACATGAGATTTTGGGAGGCCAATGGATTGAACATTTGACAAATATTCAGTATAAAACTCAATCGCTTCTTAAAAATGTATCGTTCAACAATACATCCCTCTAGTCGACTTCGGTTTTTCACAGACACTTCAATATTTTCATATAACGTTCAACAGGGTACATCCATCTCATATAAGCTGGTCCACACAATTGTGTCTCTTTCACAAGATGAACAACTAGATGTACCATTATGTCAAAAAATGATGGAGGAAAATATATTTCAAGCTCACACAAAGTAATAATTATTTCTTTTTGCAATGTTGGTAAGATCGCAGGATCGATCACCTTACTACAAATTGACCTGGAGAAAAAAAACAATTTAGTTATTGCGCTTCTCACTTTTTCTGGAAAAATAGAACGTATACCTATTGGTAGAAAATGTTCCATTATAACATGGCAATCATGTGTCTTTAAACTCTTTAACTTAAGGTCTTTCATAGAAATAAGTCTTCTAATATCTGAAGAGTATCCTTCTGGAACTTTAACTTAACTTAGAAACTTACACAATATCTTTTTCTCCTTTCTAGATAAAGCATAAGTAGCAGGTGATAGATATGTTCAATTTCCTTTCTTCAAGGGTCCTAATTCATTTCTTATTCCCATCACTACCAAGTCCTTTCTTGCTTTAAGGCCATCCTTAGACTTTCCTTGTATATTGAGTAATGTACCAATAACACTTTCAAATACTTTTTTTTTAATATACATAACATCAAGAAAATGTCTTATATACAACAACTTTCAATACGACAATTCAAAAAAAATTGACCTCTTCTTCCACCCACGCATGACAAGCGTATGAGCAAAAGGCTTGCCAAACTTAGTACTCACATCTTTCACCTTTTCAAAAATTTGTTCACCTGTCAATGTAGGTGGAGCTCTACCTTGTTCTGAATTTCCATTAAATGCTTTTCTCTACCCACGGTAGTGATGATTAGAATTTAAAAATCTACGATGACCAAGAAAGACATTCTTCTGACCAAATTCCAATCGCGTCCAATATGTGTTTTCTTCACAGATAGGACACACACATTGACCTTTAATGCTATACCCCGATAGATTTCTGTATGCTGGAAAATCATTAATTGTACCAAACAACATCGCCCTTAGATTGAAACTTTCTTTCCTATATCCATCATAAACATCCACACCGTTCTCCCACAAGCTCTTTAAGTCTTCGATCAAAGGTGTCAAGTATATGTCTATGTCATTCCCTGGTTGTTTAGGTCCAAAAATTAACATAGATAACATCATGTACATACGCTTTATACATAGCCATGGAGGTAGGTTATAAATCATAATAATTACAGGCCATATGGAACGTGAGATACTTTGCAGACCATGCAAATTCATTCCATCAGTTGATAATTGCAAGCGAAGGTTTCTAGCTTCTTCTTCAAAATCAGGATACTCATTATCAATTTTCATCCACTGTGGTGAATCTGCTGGATGTTGATACTTCCCATCTATAATTCTATCATCTGCATACCATGTCAAGTGTTTTGCATCTGTTTCATTATGAAACATGTGTCTAAATATTGGAATTATAGGAAAATACCATAAGACTTTTGTTGGTGACAACTTTTTCTTTTACCGATATACACTGCATTTAGGACACTCGTTTAATGATGCATATTCATTTCGAAACAAAATGCAATCATTTGGACAGGCATGTATCTTATCGTAGCTCATGCCAATAGAGCATAACATTTTTTTAGCTTCATAGGTTTGATTAGGAAGAACATTATCCTCCAGAAGCATCTCTTTCATAAGGGCTAATAACTCTGGTGAAACTTTTATCCGACCATCCATTACCCACCTTTAAGTTGTACAACTTTAATACCACAAACAATCTTGTGAAAGTAGTGCAACCTTTATACAACGGTTTCTCTACATCGCTTACCAACCTCTCAAACATCTTGGGACAATCCTGAAGATCTTCTTCAAGTGCTTCTGCAATCTCTTCGACTCGATCACAATCATATGTATCTCTGCCATTGTCATTTGAAGCATATGTTGTATTATCCCCCGGTTCAACATTCTCATTACTTATCTCACCATGTAATGTCCAACATGTATAACTTCGATCAATTCCATGTCTCTTTAAATGAGATTCGAACTGAACTGCGTCAATCCGACGCCCATAACAACAACCTAAGCAAGAACGTGTGATCCTACTAAGGTCTTTGGCGTGTTCAACAATAAACTTAACAAATTTTGATACCCCATTCTCGTACTCGTTTGACAATCGATTGGAAGACATCCATTTTTTATCCATACAAATTAAGTAGGCTAAACTAAACTAAGTAAGCTAAACAAAAACAACGATTACCTGTAGCACTTGTAGAGAAATCACCAACTTCTAGAACCACACAGTAAGATTCTTGGAAACGATCACAAGCTTCACAAGTAACCCCTATAACAAATTAACATACAAATTTAATTCATGTTATCATCAACAACATCAACATCAACACTAACAACATCAAAATTAACAACATCAATAACAACATTTGGAATCGCATTGAACGTCAGAAAACGATACACTTGGTATGAAGCAACTAAACTAAGTAAGCTAAACAAAAATAGCGAATACCTGTAGCACTTTTAGAGAAATCACCAACTTCTAGATACATAGTAAGATTCTTGGAAACGATCACAATCTTCACAAGTAACCCCTATAACAAATTAAAATACAAAATTAATTCATGTTTTCATCAACAACATCAACATTAACAACATCAACAACAACATTTGAATAACAACCAAAGGTGAGCATTTCAATAACAATAAGATTCATGAGAATTTCAATAAAGAGTATTCTATATTCTTTTTAATGTCTCAACCAATCTATTGAAGATGAGCGTAACCTCTTCATGCTTATATACAAATCCTTGTGATTTTTTAAAAGCAACATAAACAAGTCTTCCAAATCTCTAGTAATGTTGTCCATGAAACCAATATTATGAAGGATTATAGTTTTGGTCTCTATATTAGAATTATTTTTTATATTAAACTTGATGATGTTATTTGTAATTTGTATTAGCGGAGAGGGAATGTTGTGTTTTTTTTCATTGAAAGATAGTATGAAAGTTTACCTTTATTATATAACATATAACATATGTTGTTTAAAGGTATTAAAAGAATATGTTTTGATAACTAATAATACATTAATCATAACTTTTCTATTTTTACTAGTGATTTTATCGAATGATCAGAATCTGAGATGGGTCAAAGACGAACGTCTGTGATGCTGGGTGTGTAAGAGGAGGATACAGTTACGGGTACAAGTGTCTTGGCTATTTTTGGATGGTGGAACCATGCGTGACGGGCATAAACTGACGGGGAGAAGTGTTGTCACCAAGGGTAAATGGGTCAGCTCCCCTGTTGGAGGGGAAGAAAGGTAAATTCTCCCCCCAAAGAGGTTGGACATATGCAATTGGGTCGTTTTGGGAGCAGAACTGGATTGGGCCATGCCTAGCCATTGGGCCAGTCCGGAACAGTATCCCTCCAAGTCGTTGTTACCGAGCATGGTAGAGATGACTTAAGGGTGGCCTGCTTCTCGGGCAGAGTCGTCGTACGTTTCCTCGTGTTCGGGTGACCACTTGTCTGTGGCCGTTGGAGCCGGGGATATTGATATTCAGGGAGCCCAACGGTTAATGAGATCTGAAGAGTGAGGATGCCATGTGTGCCTCGAGCCGTGTGCCGCATTAAATGCATAATGATGGATAGGCTAGGGTCATGATGATGCCCTACGCGTGCGTGCTCGTGCACGTGCTTGGAGCTTCCCTATAAATTGTGAGGGAATTCGTTCATTCAAAACTTTTACTTCCCTCTCTTTTTGTGCCCGTCTCTGCAACCGTCATCCACTGCCATCAATTCTGCTCCAACCACCGTATGACGCCCAACCAGAACCGCATTCCTTTCAGTTCGTCTTCCTTGACCACATAAGTGCACTAATCCTATACTTATTCTTTATTTTTCCTTGTTTTGATGCTTTAGATCGCATGTGGTTAGGACTGAAACAACTTAGTTAGGGCGTGTTTAGTGGTAGACGGTGGAACGACCATCTGTCTGTCACCGGCGGCGTAGCTAGTCCTTTTAGGAAAGGCAAGTTAACAACCCTTAGGTTCAGATGATTTGTGGTAGGGGAGACATAATTGTGTCATTGTTAGGAAATCCCGAATTCTGGTGGTTTCCCTGTGAGTCCACAGGGCTTTATAGCCGGGGGCTATCCCCGGATGCTTTAGGTAGAATCGTCGGGCACCTTCCCCATTTGTTTAGTTGTGCCATTTGAGTAGGGCTTAGGTCGAGGATGCTCTTCTTCGGCCCTTTTCGCGCCCTTTAACTTGACTAGCAGTGGAAGAGAAGATTTGATTTTGCCATCGAATTCACTGTTTTCCTCCGCTTTTTAGGTAAAAGAGATGTTGCGCAGGGAAGAAGAAGAGCATCCCAGGGATCCATCCGAGGACAACTCCTCGGAAAGTACGGATACAAATGATAGTTCCTCATCTCCAGTGGTCGTGGGGACGTCTACTACGCTGTCGCTGGTAGACGAGTGGACCGTTTCCAAGCCTATGGAGCACGCGCCTATATTTGCTTCTTATATTGGGGACACCTTCACCATGGTGGGACCGGAGGGAGAATGAAAGGTGCACTTTCCTTCTGGAGAAGACCTTATTTTCTCGGCATAAGAGGAGCATTTCCCTATGTATGAGTACGTCTTTAAGGAGATAGGGTTGAGGTTGCCCTTTACTGATTTTCAGCGTGTCATCTTCATCCATCTTGATCTGGTGCCTTCTCAGCTGCACCCAAATTCTCTCGCCTTCATGCGGGCATACGAGCTGGTATGCGAGCATCTGCAGATCGGGGCCACCCTCTCTCTTTTCTTCACCATTTCCCACCTTCAACGGCAGGTGTCGGGGATGAGGTTTGAATGGGTTTCTTTGAAGCAAGGGAAGAAGTTGTTCAAACCTTTCTCCAAATCTATCTAAACATTCAAGGAGAGGTTCTATGTGATCGAGTTGGTGTCGGAGGTAGCCACTGATTCGATGTTCGTATAGGAGGTCTCCATGGATGAGAAAAATAAGGACTTGATAGATAAGGAGGGAAAGATAGTTGCCTGGAGACTTTTTACTTTTCCATATTGTTGGAGAGGGACTCACTTTACCTGCCCAACTGACGAGTATATAGTTGGCCCTAACTAACTGGCGGAGGATGATAAAGCCAACTATGCCAAGATGGTGGCTTACGTGGATAACTTCCTTCCTGCCCAGTGCTTGACTCGCGCCGGGAAAATTTTGTACAAGGAAGATGGTGGGTTGCATGTGGAAGCCCGACACATCAACACAAAGGAGCTCCTCGAGTGTCGTACTCGCGGGGAGGCTCTTGAACTCTTGGGTAGTTGTCACTTCTTCCTTATTCTACTCGAAATATTTCTTTCTCCGTGCTTATGTGTCTATTATTTTTGTAGGTAAAATGCCTTCAGCGCAGGAACGGATGATGAAGCATGCTCAGGGGAAGATGAAGAGTGGTGCTGCTCTAGGTAAGAGTCGTCTCGGTCAGCGGACGGTTCCCCCTGCATCTGGTTCGGGTACATCATCTTTCACTCCTCCGCCCACCCAGACATCGTCCCTGCCTGTGAGCTCGAGGGCCAAGCGTCCTCGAGCAAACGAGGTGGTGGACCTCAGCCGGAAGTCCGCTAAGAGCAAATATGAGCTTCCCCCTACTTTCTCGACAGGAAGTTCTTCGAGGGGGGCTCTCTGTCCATTCCTTGGGTGGAGTCACTGAGGCTCGAGGAAATGGATTGTCTTGCTAAGAGGGATAATCTTGCTGAGAATTCCTTTGCCTTAATGAGGGTCCTGGAGATGGTTGTGGTCTATACCGAGGAAAGCTCTCCACTGAAGTTGGATATGAAGAAATCCCAGGCTACGATGATGTGTTGTACCCCAAAATTTGCCCAACCTTTTCTTTACTTGCCTTATGTTTCCACTGCATTGTTCTAGCATTTGCATTTGCATATCATTTTTCATTTGCAGGGGATCAAGAGGTATGCATAGCAAGAGGAGGTTTATCAAGGGTTCCAAGCAAGCATGAGTGTTCATCAAGTCATTAGAAGCTGGTCAGAGCTCTTTGAGAAAGTGAGTGGATGTATATTGCTTATCTCCTATCTTGGAGGCCAATTGAGGATCATCTGAGGATAAAAAGTTCATGGATATGGATATGAGATGTTGTGAAGCTCATTGAGTGCCTTGAGATCCATTGTGGAGCTTATGCAAGTTGTTATATCATGTGAAAGAGGTTGCAGTCAAAGGATTGTACATCTAGGGTTTCATCTGCCTAGTGCAAGATCCATAGTGGATTTGAAGGAGATTAAGACATAGTTATAAGTATTTAGAGTCATGGAAAGTTGTGTTGAAGCATCTAAGATGTTATTTCAAGATCAATTCAAGGAGAATCAAGAGTGTGAGAAGTTACTAAATTAGGATTTCAAAGGTTTGTCAGTGTAAAATCCCCTATTTAGTGCCCAACTTCAAGACCACATATCTCAAGATACAAGTGTAATATCACTTTGACATGAACATCAAACTTGTAGATAATGTTCCTAGCTTTCGTTTGAGTACTAGAACTCATCCATTAGGTTTCTAGAACTCAAGATATGATGCTGGCAAGTTAGAGGTCCCAGATGAACTCTATTTTCAGTAAACAAAAGTCAACCAACTTCCAAGGCACTTTTGACCTAGAATCATGTTTCTCCTCAATGTTTGATGAACATGAAAGTTTTTTCTCATGATCTCAGCTTTCCAAAAAGTCCTAGAAGTCCTTCATCACATTTGTAGAACTCAAGTTATAAAGCTTGCAAGGCAGGGGTATTTTGGGAAAGTGAAATTATAGGTCATTTTGATTATAGGTCTTGTTCATCCACTTATGCACTTCAAATGAAACTTTTCCCAACATGAAAGTTGCTTCAAATGGTATCAATTACATCCTTGAATCTCAATTTGTCATTGATTTGGCATGGATATGAAGATTGGTTAAGAAATTCAATGGAAATTTGAACTTAAAGTCATGAATTAAATTGAATTGGTTTTAATTCATTTTCATGTCATGTTTGTGCATATTTTGAGTCACAATATCACAATAAGGGGAATGCACAAATTGGATTTGATTTATGTAAGCTAGAACATGTGAAAATGCAAGTAACTTCAAGTAGAAGTTGCACATTCAATCTCCATCATTAGATCAAATCAAGGGAGAATTTACATCCACATGATCAAAACACACTCTCAGCAGAGGATTTGAGTGATTTTCCAAGGGAATTGGTGCCAGTTTCACGTGTGCATGAACTTGAATTTCCAAATTGGGCATTTCAAAATTACACTCTACTCAGCCACAATTGGGCCTCCAAAACATTCCAGATCCATCATATAAAAGCTTCAAATTGAATTAGAGCTCTCATTCGTGTATTTTGGTGAAGAAAGAGCTCAATTATAGTTGGAGAATTCAAGAGAAAAGTGGAAATCGTGAATTGAAATTGAAGCAGTTTCAAAGCAAATCAAAGCCAGCATTACCTTCCTTGAACTTCATAGAGTGATTTTGCAGCATTTGAGCAAGCTTAAGCACCTGTAGAAGCTCCAATAGAGAGACTCTGTTAGGTATTCTTCTCTTCCAAAATTCTCACTCAATATGCATTGATTCTTCATAATTCTTGTTGCATACTGAAGACCTACACGTGTAGGCAAATTCTGGATAGGTTCTTGATGTGTTTGTGAACATTTCAGTTATGTGCTCAAATCTTTGATGCTTCGATTCTCTTTGTTTACGCATGAAAAATGAAAATGGAACCTAGATTCATGATCCTTGCAACTTGGTGTTCATTTTGATCGAAAATTTTGTTGAAATTGGTGAGGTTTTGAATCTCAGCTTCAGACAGGTGCGCCGGAGAAGACGACCGGAGAACAGTGCTCCTGCGTCTGGTTCCATTTTCAGTTTGCCTGCGTGGATGCCACATGTGTATGGTTGAATCTTTGGCCAGCTGAGATCATCGGATCAGATGAAGCTGACTTGCCTGCGTGTCTGTTGACCAGGCCATGTCAATTAGTGAAACGCTGCGTTTCACTAATTGATGCGTTTGTGTTTTAATTGGGCTTGGCTTGCTTTTTGCGCCCCCATCTCCTTGAAGCCCAATTGTTTTGCCTTGCCTGATTGCTATTCACACCGTTGCTCTTTTTTATTTGTTTTTTATTTTTGTTTTATTTCTTTTTAGATTTAATTCATTTTAAAATACTTCCAATAATATTAAAATTCCAAAAAAATATTTTTAGGACATTTTGAGATGTCATTTAATTTTAGGAAATTTTTATTTTATTTTTTGGATTATTTTTCAATTAAAAATGGAATTAAAGATTGGAAGTGTTTTTGAATGAGTTTTTTCTTAATCTTTTGGTTTCATGCTTTATTTTTGATTCAATCTTTTGATCCAACGAATGAGAATCATTACTCATTTTAATAATGAGTTGAATAATTTTTGAGGACACATTTGCCCCTGGTTTGACTTTTTTTGGTTTGACTTTGACTTCATTTTTGTTGACCCTCGACAACCCTCCTTCAAAATGGTACACCCTTGTGAATCAATTTCTTTGGTGGTGTTTTGAAGTGACTTTGATTATGATCTTTTGGCCTCTGATTGCCAACTCTTTAATGTTCATTTGAGATTTTATTTGGCTATTTTTGAACCTTTTTCCTAATTTTTAGGTGACTTGCAAGTCAAGGTACTTCTAAGGGAGGTTCACACAAGCACTTGACCTAGTTTGAATGGGAAATGACTTCTATGGATCCCTTGAGCTCCCAATTCTTTTTGATTCATACTTATAACATGTTGAAGTATTTGAATGCTCATTTTTAGGTTATAAACTTGTTCATTTCTTGTTGAGATTTGCATTTCTGTTTAGGCTTTTCACTTGATGTTCAAGTGTTGAATGTGCTTAAGACCTAGGTCTTTCTCTATGCCTATGCTTGCATTATCCTTTGTGCTTTTCCTTCTTTGGTTTATGAACCTTTTCCTCTTATCTTTGCTTCTGTCCAATGACCTTAGAGTCCCATTTGAGTTGGTTTAGTCCCTCCTTTGGAGGTACTTGACGCATATCATGAATGGTGATTCTTTGAGGACTTCTCTTGTGTGTTCTTGCATGATCCTTGAGATGGCTTATGGTTGAGTTGGTAAATTTGAGTTCCTTGTTATCCTCACATTGCCTCCCATTCTCTCATTTGATCATGCCTTTTTCCCTTTCTTTTGGTTTGCCTTTGGGCATTGTGGTTGATGGAAAATGGTTGTAGGACTTGTTCTCCCATTTCATCCCACTTTTGTATGCTTGTTTGATCTCTTTTGTGTGCATTCTTTCTCCCTTCTTCTTTGCATCTATCATATGCATGCTTGAGGTTGAGATGTGCTTGTCGAGGCTACTGCACCACACTTTTTTCCTCCCTCACCTTCATTCTAATTGTGCATTACATGTTTGCATACTTGCATTGTCTTATGCTTTCTTCTTCTTCTTCTTTTGTTCTTCTTTGCCATGTTCCCTTAGGATCTCTAATCTTCCTTGTTAAAGGTTGATTATGATAGACCTTAGGCTTGAATCCATGCATGATAACATTAGGTAGCATTCCCTTTTACCCCAATCATAGGTGCACTTGGTATGAAAACATTAGGTTGAGTCTTAGTCTCCCTTTAGAGTGTCTTTCTCTTCTCATCTCAAAACACTCTCAAAACATCTAATAAAGGTTAAGGATTGTTGTGCATTACGAGCCTTAAGTGTAACACCCCCTTTATATACCCCCAAATAATACAAATAATCATTCAGGCATAATTCAAAATTTCATCAAAGTACATTTATATCATGGCATAAAAGGGGCATATCACATTATACCAAAAATTCAACACATACAACACCTGCTCAACAGATATGCAACATCGGGGTAACACCCACAAAAAAATATTTAGAACAAAGGCGGAAACATCCAAATATTTCATAATCTCCAAAACATGTATTCACATATACAATTATCATTCACCATGTTTACAAAACATATCATCAGCAGATACATACACAGGTGTATCACAAAAGAATCAAAATAATCCCTAACTACCCGGTGCCATATATCAGAGCCAACCGACCAAAAAGACTGAAGCCACGCTTCACAAAAGATCTCCAGCAATCTAATCTGTAATGCCTCATAGAGCATTATAAAACAGCAGAAGGGTGAGAAACGATATCATAATACATAATGCATATAAACATATATACATATACATATAACATCCAATAACATCGCTCGCGTTCTCACCACAACTCATCTCACTACACCGTACATCCCAATGTATTCAAAAATATCTATTTACAAATAGAACACTAAGCATATACAATATGCATCATCAATGTTTATATTGATTCATAAACATACACACCTATACAGATATACTCACACATACATGTATCTTCAAGCATTCCATTCATGCCAATTATCAACAATTTACATAAACATCTACAATCATGTTTATTCACCATACATCATGCAAGGATGATAAATGCAAATCATAGAGGCCAACTCGCTACTCTACGCAAATGTAATACGATACCGACTTAATCGTCCATCAGATTCTCCTACGAATCAATTCACTCACGCCCCTCACGGGTACGCTATAACTCATCAGATTCTCCTAGGGATCACACCATTCATCAGATTCTCCAAGGAATCACGTCGCTCATCAGATTCTCCAAGGAATCACATCACTCATCAGATTCTCCGAGGAATCACATCACTCATCAGATTCTCTAAGGAATCACATCACTCATCAGATTCTCCAAGGAATCACATCACTCATCAGATTCTCCAAAGAATCACATCACTCATCAGATTCTCCGAGGAATCACATCGTTCATCAGATTCTCCAAGGAATCACATCACTCATCAGATTCTCCAAGGAATCACATCACTCATCAGATTCTCCAAGGAATCACATCACTCATCAGACTCTCCTAGGAATCCTATCACTCATCAGACTATCCTAGGAATCCTATCACTCATCAGACTCTCCTAGGAATCAACATCACAAGAATGTACTTCATGATGCTTCACATGCAAAATGACTCCATACACTTCTTGAAATGCATACATGTTTACAAACATACTCATGCATTCATCCCATATATTCATTATGCATTCACAATATATATACATATCACAATACATATATACGTATTCATCATTCATTCACACCAATTCATACCTGGTTTATATTCATCATTCGATCTCAACATGCATTTCTATTCAATTGAAGTAAATGCACCAAATTGCCAAACGGCCACATTCCACACTTCACAAATCACAAACTAGGATTCACGCCATACAGCTACCCACAGCACATATAACAGCATATATTTAGTCATCTCAGACAAGGAATGATCGCAACCAAACCACACAACCAATTCACGAATGGAAAATACAAAAAAAGAAAATATGTTGGTGTGTTCGCTAACCTTCGCCTGGCGAAGCCCTCCAGCGAATGCTCACTGCCATTCGCCTGGCGAACTCGCTGGCGAAGACAAACAAAAGCTACTACCATAGATTCGCTACCACGTTCGCTGGGATTCGCCCGACGAACCCTATCGCTACCACCTTCGCCTGGCGAACATGCCAGCGAAGACTGATCTTGGCCACTGCCATAGGTTCGCTAACCACTCGCTGGGCTTCGCCTGGCGTAACCTCGCTACCACTCGTCTGGCGAATGCTAGCGAACCTGCGAAACGAGAAAATCCCCACTGCTCCAAAATCACCAAAACCTCAAGAATCGACCGATTAAATCCAAATCAGTCCCAGTAGTATAGCCCACTCATCCCCCGACTAAACTACACCAACTATTCTAGATCCTAACCCATAAAACTCAGTTTCTACCGATTAAACCAATTTCCGACCTAGAAATGGAAACATAAAAAACAATCCAACAAATCCAATCTAGCACATACATGATCATATACATTATTAAGATGATAAAACTTCTCACCCTTACCTGATTAATCGCAAGCTAAGGTTGATTCTTGATGTTTTCCAAAGTTTCCTCTTCTTTCTCTCCTCTTTCTCTTCTCCTTCTTTCTTTCTCTTTTCTTTCCTTCCTTTCTTACTATCTCTCTTTCTCTTCTATTTCCTCTTTAATATCTTCCTATTATTTTTCCCAAAACATCTACTAACTCAATATCTCATAAAATATCCAACTTATCATTAAATAGGAAATGTCCAAAATACCCTCCAACTATTTTCTTCGAAAACTCCCAAAATCGGGTAAAATAGAATAATATGTAAACATAACATATCTCCACGAAAGTTCCACATCAAAATAATATTCACCCAATTAAAATCAAAAAGGACTTAACGAAAAAGGGATAATCGAAATCGGGGCGTTACATTAAGTACTTGGGAAATGGCGATTGGGGGGCCTCCTCTCAATCATCTAGAGTGTTTAGCGTATGTCCTTTGGACGATATGCGACGCATTCGCTCATAGGTCATAGTCTTTAGTGCAACATGAATTACAAACAATAATCAATGCACTTCTTCTCTAAAAAACATAAAACAAACTTCAAATATTTTTATCCTTCGGGATCTTAATTTGGAAAACCTTTTTCCTAAGGAGAGTTTTGTTAACTCTTGGTTCTATCGCAAATAGGTAACGCCTAAGTCTCCAATGGTCGAGCTGCACACACCTAACTGCTAGAACTAAGTTTTAACCCTACTCGGGCCTAAAACATTTTGAACCAACCGGTGTCCTTGTTAGCCCGAACTACGTTTGCTCTGATTTCTCGTACCATACGAGACCACGTAGGCACAAGACGACGATGTCTTGGCGAGCAACCTTCCCCCGCCTTTGACCCGTAGTTAGCCGAACTACGTTGACTCTGACTTTCCCATTGCACGAGGGAATACGTAGGTATAGAGCGGCGATGATCTATTGAGTCTCTTTTCTTTTCTTTTGTCCCTGAGCCGTAACTTAGATAGTAAACACCCTTTTAGATAGACAACAAAGCATGGATCCCGTCGAGTACGACGGACGTGAGCGGTGCTAATACCTTCCCCTTGCGTAACCGACTCCCGAACCCGGGACATGGTTGCGATGACCTGTCTTTTCCCGTTTTCGTTAGGTTTTCTCCGATCATTTCCTTTCCCTCTTTTGGGATAAATAACAAATAGTGGTGACTCTTCTGTCCTTGCCAGACCCTCTTCGCAGTGATGCGATAGCTGACGACTCTACTGGGGACTTCTTCCCATCCCCTATGCGAGTCAATCCTAGTGCTTGGTTGTTTATCTCTTTGGGTGTTGTATATATGTGTTGTACTTTATTTTCCTGCATTTACTTTCAGCATTGTATATATCAGTTTTGCTGTGCTGTTGGGGGGGGGAATGTTCCATTGAGAGATAAGTCTGACCCGGGCTTGAGTACAAACATAGCATTAGAAGTGGAAAGTAGTGGTTAACTTGTATGTTTGGCATGCACTAGTTCCCATGAAATTCGCGCTCAGACGATATTCTCTTTGATGATTTCTTTTCTGGCCATTTGGGGTCGAGGGGATTTTGGATCTGAGGATTGTCGACTCTGGGAACCGATCATTTGTGATTCAGCTAAGTGAGGCTGCTTCGCTAGACTATGATGCCAAACCAAAAATGGTGAATGTATCATCGTTTCTCAAAAGTCTGTGACACTGATGAATGCATAAGATGCCGAACCTTGTCAGTGGATAGGTCCATACCTGTGAGAGGGATTGGGTTATGCAGGAAACCTTGACATCCAGACTACCTGGTTTTCTTTGCAGTGTGAAGCTGTGTTCTAGATAGAAGGGGTTCCTATGATTATCAATGCTATGTTCTTGTCAAAGCGGAGTGCTAGTTCTTCTCAATCAACAGCACAACAGTCTTGATCCCTTGTTTGCATTTGCATTTGCATTTTCATATTGCATATTCATTGATATGTATTTATGTTGCACGTGTATATTTCCCTTTGATTCTAGTGTTCTTATTTCTATGACATGGAGCCTAGCCTGAGGAAGACAGTGGTATACAAGTTTCTGGCACCTGACATCAGATCTCTGTTGGGTTTGATTTCTGTCGCTAACATGAAAGTGATGGAAGACTTCAAGGATGCCTATGGGAAGCTTCTGAGTGTTGTCTACAAACCATCAGTGTGTGAGTCGAATGGTATTTATGCTCTCTTGCAGTTTTATGACCCACAGCTGAGGTGCTTTACTTTTCCTGATTATATTCTGGCACCTACCTTAGAGGAGTTCTCTGCGTTGTTGGGAGTGTCTATTCTTGACCAGACGCCATTCTATCACACCGAAGCTAAGCCTGATCTGGCTAAGCTTGCTGCTGCTTTGCATCTGGATGTTTCTGAGCTGAAGGGGCATTTGGCTAAAAGGAGTGGAATGTCTGGTTTCCCTTTATCCTTTCTGATTGAGAAGGCTCAGCAGTTTGTCAAAGATGGTTGTTGGGTGGTGTTTAATACTATCTTAGCATTATGTATCTATGGTATCATGCTATTTCCTAACATTCTGGATTTTGGAGATTTGGATGCGTTCCATATCTTTGCTTCAGGGAATCTTATACCTACGCTGCTAGGCGGCG
The DNA here is from genome assembly GCA_963859935.3 of Lathyrus sativus. Taxonomy (NCBI): domain Eukaryota; kingdom Viridiplantae; phylum Streptophyta; class Magnoliopsida; order Fabales; family Fabaceae; genus Lathyrus; species Lathyrus sativus. The sequence goes on along the minus strand of OZ012736.1, from coordinate 162,625,875 downwards.
TCTATCATTCTGTTCACTACAAGAATGAAAACAGAAGAGGGAAGAAATATCTTGTTGCGTGCCTTTGTTGTATATGTGGTTTGCTAGTCATCTTCCCCAATCTGGTCCTTTCATTACTACTGAAGGTACTTCAGAATGGTCTGAGAGGTTGATGGGGTTGTCTGCTTAGAACATTATTTGGTTTGACAAAGATATGTTGGGTACTGAGATCATTTATAGTTGCGGAGATTTTCCTAACGTCCCGTTGGTCGGAAGGAAAGGATGCATCAACTATAATCCATCCTTGTTGGTCAGACAGTTTGGGTACGCCTTGAGAGATCCTCCTAAGGAAGAGGAGATACAGGAATCTCTGTATCTCACTGGATTGTTGGAGGGTGATACTTTGCTTATAGTTGAGGATGCTTGGAGCATAATCCATAGGAAAGGGAAAACTTCTCTAGGGAAGAGTAACGGTCGCGCTTACGACCGCTATTTGACTTGGATCCAAGATAGAGCAGGGAGGTTACAGATGCCTTTCCCATCTGTTGAGCCATTGTATCCTCTTATGATTGAGGAACCTACCATTGTGGATATCCAGAAGTACAACCAGTTGTGGTCTGAGAAAGAGGAGCTTCGGAAAGCTAATGAAGAGTTAGAAAAAGATATCATTCAGCTCCGGAGTGAGAAGATTGAAGTTGTGCACTCTTTCAAGAGGTAGACTAAGCTTGTGAACAGGTTGGGTACAAATTTGACCAAGGAGACTCGTTCCCATGAACGTTTGGGTTTTGATCTTAAAGTTGTCGGTGATGTTCTCGCTTCTAAGAAGAAGGACTTGGATAGGGCTTATCTGGAGATTTCCAAGTTCAATGATTAGTGGAACGCTACTCTTTCCAACAACAAGGAACGCGAGGATAAGTTGAAACAGCAGATTACTAGACTGAAGACTCAGCTCAAGGCGAAGGATGAGAGGTTTGCAGACGAGGCTTCACTCAGACGGGATAGTGATTAGAGACTGAACGAAGCTTTGGAAACCTTGGAGGATTACAAGCTGAGGGATGATTCGAAGAGGTGCAAGCTAGAGGAAGTCTTTGGAGAGGGAGCTTGGGAAGACTACGCTGAGGGTTTACAGACCACTATTAGACAGAGAGAAGCGCTCATTCAAGGGTTACTCATCAAACCATACCATCCTGAGACACAGGAGCTGTTGGAGGAGTTTCGTGCTCGTTGTTGTACCTGATGTCTTTCATTTCCTTTGTAGCTTGTTGCTTATGTTTGTATTGACCATCACCAGAACTATTGGCTGAGGTCCTTCTGTTGATTCTTTACACTCAGTTGTATGCTTGTACATTGCCTGTTGGGCCTTTTCTTGTATGTATGAGGTGTTTGGCTCTATGCTTGGCTATGGGTTTTCCTATGTCTCATTGTTCGCGCAGGAACTAGAATCGAGGGGAAACGTCCCTAATCCATATATACATGTCTGCATTTTGCATAGCAGGTGCAGCGGAACCATTTTTTCTTACCCCTGTTGGTTCGTTAGTTTGTTTCAGGATAGACGGCCAGACTACTCACCGATACGCCACAAGAGGAAATCAGCGCAGAGTTATGGAACAAGTGCAAGCTGAGATGAAGGAGATGAGGGACAGGATGGCTCAGTTTATGGAGCTGATGCAGGGCGTGGCAAATGGCCAGGAGCAACTGAGGACTCTAGTCCAGCCATTGATTGCTCGTGTTGACAATAATGGTGTGCTTCACGGAGGAACTGTTGTTAATCCTCCTCATGATGATGGTACGCCACATGCTCACGATATTCCTACAACAGTTATCCCTCCGGGCGGAGGCAACATAGGTGGAATTCCTGAAGTGGTGTGTGTTATGCATGACAACAATGTTCCTCAATGGGATGAGGACCAGCAGGAAGACGCATTTTTTATGCGAGATATTGGTGCTGGACTACCATCTGAGGCTAATAAAAGGTTTAGGCTGATTGAAGAAAATATGAGATCTTTTAAAAATCAGAATTCCATGGGACTAGACATGGCCAATCTGGGGCTGATCCCAGATCTGAAAGTTCCGTTGAAGTTCAAAGTCCCTGAATTTGACAAGTATAAGGGAACTACTTGCCCAAGGGTCCATTTGCGTTCTTATTACCACAAAATGTCTGCTTACTCGGATGACGAAAAACTGCTCATGCACTTTTTTCAAGATAGCTTATCTGGACCCTTGCTTGAGTGGTATATGGGACTGGAGCCTGTTAATATCCACGGTTGGAGAGACTTAGTTGAAGCCTTCGTGAAGAACTATCAGTATAATGGTGACCTTGCTCCTAACAGGGTCCAACTTCAGAATTTGTCTCAAAATATCGTTGAATGCTTTAAGGAATACGCCCAGAGGTGGCGTGAACTTGCAGTAAGAGGGTAGCCTCCAATGGTGGAGCATGAATTGATTGATATGTTCGTGGCTACTTTGCATGGTGTCTATTATGAGAAGCTTATCGGTAGCATGTCCGGTAGCTTTTCCGACTTGATTATCATTGGGGAGAGGGTAGAGAATGGTATAAAGTTGGGAAAGATCCAATCTGGTGAAGTATCCTCATCTGGAGGAGGAGGTAAAAAGGTGTTTGGTAATAAGAAGAGAGAAGGTGAGACCAATGCAGTGTCTAGCTCTCGTGGTAGAGGTAGAAATCAGCGTCCATCTTATCGTCAGCAGCAACAGGTTGCTAGTATCACAATTCCAGCCGTTCCTCAACAGCAACAACAACCAAAATAGCAGCAACATCAGAATCAACAGGGTTATAGAAGATTTCAAGATCGGGGTCGGATAGCAAATAGACAATTTGACGCACCTCCGATGCCTTATTCTCAACTGCTTCAGCACTTGTTACAGTTGCAGTTAATCCAGAAGAGAACTTTAGCTCCTTTGACAGGTGCGCATCCACCCGGTTATGATGCAAACGCTCATTGTGAGTTCCATTCCGGGGCACCTGGGCACAACATTGATAACTACAAGGCCTTTAAACACAAAGTTCATGATTTGGTGGATAGCAAGGCAATAAACTTTTCTCACGATGCTACCAATGTCGAGCAGAACCCCATGCCCAACCATGGGGCAGCCGGAGTCAGTGCAATCATTGAAGACGAGAGTTTAGATCTGATAACTGATGTCAATGATTTGAAGATGTTGTTGGGCTTTATGAAAGAAAGGTTATTGAAGGGAGGGATATTCCTAGGCTGTAATGAATCGTGTGCTAAATGTTTGAGCCATCTCGAGGGATGTGCAGAGCTGAAGAGTTGTATTTAGGGTATGATGAATGATGGAATGTTGCAATTTGACCGGGTTGCCGAGAAGAAGTCTAAAGAGATAATGGTTGAGGAAAGGAATGAGGTTGCAACGATCTCGATTCCATACAAAACTATAACTATTTCTGCGCTGAGGCCGCCAACCATTATCATCACTAAAGCTAGACATGTGCCGTATGAGAGTACCAAAGCAATTCCGTGGAACTACGGAGTGGAGGTATATTGTAATGGGCAGAAACAGGAATTGAAGAGCTTGCCGACTGATTCTGTGGATAATCTAGTTGGAGCTGGGGGAATCACTCGAAGCGGAAGAGTGTTCTCATCACCTGAAGTGGTTGCTTACAAAGCTCATAAGGGGAAGAAAGCTGTGGTAGAAGAAACTTCTCAGGCTGGTGAGAAGAATTCTTTGGAGTAGGAAGCAGAGGAATTCATGAGATTGATAAGAAAAAGTGACTACAAGATAGTTGATCACTTGCAACAGACTCCCTCTAAAATATCTATCCTGTCGTTGTTGCTATGTTCAGAAGCGCACTGGAATGCGTTGTTGAGGATATTGAATACTGCTTACGTGCCGCAAGAGATATCGGTTAACCAACTCGAAGGGGTTGTAGCACACGTCAATGCAGGTAATGGTTTGGGATTCACAGACCTGGACTTGACCCCGAGGGGCAGGAATCATAATAGTGCGTTGCACATTATAATTGAATGTCGTGGAGTCGTCCTGTCTCATGTGCTAGTAGATACAGGATCGTCTTTGAATGTGCTTCCGAAGAAGGCACTGATGAAACTAGATACTCGAGGCATTACGTGTACGCCAAGTGACCTGGTAGTACGGGCTTTTGACATTGTCTATTCAGGTGGATCCCGAAGTATTTGATGCGGTATTCTATATTATGGACATTCAGCCTGCCTATAGCTATTTGTTGGGCCGTCCATGGATTCACTCGGCGGGAGTTGTAACTTCCATGCACCAGAAGCTCAAGTACATGGTGGGTGGCAAGGAAGATATAATGATCAGTCATTTATCTTCGTTTAAATACATTGAGGTGGATGGTGAAATCCATGAGACTCTTTGTCAAGCCTTTGAGACGGTACAGGTTAAAGACAAAGTGTCTGCTGTGAGCAAAGCGCCCGAAGTGGCCATGTCATCCTTCAAGGAGGCCCAAGCAGCAGGGCAGGCTAGGGCAGCGCAAGGTTGGGGTCAAGTGCTAGATATACTGCATAAGCAGGATAAGTTTGGTCTGGGATACCGCCCATCTTCTTTGTCATCCTCACAGAGCACGCCGCGCTACAAAGGGCCGGTACAGTTTACCAAAGGAGGGGTTATCTTCAAGCGGATCAACGTTGTTTCAGATGAAGACGGGGATAGCGATTGCGATATGGACTCGTGGATTAGGCCGTGCATTCCAGGACAAAACCTCAACACTTGGTCTATCGAGGAATTCATTCAAGTGACAATGGAAGAGTAATACTTTGTTTTTCTGATTATTGTACAACCCTATGTTCTACCCGGAGCATAGTAGTTCTTATCTTCAGGGCCTTATTGTTTATGCTTGCACAATCTTTTTCAATTAATTAAAGGGCGTTTTTCTACATTCAAATATTGTGATCCTTGTTTTTCATGTTTTATGTTTAACATTAAAATGGCAATGTGGCTTTGTGCTTGTTTTGCATATCATTTTAAGCATTTAACCATTATCATTGCAGGATTCACATTGTAGATGACACTGCGCCAGAGACATCTATGACTCGCTTCGACTTTGACAATCCGATATTTCAAGCCGAAGAAGAGATTGATGAAGATGAAGACTTACCAGAAGAGCTGGCTAGACTCTTGAAACAGGAAGAAAAGATTATTCTGCCTCATCAGGAGGAAATCGAGGTTATTAACTTGGGTTTTGAGGATGTTGTGAGGAATGTTCGGATAGGAGTTGCATTGCAGAGTGACATCAAGCAAAGATTGGTTGAGATGCTCCGTGAGTATAGTGATATCTTTTCTTGGTCATATGAAGACACGCCCGGGCTTGACACATATATTGTGGTTCATCGCTTGCCGTTGCGTGAAGAGTGTCCGCCAGTCAAGCAGAAGCTCAGGCGTACAGGACCAGATATGGCTATGAAAATCAAAGAAGAAGTCCATAAGCAGTTGGATGCAGGATTTATAGCCATAACAACTTACCCTCCGTGGGTCTCCAACATCGTGCCTGTGCCTAAGAAGGATGGCAAGGTACGGATGTGTGTTGATTACACAGATTTGAAGAAGGATGATTTCCCGCTCCCCCACATTGACGTATTGGGGGATAATACTGCTCAATATTTCGTGTTTTCCTTCATGGACGGTTTTTCTGGTTATAACCAGATCAAGATGGCACCGGAGGATATGGAGAAAACGATGTTTATCACACCGTGGGGGACTTTCTGTTATAAGGTAACACCTTTTGGGTTGAAAAATGCAGGGGCTACCTATCACTGGGCTATGGTCACTTTGTTTCATGATATGATTCATCATGAGATCGAGGTCTATGTTGATCACATGATAGCAAAGTCGCAAACGGGGGAAGAACATCTGGTCAACTTGTTGAAGCTGTTTCAGAGGCTCAGGAAATTCAGATTGAGGTTGAACCCTAACAAGTGTACTTTCGGGGTCAGGTTAGGAAAGCTGTTGGGGTTCATTGTCAGTGAAAAAGGAATCAATGTCAATCCTGCAAAAATAAAAGCTATTCAAGATATGCCAGCGCCGAAAACGGAAAAAGAGGTTCGTGGTTTTCTAAGGAGATTGAACTACATTGCTCGGTTCATATCTCATCTCACAGCCACGTGCGAACCAATGTTCAAATTTCTAAAGAAAGATCAGGCGGTTGTCTGGAATGAAAATTTCCAAAGGGCATTTGATAAAATAAAAGAAAATTTGCAAGAACCTCCGATACTGATACCCCCAGTTGCTGGAAGACCTTTGATAATGTATCTAACGGTTCTTGAGAACAGTATGGGTTGTGTTCTCGGTCAGCAAGACGAGATTGGAAGAAAAGAGCATGCAATATACTTTCTAAGTAAAAAGTTCACAGATTGTGAGTCTCGGTACTCGATGTTGGAGAAAACGTGTTGCGCACTCGCGTGGGCTGCCAAACGTTTGAGACAGTATATGCTTAATCATACAACCATGCTGATTTCGAAGATGGATCCGATTAAATATGTCTTCGAAAAGCAAGCACTTTTCGGAAGAATTGCCAGGTGGCAGATGGTACTGACAGAGTATGATATTCAGTATGTTTCCTAGAAAGTTATCAAAGGGAGTGTTCTGTTAGAGTATCTTGCCGAACAGCCGATCGAAGACTATCAACCTATGAAATTTGAATTTCCTGACGAAGACATCATGTATCTGAAGATGAAAAATTTTGATGAATCGTTGCCTAACAAAGGTCTTGAGCTTGGCTCCCAGTGGCAGATGATATTTGATGATGCTATTAACTCGTACGGTAGTGGAATTGGGGCAATCATCACGACTCCCCATGGTTCTCATATACCATTCACTGCCAGGTTGACATTTCCTTGCACCAACAACAAAGCGGAGTATGAAGCGTGCATCATGGGTTTGGAAGAAGCTATTGATCTGAGGATCAAGAACCTAGATGTGTACGGCGATTCAGCGCTAGTTGTAAATCAAATCAAAGGAGAATGAGAGATCAGGCAACCCAATCTTATTCCTTACATGAACTATGCAAGGAGGTTGTTGCCATTCTTTGATCGTGTAGAGTTGCATCACGTGCCAAGAGCGGAGAACCAGATGACAGACGCTCTGGTGACGTTATCCTCAATGTACAAGGTGAACTATTGGAATGATGCTCCAAGAATAGTCATCTCGTGCCTTGATAGGGAGACGTTTGTATTTGGCATTGAGGAAGCCTCTGATGGCAAGCCATGGTTTTATGACATCCAGAACTTTCTTAAGAAACAAGAGTATCCGCCAGGGGCGTCGACCCGGGATAAGAAGACTCTGAAAAGGTTGTCTGGTAACTTTCATCTGAATCAGGATGGTGTACTCTACAGGAGGAATTATGATTTGGTGTTATTAAGATGCGTGGACGAGAAAGAAGCAAGCTTGCTTTTGGAAGAGGTCCACGAAGGAGCCTTTGGTACACATGTCGGTGGGCACGCCATGTCTCTAAAGTTATTGCGAGCAGGGTATTATTGGATGACGATGAAATCTGATTGTTTCAAATATGCGAAGAAATGCCATAAATGCCAGATTTATGCAGACAAGATTCATGTGCCGCCGTGTCCTCTGAACGTCATGGCATCTCCTTGGCCCTTTTCTATGTGGGGAATTGACATGATTGGCAAGATTGATCCCACCGTATCCAATGGACATCGTTTCATTCTAGTCGCCATTGACTATTTTACCAAGTGGGTGGAAGCGGCCTCCGATGCGAATGTCACGAAGCAAGTCGTAGCCAGATTTATCAAGAAGGACATCATCTGTAGATACGGAATGCCCGAAAGAATCATTACTGATAATGGTTCAAACTTGAACAACAAGATGATGAAGGAACTGTGCCAGAGTTTCAAAATCGAGCATTACAACTCTTCGCCCTATCGTCCGAAGATGAATGGCGTTGTTGAAGCGGCCAACAAAAATATCAAAAAGATAGTGCAAAAGATGGTTGTAACCTATAAAGATTGGCATGAGATGTTGTCATTCGCTTTGCACGGATATCGTACTAAGATACGCACTTCAACTGGGGCAACTCATTTCTCGCTGGTGTATGGTATGGAAGCTGTCCTACCATTAGAAGTCGAGATTCCTTCTTTGAGAGTTCTGGTCAACGTCAAACTCGATGAGGCAGAATGGGTAAAAAACAGATTGAATCAGCTTAGCCTAATGGACAAGAAGAGGCTAGCGTCTATTGCATACGGTCAGTTGTATTAGATTCGGATGAAGAAAGCTTTCAACAAGAAAGTGCGCTCTCGAAGCTTTCAGATGGGCGATCTTGTGCTGAAAAAGATTCTCCCTCCACAAACAGATCACAGGGGCAAATGGACTCCTAACTATTAAGGTCCATACATCGTGCGAAAGGTCTTCTCCAGAGGAGCCTTGCTGTTATCCACCATGGATGGTGAGGATTTTACATCCCCTGTGAATGCAGACGCAGTTAAAAATACTTTGCTTAAAGAGACCCGCTGGAAAGAAAAAAGAATATCCAGGCAAAAATGGGGAATCCTGGCGAACCATAAAAAGAATGGGTTTGGGCAAAAGTTAGGGATATAAAGAAAAAAGATGTAAACCCACAGAGTTGAAAACCTGAAAAGGCAAATTTGGCAAAAATGGGTATCCTGGTGAATTGAAAACCCGCAAGGGCGATTCAGACAAAAGTTAGGGATTTAAAAAAGCAAACGACTGCGGTCTGCATGCGATCTTCAGAGCGTAGTGGATTGAGGGAGGACTTGAGGGCCGTTTATCTGAATCAATCTCTTCTGAAGACGAAGCATCGGTGAAGCATCAGAGTCATGCGGGTCATAGATGGATCAACTTATGGTGTTCGTCTGTGCCACATTGCTGACATTCTGTATATTTTTGTGCATTTCTGTATATTTTTGCGCAACTTCCTCTTTTCAGGGGTTGCATCTGTTGTAAAATCTTGCCTATTTACAGGCCCATCTGTCAATAAAACATATACTATTCAATAATTGTTTGTTTTGCTTTAGCCTTACTATTTTGTTTGCGAAAAACGCCCGACATTTTTGATAGACTGTGCATAAATAAACTTGCAGGCTTTGCCAATAATCATTAAAACTCTGAGTTATTTGAACAACGTCATAGATGAGGACTGAGATAGTTCCTTTGTATAGGATATCTTGTCTGTTTGTTCATTTTTTCAGGGTCGTTATCCTTGGGGCAATTCGTCAGAGGTGTATCTCCAGTATGATCACCATTCCCCCAGCTATTGATGTTTGAACATCTCTATCCCCGGTAGAGTTGTATCCAGATGAAGTGAGAAGTTAAGTATGTACATTTATCCCCAGCAATTGGTCGGTACTTATTTAGCTCTTCGCAGTTCGAGACCGAAGTCAGCAGAGTAAGGTTATTCCCCCCATAGGGTCGAGATTGATATTCCCACCAGATTGAGTGTGCACATTTATTCCCAGCAGTTGGTCCGTACACATTTAATCCCCGCAGGTTGCAGGTATGTATTTACTCCCCGACGAGTCGAGATGGGATTTGTCCCCACAGAGTTTGAACGTATAACTTTGTATCCCCTCGGAGTTCAGTTTGTTGAATCATCCCCAATCAGAGGTCGATGTTGTTCCCTCGTTGGGCGATCCCCAGTAGAGTTGGCTTTTCTCCCTTGTAGGATCGTAGAGTTGTCTCTGTCCTCAGCAAAGTCAACATGAAGTGGTTCTATTTCCTCGTAGAGATAGACTTTGTCCTGGTGAAGTCGGTAAGTTTGTGATTCCATGGCAAAGTGGATCTATAGCAGAGATAGATTGTTCCTCGGGTGAGAAATTCCGGGCAGGTTGAGTTTTGATTGCGTCCCCAGTAAGTCGTCACTTTCAGGTGAGTATTAGTGAGCCATTCAGGGCTATTTTCTTCAGCAGGACGTGTTGTGAATCTCGGTGGTTGAGTCTGAACCCCCCGCAGAGTTGTTGGTTCCCCAGTAGGGTAACTTTATTTTCAACGTATGGCTGTCTATCCGGTAGAGCCATCTTTTCCCCAGAAGAGTTGTATTCTAGAAGGCCATTCAGGGCGTTTTCCTCAGCAGGTTTTGATCCCCAGCTGAGTTTGGATTTCTTGTTCTTGTAAGAACTTTGTTCCCCAGTAAAGGAGCCGACCAGGGCTCGTTTCCTAGTTGAAGTCCAATTGCGGTTGGCATGTGTTAACATTTTCCCCAGTAGGGTGGATCTTGGGTTTCTACTCAGCATTTATTTTGCTGGTTTGATTCTGTTGCATTTTGCATTCTGTGCATAACATCCTCCAAACGCGTAGCATTTCCATTTTATATGGAGCATTATGCCATTTTCAAGAATGTGCATTTGAAACATAAGTCAGGTTGTTACCTCTCTGTTCTTAAGTATATTTCCTACAGATGGTTGATTTACTTTGCCTGCTTCGTGTCCAGACCCAACAAGTTTTGACTAATATCTTGTTGCCTGAATGGTATCCAGACCATGGCAATTTCCGATAACCCGCGTGGTATCCAGACCCCGGCTTACGTCTTTTCCAGCAACATCGCTTGACTTCAGTCAATGGTGTTGTCATAAGCTCATGTGGTATCCAAACCTTGATGAGTATGTTCATTGTTTACTTTGCTCGCGTGGTATCCAGACCCCGACAAAGGTTGTTTTTCTGCCCAAATGGTATCCAGAACATGTAAATTTCATATTTGTTTTGTCCGTTGAGTATCCTGACTCCGGCCAATTCCATTGAGTATCCAGACTTCGATCAGTTACGTTGAGTTTTCAGACTCCGGCCATTTGAAAGGTTATCTTCTGCCCGTATGGTATCCATACCATGGCAAGTTGTGATTGATGTAGTTGCTCGTATGGTGTTCAAACCTTGACGACTAATGTTTTCTTATAGCCCGCGTGGTATCCAGACCCCGACTTATGTTATTCCTCTGCATGGTATCAAGATATGCACACATGGTTTGGTAGATTGGATGCAAAACACAAAAGTTGACTAGGTTGGGCCTAGTTTGTGACCTAGCTTGTGACCAGAATTTGACAGTTCAAAAAATACATGTTTTGATGCAATTAATGGTTCATGCATGACACGTAACATATATAAGACATGTTCAAAAAATGTACAACACCAAATCATAGCTAAAAGTCATGGTAGCATGTGAAACGCAAGTGAAAATTTCATGTTTTTTGTGTTTTAAAGCTTACCTCTTGAAGCAAGCTTGGGTAATAAGAAAACCAGAGACTTTGAGGGCTCCTCCAAGGTCTACAAATTCTCCAAATATGATGAATGGGTGCTCCAAATGAACTCCAAGCAAGTAGTTGGGCAGAATGCCTTGTAAATGAAGAAAAACCTCCAAAATCCAATTATTTTCAAAGACAACTCCTCCAATCCTTGTTATAGAAGTGTAAATTGATTATGGACAGCTTCTATATGTCAAATATGAAGTGTTAGAGGTTTAAAGCTCAGGGAGAGGCAAGGGACCAGTGGGTGTCCTTTAAAACACAAAAAAGTCAACAAAATAAGGTTTTGAGGGTTGGCTTTTGGATTGGATGAGTTTCTAGCCAAGGTGAGGGTTTGGATGTAACGCCCTGATTCTGAATTTCCCATTTTTGTTAATTCTTTTAATTTATTTTGATTGATTATTCTTTTAATTGTGGAATTTGAACATTAATATGTCATGTGTGCGTGTTATGCTATTTTATTATTCGGAGAGTTTTGGGAATTAATTAGAGGGTGTTTTAGATAATCCTTAATTAGTTAATGTTTGAGAGAAATAGAATAGAAAGAGTATAAGTGGAAATAGAGAGAAAAGAAATGAGATAGAAATAAATAGAAAGGAAAGAAGAGAAAAGAGAAGAGAAAGGAGGAGGAAGAGGAGAAAACCTAGAATTATCAAGAATCAAACTTCTAAGCTTCGATTAATCGGGTAAGGGTGTAAAACTTATTATTCTTTCGATGTATATGATTATGTATGTTTCTATTGGTTTGCTTTTGGATTGGGGAGAGTTTTGCTCATTTTCCGTTTTAGGTTGAATTTGATTTAATCGATAGAAACCGAGTTTTTACAGTTTAAAATGAGAATGAGTGGTAGAGTTTAGTCGAGGAAGGTTGGGCTAAGGCTAGTGAGACGAGTTGGGATTGAATCGGGTAGATTTCGATGAGTTTCGGAGTTTTGGACAGTGGGGAATTCTGAGTTCGCAGACCCTCGCTAGCACGTTCGCTAGGCGAGCGGGTCACGAGCATTCGCTGGGCATTTGCTGTGGCGAGCCAGTAGCAAACGGTCCCAGACTTGGGCAGAATGATTTTGGGTGTTCTTCGCTGGTAGCGAAGGGGGGGTCGCGAGCATTCTCTAGGCCTTCGCTGAGCGAGTGTGGTAGCGAACCAATTCAGAGGCTTCTGTTTGCCTTCGCGAGCTTGTTCGCTAGGCGAACAGGTAGTAAGCACTCGCTAGGCGAACAGGGTAGCGAGCGTAGCAGGATGTTATTTTCTTGTGTTTTCATTTCCATGTCGATTCTTCAGTTCAAGTGTGATTAATCCTTTCTTATTATGCATAGTTGTGTGTGTGATATGAAATGTTGTGGGTATCCGTATGGCGTGAATCCTAGATTGTGAATCGTGAAGTGTGAAATATGGCCGTTTGGCAATTTTGTGCATAATTGTATGTACTTGTATGATGTCGAGAATGTATGGAGTCGTTTTGCATATGAAGCATCATGATTACATTCTTGTGTGTCTGATCCCGTGTAGGATCTGCAGAAACCTCGTGTGCCCTTGTGGGGTGTGAGCGATGGTTTGTCTTTGATCCCTAGGAGGATCTGCAGAAACATCGTGTGCCCTTGTGGGGTGTGAGCGATAGTTTATATTGATTCCGTGGAGAATCTGCAGAACGATTGTGTGCCATTGTAGGGTGTGAGCAATCCTGAAACATCGTGTGCCCATGTAGGGTGTGAGCGATGGGTGAGCATCGTAGGCCCGGCGGGGAGTTACTTCGGTAACGAGCGATGGTTCCATTTGGTTCTTCAATTGAACCTGCTGAATGAGTCGATACCGCATTTGCATCTGCATAGAGTCGTGAGTCGGTCTCTACGAGTGCACTCTCATCTTCATATGATATATTGGTGGAATAAACATAATTGTGTATGTTTATGTGAAGTGTTGAACTAAACATAATGGTATGTGCTTAGTGGTGAATGTTTACTTGGTGGATATGCTATATGAACTATATATGTGTTGCGATGTATATATGATTGAATTTTGATGCATTGCAATGAGAAATGTGTTACGTGTATTCTATGTTGGTATATATATATATATATATATATATATATATATATATATATATATATATATATATATATATATATATATATATATATATATATATATATATATATATATATATATATATATATATATATATATATATATATATATATATATATATATTATATGCATTATTTGTTATGATAATATTTCTCACCCTTCTGTTGTTTTATAATGCTCTATGAGGCATTGTATAGTAGTTTTGCTGGAGGTTTTTTGCGAAGCGTGGCTTCGTTCTTTTTGGTCGGTTGACTCTGATATGTAGCATCGGGTAGATAGGAATTCTTTTGGTTCTTTTGTGGTACATCTGTGTATGTATCTGCCGGAATGTTTTGTAAACATGACTTATGACTTGAATTAAACTGTTGATGTATACAATGTTTATATGAATGAAGTGATTCAATGTTTAAATGTTTCCGCTTTTATTATAAATGTTGATGTGTGGGTTTTAAGGACTAAGTTCCTTTGTGGTGATTTACCCTTTATTGTATATCTTTATGAGCAGGTGTTGTATGTGTTTTTAATTTCCTGGATAATGTGACGTACCTCTTTTATACCATGTTATAATTTATGCTCTGATGGAATTTTTATTAAATGCCTAAATGATTTAATTGTTTATTTGGGGGTATAGAAAGGGGGTGTTACATTAAGTGGTATCGGAGCCAGTGTTGAGTCAGTTATGTCTGTCTTGTTGTTGTGTTGGTTGAACGGTTGTTTAACCTTGTTGTTATTTTTGGGAATCATCAGAATATGGCTGGTCGTAATGACACTGCTATGGCTGCGGCGTTGGAGGCTATAGCTAGGGCGGTGCAAGGTGCACCGAATTCGAACGCTAATGATGAGTTTAGAAAGAATCAGCCGCCGGTATTCAAGCGGAGGTTTGATCCGGATGGTGCTCAGATCTGGTTGAAGGAGGTTGAGAGAATCTTTAGAGTTAAGGGTTGTGCTGAAGGAAACAAGGTGAGACTTGGAATTCACATGTTGAGAGAAGAGGCCGACGTCTGGTGGGTCGGTATGAGACAAGTTCTTGAGGTAGATGACGAGGAAATAACCTGGGATTTATTTCGCACCGAATTCTTGAGAAAGTATTATCCTGAGAGTGTAAAGGGGAAAAAGGAAATGGAATTTCTTGAGCTGAAGCAAGGCAATATGTCAGTGGTGGACTACACGGCTAATTTTGTGGAATTAGTTCAGTTTCATCCACATTATGCGGCGGTTACGGTGGAGTTCTCTAAATGCATTAAGTATGAGAATGGCTTGCGTCCTGAGATAAAGCAAGCGGTAGGATACCAAAGAATACGAAGATTTTCGAACTTGACCGAATGTTGTAGGATTTTTGAAGAGGACAGTAGGGCTCGATCTACTCATTATAAGAGTTCGAGTGAGAAGAAAGACAAGCATCAAGTAAGGAGTGGAACTTATATGATGCATGTTGATAAGGACAAGTATAAGGGAAACTTTGAAAGGAGACTTGGAGGAGGAAGTTATGGTGCGGTCAAATGTTACAAGTGTGGCGTGATGGGCCACAAATCTTTTGAATGTGGGAAGTCTGTGGAGAAGTGTGCTAATTGTGGAAGTCTTGGACATGCCACTTCTGGTTGTAGAAGGAATGTGGTAAAGCCTTTTAATTGTGGGGAAGTTGGTCATATTAGTACCAAGTGTACCAAACCAAAGCAAGCTCAGTCGGATGGAAAAGTATTTGCATTAGCAGGTTCAGACACTACTAATGCGGATCGCTTGATTAACGGTACATGCTTTATTAATAATATGCCTTTAGTTGCTATTATTGATACTAGAGCGACTCATTCGTTCATTTCTCTTGAGTGTGCTAAGCGTCTGGGTTTGTGCATGGTTTCTTTGAGTGGAGACATGGTTATTAAGACTCCCGCTTCGGGGTCGGTAACTACTTCTTTGGTGTGTGTAAGTTGTTCTTTGACCATGTATGGTAAAGATTTCATTATGGATTTGGTGTGTTTGCCGGTGGAAGGTTTGGACGTGATCTTGGGTATGAACTGGTTGCAATTTAATAGAGTTCATTTAGATTTCTATCACAAGTTAGTAAGGTTTCCTTCTTTGGAAGATGATGAAGGTGAGAGTTTTCTATCCACTAAAGAGTTGAAGAAGCTTTTAGCGGACGAAGCTCAGTTGTTTGGTTTGTTTGCATCGTTGTCTGTGATGCCATTCGGAGTTTCTAATGCGCCGGGTGTGTTTATAGAATACATGAATCGTATTTTCATAAGCAGTTGGATCATTTTGTGGTTGTGTTCATCGACGACATTTTGATTTACTCTAAGTCTCAAGAGGAGCATGAAGAACATTTAAGGATTGTGTTACAGATTTTGAAGGAGAAGAAATTGTATGCTAAGTTGTCAAAGTGTGAATTTTGGTTGTCGGAAGTGAGTTTTCTCGGACATATTATTTCCGGTAGTGGTATTAATATTGATCCATCCAAGATTGATGCGGTAATGCTATGGGAAACTCCTAAATCGGTTACGGAGATTCGAAGCTTTTTGGGCTTGGTAGGCTATTATCGGAGGTTTATTGAAGGATTTTCGAAGTTGGCACTTCCGTTAATGCAGTTGACTTGTAAAGGAAAGGCTTTCATTTGGGATATTAGTTGTGAGGAGAGTTTCATTGAGTTAACGAGAAGATTGACAACAGCGCCAGTCTTGATTTTGCCGAATCCTACTGAACCTTTTGTGGCTTATTGTGATGCTTCTTTGTCAGGTTTGGGTGGTGTGTTGATGCAAGAGGGAAAATTTGTGGCTTATGCTTCGAGACAGTTGAGAGTGCATGAGAAGAATTACCCTACGCATGATTTGGAATTAGCGGTCGTGGTGTTTGTTTTGAAAATTTGGAGGCATTATCTTTATGGTGCAAGATTTGAAGTTTTTAGTGATCACAAGAGTTTGAAGTATTTATTTGACCAAAAGGAATTAAAAATGAGGAAAAGGAGGTGGTTAGAGCTTTTGAAAGACTATGACTTTGGTTTGAATTACCATCCGGGTAAGGCAAATGTGGTGGCCGATGCCTTAAGTCGGAAGTCGTTGCACATGTCTACATTGATGATGAAAGAATGGGAACTTTTGGAGAACTTTAGAGATTTGAGTTTGGTTTGTGAAATGACGCCAAGAAGTGTGAGACTTGGTATGCTCCGTATTACGAATGATTTTCTTGCTACCGTATGTGAAAGGCAAAAGTTGGACTTGAAGTTCGTTGACTTGATGACGAGTGAGAATGAAGATTTCAAAGTTGATGATTTTGGAGTTTTAAGGTTTCGTGGTCGTATTTGTATTCCCGACGATGCGGAGTTGAAAAGGATGATATTGGAGGAAGGACACCGGAGTAACTTGAGTATTCATCCGGGAGCGAATAAGATGTATCAAGATTTGAAGAAAATATTTTGGTGGTCCGGATTAAAGAGAGATGTAGCTCAGTTTGTGTATGTGTGTTTGACTTGTCAGAAGTCTAAAGTAGAACATCAAAAGCCAAGTGGATTGATGCAACCATTGGATATTCCATAGTGGAAATGGGATAGTATATCAATGGATTTTATTACGGGATTGCCGAATACGCAAATAGGTCATAATGCTATTTGGGTGATTGTTGATAGGCTTACTAAATCAGCTCATTTCATTCCGATTGATATTAGTTATCCTTTGGAGAAGTTAGCCGAGATTTATGTTCGTGTGGTTGTGAAGTTGCATGGAGTCCCTAAGAGTATTGTATCGGACAGATATCCTAGATTTACTTCAAGGTTTTGGGAGAGTTTGCAAAAGGCTTTGGGTTCTAAGCTGAGATTGAGTTCGGCTTACCATCTGCAAACAGATGGTCAAACCGAGAGGACGATTCAGTCGTTAGAGGATTTGTTCCGTGCTTGTGTACTAGAGCAAGGTGGTGCTTGGGATAGTTATTTAGCGTTGATTGAGTTCACCTACAATAACAGTTTTCACTCAAGTATTGGTATGGCACCATTTGAGGCTTTGTATGGTCGGAGATGTCGAACACCTTTGTGTTGGCATGAAACTGGTGAGAAGTCGGTTGTTGGGCCAGAAATGGTACAATAAACCACGGAGAAGGTGAATTTTATTCGAGAAAAGATGAAAGCTTCTCAGAGTAGGCAGAAGAGTTATCATGACAAGAGAAGGAAAGATCTTGAGTTTCAAGAGGGCGACCATGTGTTTTTGAGAGTTACAATGGTTACGGGTGTGGGTCGTGCCTTGAAGTCGAAGAAGTTGACTTCTCGTTTTATTGGTCTGTATCAGATTATTGCACGAGTGGGTGTTGTGGCGTATCGTGTGGCGTTGCCTCCGAATCTTTCGAATTTGCATGATGTGTTCCATGTTTCGCAACTTCGGAAGTATGTTCCGGATCCGTCACATGTGATTCCTATGGATGAGGTTGAAGTAAGAGATAATCTTACGGTTGAAGTTTCACCGGTTAGGATTTTGGATCGTGAGATTAAGAAGCTAAGAGGCAAGGATATTGCGCTTGCGAAAGTAGCATGGGGAGGTGTTGCAGAAGGCAACATGACTTGGGAATTGGAGAGTAAGATGCGGAAGTCGCATTCAGAATTGTTTGGATCAGGTAATATTTTTGAGGACGAAAATTTTAGATAATCCTTAATTAGTTAATGTTTGAGAGAAATAGAATAGAAAGAGTATAAGTGGAAATAGAGAGAAAAGAAATGAGATAGAAAGAAATAGAAAGGAAAGAAGAGAAAAGAGAAGAGAAAGGAGGAGGAAGAGGAGAAAACCTAGAATCATCAAGAATCAAACTTCTAGGCTTCGATTAATCGGGTAAGGGTGTGAAACTTATTATTCTTTCGATGTATATGATTATGTATGTTTCTATTGGTTTGCTTTTGGATTGGGGAGAGTTTTGCTCATTTTCCGTTTTAGGTTGAATTTGATTTAATCGCTAGAAACCGAGCTTTTACGGTTAAAAATGAGAATGAGTGGTAGAGTTTAGTCAAGGAAGGTTGGGCTAAGGCTACTGAGACGAGTTGGGATTGAATCGGGTAGATTTTGATAAGTTTCGGAGTTTTAGACAGTGGGGAATTCTGAGTTCGCAGACCCTCGCTAGCACGTTCGCTAGGCGAGCGGGTCGCGAGCATTCGCCGGGCATTCGCTGTGGCGAGCCAGTAGCGAACGATCCCAGACTTGGGCAGAACGATTTTGGGTGTTCTTCGCTGGTAGCGAAGGGGGGGGGGGGGGGGGGTTGCAAGCATTCGCTAGGCCTTCGCTGAGCGAGTGTGGTAGCGAACCAAGTCAGAGGCTTCTGTTTGCCTTCGCGAGCTTGTTCGCTATGCGAACAGGTAGCGAGCACTCGCTAGGCGAACAGGGTAGCAAGCGTAGCAGGATGTTATTTTCTTGTGTTTTCATTTCCATGTCGATTCTTCGGTTCAAGTGTGATTAATCCTTTCTTATTATGCATAGTTGTGTGTGTGATATGAAATATTGTGGGTAGCCGTATGGCGTGAATCCTAGATTGTGAATCGTGAAGTGTGAAATGTGGCCGTTTGGCAATTTTGAGCATAATTGTATGTACTTGTATGATGTCGAGAATGTATGGAGTCGTTTTGCATATGAAGCATCATGATTGCATTCTTGTGTGTCTGATCCCGCGTAGGATCTGCAGAAACCTCGTGTGCCCTTGTGGGGTGTGAGCGATGGTTTGTCTTTGATCCCTAGGAGGATCTGCAGAAACATCGTGTGCCCTTGTGGGGTGTGAGTGATAGTTTATATTGATTCCATGGAGAATCTGCAGAACGATTGTGTGCCCTTGTGGGGTGTGAGCAATCCTGAAACATCGTGTGCCCATGTGGGGTGTGAGCGATGGGTGAACATCGTAGGCCCGATGGGGAGTTACTTCAGTAACGAGCGATGGTTCCATTTTGTTCTTCAATTGAACTTTCTGAATGAGTCGGTACCGCATTTGCATCTGCATAGAGTCGTGAGTCGGTCTCTATGAGTGCACTCTCATCTTTATATGATATATTGGTGGAATGAACATGATTGTGTATGTTTATGTGAAATGTTGAACTAAACATAATGGTATGTGCTTAGTTGTGAATGTTTACATGGTGGATATGCTAGATAAATTATATATGTGTTGCGATGTATATATGATTGAATTTCGATGCATTGCGGTGAGAAATGTGTTACGTGTATTCTATGTTGGTGTATATATATATATATATATATATATATATATATATATATATATATATATATATATATATATATATATATATATATATATATATATATATATATATATATATATATATATATATATATATATATATATATATATATATATATATATATATATATATATATATATATATATATATATATATATATATATTATATGCATTGTTTGTTATGATAATGTTTCTCACCCTTCTGCTGTTTTATGATGCTCTATGAGGCATTGTAGAGTAGTTTTGTTGGAGGTCTTTTGCGAAGCGTGGCTTCGTTCTTTTTGGTCGGTTGGCTCTGATATCTAGCACCGGGTAGATAGGAATTCTTTTGGTTCTTTTGTGGTACATCTGTGTATGTATCTGCCGGAATGTTTTGTAAACATGACTTATGACTTGAATTAAACTATTGATGTATACAATGTTTATATGAATGAAGTGATTCAATGTTTAGATGTTTCCGCTTTTATTCTAAATGTTGATGTGTGGGTTTTAAAGACTAAGTTCCTTTGTGGTGATTTACCCTTTGTTGCATATCTTTATGAGCAGGTGTTGTATGCGTTTTGAATTTCCTGGATAATGTGACGTACCTCTTTTATACCATGTGTTAATTTATACTCTGATGGAATTTTTATTAAATGCCTAAATGATTTAATTGTTTATTTGGGGGTATAGAAAGGGGGTGTTACATTGGACAGCTCTAACACATCATTTTTGATGTTTTTAAGGCTTGGTTTGAGTTTGAAAGTGTTTGAAAAAGGTTTTAGGGGTGAAAGTGCAAAACAATTTTTTGTGGTTTTGCAACTGTGGGAAGGAGGGAGTTTCATCTGGTTTCAAGCATGTCAATGGTATGTTTTTGATGTGAGAGTGAGTTTCTATTTATATGTAAAGTGAAGGAGCCAAGGGTATGGTCAGATTGGAATTTTTGCACAAACCTTGCTTTTGGAGGGAAATGAGAGAAAATCTTCCTCTTGATCTTGATTCTGATGGTTGTGTGAGTTTCCAATGCATATCACCACTATAACAGCCTGTAAACAAGTTGTATGAGGTGAAAAGAAGGAAGGAAAGAGGGTGGTAGCTAGGCTGCAGCAGATTTTCTCAAAAGTTTCTCTTTCATGGTGTACTTGTTTGTACTTTCTCTTGAGTAAACAAAGCCTTTAACCAAAACTCTGGTTTTGTTGGTGGATTCCTCTTGTACTTTCACCCATCAAGCCTCTAAACATCAGATCAAAGGTTAACTAAATGGTTAAAAACCAATTGGCTGGTTTATGCACCCTTTGGAATGAGTTACACTTGGCTTGGTGACATGACAAACTTCCAACTTGTCTCCTTCGATTCTCCCTAACCATGTGGGCTGAGAAAATGCTCTTTTACTTTTTAAAAATTCCCAAATATTATCTACAACTTACATATTTTACACAAGTTCAAATTCCAAATAAAACTGTGTCAAAAATCCCCTTGAAGTTGGCTGAAAATTTGACTTATAAGTCAAAAAAGTATGCAAATTTCTAAGTGTTTTTTCCCCTCTTGCCTTGTCTTTGCTCATAACTCAACTCCATTCATTTTTTATCATAGGTAACTGTGACACTTTTGTAGGATCCCCCAATACCTTTCCAACAAACCTTAAACCACTCCATTTGGACATGTGGTTAGGAAGTTATGGCTTGGCCCTTTTCGAAACCCTAATTTTCCGACTATTCGATTACTTCTCAATTCTTGATCCAATGGTCACCAAAATTCATGATTAGATATGACATAACATTGGGACAATAATTGGCTTCAATTATGGGTCAAAACCCTGTTGGTCAATGGGTTGACTTTTCAATTAGACAAACCAAACGATCGAAAACCTCTGAATCGACTATTAATGTTCTGGGTTCCTTGAGGCCTTGAAACTTCTTGTGTAGACTTATTTTGGTCATATGAGCCTTATGGACCATGGTTCCACCATTGGAGACCTCTTTAGGTCAAAATTCAAATTACAATTGACTTTTCTAATCAGAAGCCCTAATTTGGGTTCCTGGACTGCACTGTTCTTCTTCCTTGGGTGATAACCACAAATTGGATTCATACTTGATACAATGTGATGTCCTTGATGATATAGATAATTTCTACATGGAGAATTAATCCAAAACCTTGACTAATCAAACCATAGAAACCTCAATTCCTGACTGTGTGAAACCCTAATTCACCTGCATCTTGACAAAGATCAAACTTGAAAGAGGTTAAGGTTAGATAAACAATGTTGATGTCCTAGAATTATGATGTGATCTAGGGGTCAAAATTTGGGGTATAATAGTTGTCCATATTTAAGTATCTTCACCAAATGGAAATGAGAGATGACAATCTCCATAGAATCATGGTGAAAGGTATTTAAATATAGCAAACCGAAAATTTTGTCCCTTAGATACGATGGGATGAAAAAGGACAAATGCTAAAATGCAATGAACTCTAAAATGATGCATCATGATGCTTGGGTGCAAGAAAATGCTGACACATGAGCAAAAGAAAAGGACAAAATAACAACGAGTAACCACTCACTAGGAAAACAGACACACTGCGGAAAGATCCAAAGCATAACAATCAATATTTCATACATGACTAATGGTGGTACTTCAAGAGGATTCTCCATGCAGGGGACACAGGCCCTACCGGGGAAGACAAATCTTCATTGAGGAATCAGATCTCCACTAGGGGAATACACATCCAATGGAGTATGTATCACAGAGGAAAAACAAAGTCAACGGACTCAAACTCCAACTGGGGACTCAAGAGACACGATCCCTATTGGGGACAAACCAAAGGGATTCCCTTAACACGAATAGTTCGAGCGGGATCTTCAGGAAGACACAGGAAACAAGACTAGGCTCACCGGGGATACTAGTAACTACTAGATCTTTGAGACTTACTAGGGATATAGAAAAATCATGGGTGTCTAAAGATATTAGTTACAACCATATAAAACTTTGCCAATAACCATCGGACTTAACTGGGGAACTGGTAACAACCAAACTACATACAAATACCCATTGGTTTTATCAATCAACGCCAATAACCACTGGACTTTTGTGGGGATTAGTAACAACCAAAAACTTAATATACTAGTAACCACCAGATCTTCAAACAAAACTTGGTAACCACCGGATCTTCAAACAGGAACCACAAACATATCCCTCAAAACCTTAGGAACAAAACCTAATATCCTCAAAGCATTAGGATATTGCAGAGACACAAACTTTAACACATTAGGATTGGACAAAGACCCTAAAAATATTAGGATCAAAAACTAATATTCTCAAAACATTAGGATATAGCAGATACACAACCCTCAATATATTAGGATTGGACAAAGACCCTCAAAATATTAGGATCAAAAACTAATATCCTCAAAACCTTAGGATATAGTAGAGACAGAACCCTCAATACATTAGGATTGGACAAAGACCCTCAAAACATTAGGATCAAAAACTAATATCCTCAAAACATTAGGATATAGTTGAGAAACAACCCTCAATACATTAAGATTGGACAAAGACCCTCAATACATTAGGATCAAAAACTAATATCTTCAAAACGTTAGGATATAGTAGAGACACAACTCTCGATACATTAGGATTGGACAAAGACCCTCAAAACATTAGGATCAAAAACTAAAATCCTAAAAACATTAGGATATAGTAGAGACACAACCCTCAATACATTAGGATTGGACAAAGACCCTCAAAACATTAGGATCAAAAACTAATATCCTCAAAACATTAGGATATAGTAGAGACACAATCCTCAATACATTAGGATTGGAGAAAGACCCTAAAAATATTAGGATCAAAAACTAATATCCTTAACACATTAGGATATAGTAGAGACACAACCCTCAATACATTAGGATTGGACAAAGACCCTAAAAATATTAGGATAAAAAACTAATATCCTTAAAGCATTAGGATATAGTAGAGACATAACCCTCAATACATTAGGATTGGACAAAGATCCTCAAAACATTAGGATAAAAAACTAATATCCTCAAAACATTAGGATATAGTAGAGACATAACCCTTAATACATTAGGATTGGACAAAGACCCTCAAAACATTAGGATCAAAAACTAATATCCTCAAAACATTAGGATATAGTAGAGACACAATCCTGAATACATTAGGATTGGACAAAGACCTTCAAAACATTAGGATCAGTCAGATAGCTGGAGTCTTCATGCAAATGCAAACATTCGAGTCTCTGGAAATTCCTAAACTCGAGATTCAAAGCATACATCTCCAAAGGTATAAAACCTGATCTTGGGATGGAAACAAACATGACTTCACTTGGAATGATAAACAACCAAATCGTCAGTACCTGTCACCAATGGATTTTCTCAACGCCAATTACCAACTAGCCTTAGATGGAATATGATTGGTCACCACCAATTCATCAGTACCAGTCACCACTAGATTTCCTCAATGCTAATTACATACTGGCCTTACATGGAATATGATTGGTCACCACCAATTCATCGGTACCAGTCACCACTGGATTTTCTATAACACCCCACTTCCCAAATTAAAATAAAATGTGATTAAGTCAAATAATTATCAGAGTTTTCATTCCAAAAGTGGGATATCACATTCAACAAAATATTCAACAAAACACCTCATAGTATGATTTTCAAAATAAAGCAGCGGAAAATTATCATTAATACATATATGCATGGCTATCCACCAAGTTACATAAAATATTCATTCATCAAGGTTCACTAAAATACGATACGTCACAGGAATACAAAAAATTTATCATAAAAAAAATAGACTCCCAAGTCCCGTGTTACGTATCAGAGCATCCTAGGACTCGACCCGCACACCACTATCCAAGCTAGCTACGCACCTGGATTATGTGCACTTTCGAAGAAGCACAAACCACAACAACAACAACAACAAAAGGGGTGAGAAAACATGATCAAAGTTATCGGTAATAAAATACATGAATAAAAAGGCAGTAAATAAAAAAATCATCACCCATCCAACATCAAATAGGACTTACTGTCCAATCATCAACACAACATATCATAATGCAAGAATGCAACCCAACACATGCATGCGGTACCGACTCATCATCACTGATGGACACTGGGCCATCAACCCTCTAAAAGGGAGCACATCATAAACAGGATAGATCACTTACGCTCCTCCTGAGACATGATCTATCTCCACAATTCTCAACAAAGGAGTACGGATGAATCACTTACACTCCTCCTGAGACATGATTCAACCCCGCAATCACTGATGGACATTGGGCCATCAACACTCCACAATAGAGCACCTCATAAACATCATAAGAGAGTACGGTTGAATCACTTACGCTCCTCCTGAGACATGATTCAACCCTACCAAGACCCCATGGTATGCACAACACCAAATGCGCAACGCACAAACATCAAGTACACTAAGTGCACACGATCCTACTGATCACATCACCATACATCATATATATATATATATATATATATATATATATATATATATATATATATATATATATATATATATATATATATATATATATATATATATATATATATATATATATATATATATATATATATATATATATATATATATATATATATATATATATATATATATATATATATATATATATATATATATATATATATATATATATATATATATATATATAGACACACACACACACCAATCACATATATATATATATATATATATATATATATATATATATATATATATATATATATATATATATATATATATATATATATATATATATATATATATATATATATATATATATATATATATATATATATATATATATATATATATATATATATATATATATATATATATATATATATATATATATATATATATATATATATATATATATATATATATATATATATATATATATATATATATATATATATATATAGACACACACACACACACCAATCACATATATCAATTAAGTTAGATATTAGGGAAATCACATTCGAACACTGAGTACACACGATTCTCCCGATTACCTCACTATGCATCATTTATATATATATATATATATATATATATATATATATATATATATATATATATATATATATATATATATATATATATATATATATATATATATATATATATATATATATATATATATATATATATATATATATATACACACACACACACACATACACACACACACACACCAATCACATATATCAATTAAGTTAGATATTAGGGAAATCACATTCGAACACTGAGTACACACGATTCTCCCGATCACCTCACTATGCATCATTTATATATATACATATACATATATATATATATATATATATATATATATATATATATATATATATATATATATATATATATATATATATATATATATATATATATATATATATATATATATATATATATATATATATATATATATATATATATATATATATATATATATATATATTACCCACCATTTAATTATGTCACTTAAATTTAATATTTCATAATTACACCTTTTCACACCAAGTATACTCTCTTCACCACTAAACAACATCTCTCGACCTATCACAATCCAAGGAATCCTACAAAACGAATCACAAGGCAAAACTGCATAAAAATCACATTTTGTCACGCTCGCTGGCTCACTCGCCTAGCGAGGCCTCAGCGAACGCTCGCTGCCTCATTCGCCTAGCGAATCTGCTAGTGAATGCATACAGTGGCTACTGGAAGTGTTCGCTACCTAACTCGCCTAGCGAATGCTAGCTACTAGCTCGCTCAGCGAAGGTGCTGGCGAACGTCTGCGATTTCACAAAACCCTCACTTTTCAGAGTTTCCTCAGAAGCTCAAAACTCATCCGATTCTCACCAAACCAGTCCCAGCAGTCTTAGCCTAGCATTCTACGACTAAACCACACTATTAATTCTAGACTTTACCGGATAAAACACCAACTCTACCGATTAGATCATTTTTGACCTAAACGGTAAACTACTCAGAACACCCAACAAATCCCTACATAATCACATGCAAGGCTGGAATAACAGAATTTCACCAATTCATCACAACATAAGCACAATTCGTCCATGGAAACAACAATCAGAAACACAACAACATCCTAATCACAATCATCAAATCCATATGGGGTTAAGGAATCCCTAATTACCCCATTCATGCAATTACCAATTTTAACCCGTTTCTCCCCCCTTACCTCGACTAGTTGCTTCGGTCGATGAAAAACTCCCAAGAACCCAACAGCTCTGGCCTTCTTCTTCTTCCTCTTTCTCTTGCTCTTGTTCTTCTTCCTTACTCTTTCCCCCACTTGATCGTGTTCTATCTTTTTCCCCCCTTATTAAACTCACAAATATCCCTCTACTAACTCTTATTCCTTATTTCTTTATTCCAATAATGATTTCCAAAAATATTAATAATAATAATAATTATATTACTATTAATTACCAAATTATTATCATTATCAATTATTTTATATTAATAATAAAGGCCTTAGCTTCTTAAATATTCCCCACAAAAGACATGCCGAAATAAAATAACACCGGAAAGACTAAATAATTAAAATGGGTGTTACAACTCTCCCCCACTTTAATTATTTTCGTCCTCGAAAATTACCTGATGGAAACAATTCTGGATACGCTTCCCGTATCCTGCTTTCCAATTCCCAGGTCACACAGCTTCCTACACCACCTCCACAAACCACTTTCACCAGAGATATCTCCTTCCCTCGGAGTTGCTTCATCTTACGATCCTCGATCCTCAACGGCATCGCCTCCATAGTAAGATTCTCCATGACTTGAACTTCATCTCTTTGAATAACATGAGATGGATCCGAGACATACCTTCGAAGTTGCGACACATGGAACACGTCATGCAAATTCGACAGTTCAGGCGGCAACGCTGTAACACCCCTTTCTAAACCCCGCAATTAATGAAAATAATCAGAGTATGATTAACATGCATTCATTCAAGGGTGTCACACTTTAATTTCAAAACACCTACCATGCTCATTAACACAACAATAAAAGATCACGTTTTTACAATTTTTCACTTTGCATGAAACAGCGGATTCAATTCAAACAAATATTTTCATAAAAGGAATATTCGTTTTTATCACATGATTCAACAACAATCGGGCACTAAGGCCAATTACTCGTAACTTCAATAAATATGAAAACATAACACATTCTATAAAATATAACCAAGTGATCCCAGTGTTACATGACCAGAGCATGACTCGACCTAACTTAATTAAATCACTAAACAGCTAGACCGATAGCAACCTCGCACTACCAGCAACTCTACTCTGGATACCTGCACGATGTCATATAGGACATCATTCCAGCAGAAGGGTGAGAAATATTATCATAAAATCAATTCATATAATTATGTACACAAACATTCATAAAATACATAAATGCCACATTCCTCACCACTTTGCATATTCACTTCTCGCATGCTTCCCCATTTACAAATTGATTTAAACTAACATGATTAATCATCAAACGTATTATCATGCACATATCTGTGGTTCTTATCATTCCACATTTTCATACACATAAGCACGTTGTATACATCAATTACATGTTTCATAACTTATCCAAAACATTATAGTCATGCACATAGCATACTTTCATACAACATTTCCAATTATGCAAGTCATGTACACACACATAAGCACAACTCTAATCAACAATCCTATCTATGCCATATGGCTCAAGTAAATCCCATCAATTCCACCAATTCCCGTTCGGGATTGTGGGTATATCACTCATGCCCCACCAGGAACAACACATAGTCATTCTACCCCAGTGTACATGAGCCTTACACGCATTCATTATTTCAATATCAACAACATGAATCACTAAGCAATGCACATGTATATACATAATATATTTTCATGCATTCTTCACTTACAATTGCACATAAACAACATTGCATTACAACATTTATCAAGCAATGCATACAATATGTTTATTTCAACACCGATTCACATAAACGTCGACATATACATATAGCCACACATATACATATATCATTTAGCATATTCAACCATGCCATTCATCATAATTCATATCGATCCACATAAACATACACATATTATGTTTATTTTCCATGCTCCACGGCAATAATGATAAATGCAACTCATAGAGACCGACTCACGACTCTATGCATATGCAAATGCGGTACCGACTCATTTCAACAGATTCACTAAGGAATCGAGTATTCAGCAGATCCTCCATGGGATCAAGTACTCAGCAGATTCTCCACGGAATCAAATATTCATCAGATTCTCCACGGAATCGAATATTCAGCAGATCCTCCACGGGATCAAGTACTCAGCAGATTCTCCACGGAATCAAATATTCATCAGATTCTCCACGGAATCGAATATTCAGCAGATCCTCCACGGGATCAAGTACTCAGCAGATTCTCCACGGAATCAAATACTCTAGCCAATCCTCCACGGGATTACATGTTATGACCGATTCTCCGAGGAATCACACAATGCAACCGATTCTCCAAGGAATCACACAATGCAACCGATTCTCCAAGGAATCTAATATAACCATCGTATCATACGAGGTTCTGCAAATCCTCCGAGGGATCAATCAACGCACAAATGCATACTAAGATGCTTCACAATGCAAATCCTCCGAGGGATCATTCAACACAAAAATGCATACTATGTTCACAAACATACTCATTGCATTTATCACATACATCGCATATATCTATCATGCATTCACATTATGCACCATTTCACACATGGTTTACACACATATCAGCCTATCAATGCGTTTCTATTCAATTCGAGCAAATACACAAGATTATCAAATATTCAAGATTCACCATTTACTCTACAATCTAGGATTCACACCTTTCGGCCACCCACAGCACGACATGTCAAAACAGCTCACACATCAATCATTCATATAGGCATTAATCATAATTGAATCAACCAAACATCATGCTATGAACAAACAGCAAAACAAAATAACACTGCCAGGTTCGCCAACCTTCGCCTGGCGAAGCCACGCAGCGAATGCTCGCTGGCCTTCGCCTGGCGAACTTCCCAGCGAAGTCCACTGGGAGTAATTCTGGAATTACTCGCTGAGGCTCGCTACCCACTCGCCTGGCGAACCTTCGCCAACTCACCTCGCCTGGCGAACTTGCCAGCGAATACAGGGTATTAGCTTCTGACTTGCTTCGCTACAGCTCGCTGGACTTCGCCTGGCGAAGCTTCGCTGCCATTCGCCTGGCGAGCCTGCGAAGACAGAACTTCCATGGCTGTCTCAAAGCCTAAACTCCACACAACCAACCGATTAAATCCAAATCAGTCACAGTAGCACAGCCCAACCATCACCCGACTAAACTACATCGTCTAATCCGAGTTCTAACCGATTAAAACATCATTTTACCGATTAATTCATTTTCGACCTAGAATGGAAAAGTATAGAAAACACCCGAACAATCCACACCACACATACATAATCATACACATGGATTGGATAATAATGTTTCTCACCCTTACCTTGATTCAATCGAAGCTTTGGGTTGCTCTTGATGATTTCCACACTTTTCTTCTTCTTCTTCTTCTCTTTTCTCCTCCTTTTTCCTTCTTTCTCTTTTCCTTTCCTTTTTCTTTTCCTTACCACTCTTTTTTCCCTTTTCTTTCTATTTCTATCCTTTATATTTCTTTTTCTCATTCATTAGTTGTCAAATGACCAAAATACCCTCCATTCTAAATTTTACCCGAAAACTCTCCGAAACGGTAAAATATCAGAACATACTATATTCACAAATTAATTCCACGAATAACACAAATATTACTCAAATCCAATAAAATACTCCACAAAATGCGATAATCAAAACCGGGGCGTTACAAACGCCACCCTATAAGCTACAACACCAACTCTCTGCAAAATCTGATACGGCCCAATAAACTTAGGATCCAACTTCTTGGACTTCAACACACGACCCACACCAGTCACTGGGTTGACTCTTAGGAACACGTGATCACCTTCACTGAATTCCAGCTCTTTCCTTTGGTTATCATGATAACTCTTCTGCCTACTCTGAGACGCTTTCATTTTCTCACGAATCATCTAAATTGTCTCAGTAGTTAGCTGCACAATTTCCGGTCCCAATACTACATTCTCACCCGTCTCATACCAACACAGAGGAGTTCTGCACCTTCTACCATATAAAGCTTCAAACGGTGACATTCCGATACTAGAATGGTAACTGTTGTTGTACGTGAACTCGATCAACGGTAAATGTGTATCCCACGCACCACCCTTTTCTAACACACAAGCCCTTAGCAAATCTTCCAGCGACTGAATAGTCCTCTCTGACTGACCATCAGTTTGCGGATGGTAAGCTGAACATAGCTTCAACTTAGTACCCAAGGCTTCCTGCAAACTCTTCCAAAATTCTGAAGTAAACCTCGGATCTCTATCCGACATAATACTCGACGGAACACCATGAAGCTTCACCATTACTCGAATATAAATCTCTGCTAGCTTCTCCAACAGAAAACTGATATTGATCTGCACAAAATGTGCAGACTTCGTAAGTCGATCCACAATTACCCAAATAGCATCAAATCCTCTCGCTGTATTCGGCAAACCTGTAACAAAATCCATGGTTATACAATCCCATTTCCAAACCAGAACTTCCAACGGTTGCATCATTCCAGAGGGTCTCTGATGTTCCACTTTCGACTTCTAACATACCAAACAGGCGTAAACAAATCGAGCTATATCTCTTTTCATACCAGACCACCAAAATATTTTCCTTAAATCGTGGTACATCTTCGTAGCTCCCGGATGGATACTCAAACTACTACGATGTCCCTCATTCAGAATTGACTTTTTCAGCTCATCATTATCCGGTATGCAAATCTTGCCTCTGAATCTCAACACACTTGTGCTATCCAACTTAAAATCACTATCGGAGTCACTTCCTACTCCATGCATCAAATACACTAACTTCATATCTAGCTTTTGGTTCTCCCTAATCATGTCCAAGAAATCATTATTCACTTGCAACTTTCCCAACATCACACCACCTGCCGTAAACTCACAAACCATGCTCAAATCTCTGAACTGCTCAATTAGCTCCATTTCTTTTACCATTAAAGCCGACATATGAATTGTTTTCCTGCTCAAAGCATCGGTTACTACATTCTCCTTTCCTGGATGATAACTCAAATTGGAATCGTAATCCTTCAAGAATTCCAACCATCTTCTCTGTCTCATATTTAGCTCCTTCTGATCAAACAGATGCTTCAGACTCTTATGGTCATTGAACACCTCAAATCTTGAACCATACAAATAGTGCCTCCAGATCTTTAACACAAAAACTACAGCAGCTAATTCAA
Source organism: Lathyrus sativus (assembly GCA_963859935.3). Taxonomy (NCBI): domain Eukaryota; kingdom Viridiplantae; phylum Streptophyta; class Magnoliopsida; order Fabales; family Fabaceae; genus Lathyrus; species Lathyrus sativus. Next base: position 162,593,957 of record OZ012736.1, on the reverse strand, counting down.
GGTCATGAGTAGGGTAATTCCTTTCATGCATCCTTAGTTGCCGCGAAGCATATGCCACCACCCTACCATTCTGCATAAGAACCCCGCCTAATACCATCTTAGACGCATCACAGTACACCACAAAAGATTCACTCGGATTCGAAAATATTAACACCGATGTCGTAGTCAATCTCTTTTTCAGTTCCTCAAAGCTTTCTTTACAAGCAGCATCCCACGCAAAAACTTGATCCTTCCTCGTCAGCTGGGTCAATGGCAACGCCAAACTAGAAAACCCCTCGATAAACCTTCGGTAATAACCTGCCAAACCCGAAAAGCTTCTGAGTTCCGTTGCTGTCTTCGGCGGTTCCCACTGCAGCACTGCACTCACTTTTGATGGGTCCACCGCTACACCGTCACCAGATATCACATGCCCCAAGAAACTCAATGTCTTCATCTAGAACTCACACATCGATAATTTAGCAAACAACTTATTATCTTTCAGCACTTGCAACGCAATTCTCAAATGTCCTGCATCCTCTTCTTCAGACTTAGAACAAATCAGTATATCATCAATAAACATAATAATAAACTGATCCAGATAAGAATGGAATATTCGGTTCATATACTCCATAAACACTCCTGGCGTATTATACACTCCAAAATGCATTACAGTATATTCGTAATGTCCATAACAAGTTCTAAACGCCGTCTTCTGAATATCACCCTCTTTCACTCTGATCTGATGGTAACCCGACCTCAAGTCAATTTTACTGAACACACGAGCTCCCACCAACTGATCCATCAAATCATCAATCCTTGGAAGAGGATACTTATTCTTAATGGTCACTTTATTCAACTGATGGTAATCAATGCATAAACGCATACTACCATCCTTCTTCTTTACCAACAGCATTGGGGCTCCCCACGGCGACACACTCGGTCTGATAAACTTCTTATCCAACAATTCTCCAATCTAGGATTTCAATTCCGCCAACTCCATTGCCGACATCCTATACGGCGCCATAGATATAGGTCCCGTACCAGGAACAAGATCAATGCTAAATTCAACTTCTCTTGTCGGAGGCAATTCCGTAATATCATCAGGGAACACTTCAGGAAATTCATTCACCACCGCCAACTCTTCCATCGACGCCTTGCTATCAACAGATAATGATGCAAATAAAGCAAACATTTTAGCTTCGTCTTCTAACAAGGTCCTCAACTCCTTATTAGACAAGGAATCCGCCAATGCCTCCTCTTCTGGAGTAAGGAACAACAACACCTTCCGAAAACAATCGATGTAGACTCGGTTGAACTCCAACCAGTTCATACCCAGAATAACATCCAGCTTACCAAGTGGCAGACAAATCAGATTCACTCCAAAATTCCTACCGAAAATAGTTAGTGGACACTTCAAACACATCAAAGAAGTAGTCACTGAACCAATAGAGGGAGTTTCAATAGTCACCCGATGCTCAAGAGTAGACGACACCAATCCTAATCTCTTCACACAATCAACAGAAATGAACGAGTGGGTTGCACCCGTATCAATCATAGAAGTCAAAGGTACATTATTGATAAAACAAGTACCTTTGATAGAACGCTCCTCGCCGGCAGATTGAGTTCCTACCATAGCAAATACTTTACCACTGGCCTGAGGCACCTGAGACTTTTTTGGCATCTCGCAGTGTGTACTTATATGACTTTTCTCACCACAGTTATAATAGGTAGGCATAGCAGCCCTGCAATCCACCATCACATGGCCCGGCTTACCACACTTGAAACACTTCTTCACCTCATCAGGACAATCATTAACATGATGTCCCGCACCACCACATCGGAAACACTTCACACCAGCAGACGCTCTCCCTTCTCTGGGCTTCTTATCAGCAGCAACCTTATGTTTTCCCTTATCAGCAGGAACACTGTAAGGAGTACCACCAAATTTCTGCTTACCCTTACGGTTATTTACAACCTTATAGTGTGCAATCCTGGCCCGATTTTCATTGTCATAAATTATGCTTCTGCTTACCAGGTCAGGATAATTTCTGATCTTCTGACAAGCGATCCCCATCTTAATCTTCGGACGCATCCCGTTTTCAAACTTCAAACACTTGGAAGTCATTGCCTCTTCAGTATTGCAATGAGGACAATACTGTACCAACCCTTCAAATTTAGCAGCATACTCTACTATAGTCAGATTACCCTGCTTCAGCTCCAGAAACCCTATCTCTTTAGCACTTCGTATATCTTTCAGAAAATACTTCTCCAGAAAACCATTTCGAACCACATCCCAAGTAATAGCAGTTCCTGCAGCCTCCAATCTCTGGCGACTGTTGTCCCACCAAGCCTCAGCTTCACCTTCTAGCACGTAAGTACCGAACCTCACCTTTTGCTCATCATTACAACCCATTGTCCTGAAAATATTCTCAATTGCCTTCAGCCATTTCTGTGCAGCTTCAGAATCCAAAATTCCTCCTTCAGCTTGATTACTCTGAAACTATGCCAAATCTCTGAATTGTGCACCTGCAGCTTGATTCTAATTAGCAACCACCAGCGCCATCGCTTGCATAGCTGCAGCCAAAGCAACATCACTCCTTCCTGCCATACTACTCAACCAAAACAACACTAGGTTAAAAGGTACACAACCTCTATCCTACGGTCAGACTCAACTACTACACTGGTCGGACGGACCGACCTGCTCTGATACCAACTTGTAACACTCCACTTCCCAAATTAAAATAAAATGCGATTAAGTCAAATAATTATCAGAGTTTTCATTCCAAAAGTGGGATATCACATTCAACAAAATATTCAACAAAACACCTCATAGTATGATTTTCAAAATAAAGCAGCAGAAAATTGTCATTAATACATATATGCACGGCTATCCGCCAAGTTACATAAAATATTCATTCATCAAGGTTCACTAAAATACGATACGTCACAGGAATACAACAAATTTATCATAAAACAAATAGACTCCCAAGTCCCGTGTTACGTATCATAGCATCCTAGGACTCCACTCGCACACCACTATCCAAGCTAGCTACGCACCTGGATTATCTGCACTTCTGAAGAAGCACAGACCACAACAACAACAAAAGGGGTGAGAAAACATGATCAAAATTATCGGTAATAAAATACATGAATTAAAAGGAAGTAAATAAACAAATCACCACCCCACCAACATCAAACAGGACCTACTGTTCAATAATAAACACAACATATCATAATGCAAGAATGCAACCCAATATATGCATGCGGTACCGACTCATCATCACTGATGGACACCGGGCCATCAACCCTTCACAAGGGAGCACATCATAAACATGATAGATCACTTACGCTCCTCCTGAGACATGATCTATCTCCACAATTCTCCACAAAGGAGTACGGGTGAATCACTTACGCTCCTCCTGAGACATGATTCAACCCCGCAATCACTGATGGACATTGGGCCATCAACCCTCCACAATGGAGCACCTCATAAACATCATAAGAGAGTACGGTTGAATCACTTACGCTCCTCCTGAGACATGATTCAACCCTACCAAGACACCATGCTATGCACAACACCAAATGCGCAACGCACAAACATCAAGCACACTAAGTGCACACGATCCTTCTGATCACATCACCATACATCATATATATATATATATATATATATATATATATATATATATATATATATATATATATATATATATATATATATATATATATATATATATATATATATATATATATATATATATATATATATATATATATATATATATATATATATATATATATATATATATATATATATATATATATATATATATATATATATATATATATATATATATATATATATATATATATATATATATATATATATATATATATACACACACACACACACACACACACCAATCACTTATATCAATCAAGTTAGATATTAGAGAAATCACATTCGAACACCGAGTACACACGATCCTCCCCATCACCTTACTATGCATCATATATATATATATATATATATATATATATATATATATATATATATATATATATATATATATATATATATATATATATATATATATATATATATATATATATATATATATATATATATATATATATATATATATATATATATATATATATATATATATATATATATATATATATATATATATATATATATATATATATATATATATATATATGATGCATAGTAAGGTGATCGGGAGGATCGTGTGTACTCGGTGTTCGAATGTGATTTCTCTAATATCTAACTTGATTGATATAAGTGATTGGTGTGTATATATATATATATATATATATATATATATATATATATATATATATATATATATATATATATATATATATATATATATATATATATATATATATATATATATATATATATATATATATATATATATATATATATATATATATATATATATATATACACCAATCACTTATATCAATCAAGTTAGATATTAGAGAAATCACATTCGAACACCGAGTACACACGATCCTCCCGATCACCTTACTATGTATCATATATATATATATATATATATATATATATATATATATATATATATATATATATATATATATATATATATATATATATATATATATATATATATATATATATATATATATATATATATATATATATATATATATATATATATATATATATATATATATATATATATATATATATATATATATATATATATATATATATATATATATATATATATATATATATATATATATATATATATATATATATATATATATATATATATATATATATATATATATATATATATATATATATATATATATATATATATCTTACCTACCATTTAATTATGTCACTTAAATTTAATAATTCATAATTACACCTTTCCACACCAAGTATACACTCTTCACCACTAAACAACATCTTTCGACCTATCACAACCCAAGGAATCCTACAAAATGAATCACAAGGCAAAACAACATAAAAATCACATTCTGTCACGCTCGCTGGCTCACTCGCCTAGCGAGGCCTCATCGAACGCTCGCTGCCTCATTCGCCTAGCGAACCTGCTAACGAATGCAGACAGTGGCTACTAGAAGTTTTCGCTACCCAACTCGCAAAGCGAATTCCTAGTGAATGCTTGCTACTAGCTCGCTCAGCGAAGGTGCTGGCAAACGTCTGCGATTTCACAAAACCCTCGCTGTTTAGAATTTCATCAGAAGCTCAAAACTCATCCGATTCTCCCCAAACCAGTCCCAGCAGTCTTAGCCTAGCATTCTATGACTAAACCACACTATTAATTCCAGATTTTACCGGATAAATCACCAACTCTACCGATTAAATCATTTTCGAGCTAAACGGTAAACTACTCAGAACACCCAACAAATCCCTACATAATCACATGCAAGGCTGGAATAACAGAATTTCACCAATTCATTACAACATAAGCATAATTCGTCCATGGAAACAACAATCAGAAACACAACAACATCCTAATCACAATCATCAAATCCATATGGGGTTAAGGAATCCCCAACTACCCCATTCATGCAATTACCAATTTAAACCCGTTTCTCCCCCCTTACCTCGACTAGTTGCTTCGATCGATGAAAAACTCCCAAGAATTCAACAGCTTTGGCCTTCTTCTTCTTCTTCCTCTTGCTCTTGTTCTTCTTCCTTACTCTTTCCCCCACTTGATCGTGTTCTATCTTTTTCCCCCTTATTAAACTCACAAATATCCCTCTACTAACTCTTATTCCTTATTTCTTTATTCCAATCATGATTTCCAAAAATATTAATAATAATAATAATAATAATAATAATAATAATAATAATAATAATAATAATAATTATTATTATTATTATTATTATATTACTATTAATTACCAAATTATTATCATTATCAATTATTTTATATTAATAATAAAGGCCTTAGCTTCTTAAATAATCCCCACAAAAGACATGCCGAAATAAAATAACACCGGAAAGACTAAATAATTAAAATGGGTGTTACATTTTCCACCATGATTGGTAACCACCGAATTAACAATTCCAGTAACAACTGGATTTTCCAAACGATGCCAGTTACCACTGGACTTTCAACCAATGATTAGTAACCACCAAATTAACAATACCAGTAACCACTGGATTTTCTAAACGATGCCAGTAACCACTGAACTTTCAACCAATGCTAGTCACCACTGGACTTTTCAAACAATGCTGGTAATAACCGGACCTTAACGTCCCTAAGATAAGCTTCTCAAATGAGACTTCCACTTATTATCTTTGGGGAATTATAGATAAGTTCTTCTTACAAGACATGGTGCAAAATAAATTCACATTCAAATTGGGTTTGGCAACCGCCTGAGGACCAAAGTTCGATCTAGGAACAAGCTAGAAAGAAACGGTCAAAACAAGACTCCAACCATTAAGGAATGAACTCGAATGGGGATACATCTTATTCAAACATGGAAAAAGATAACTGAAACAACCATCACCCAAGAGGATTAAACTCTGCGGAGAATTGAGAAAGGATGGACATTTTATGCTTAAAGGATGACAACTCTATTGGAGAGAGACGACATACCCAGTCACTTGGGGAAAACACCAAAGTGAATCAAAACAGGTAACAACCAGAGATAGAAAAAATGCACAGATGTTATGCATATGCTTATGTCAGGCTTATGTTTATGCTGACAAAATAGACAAAACAAAACTGGAGATGAAATAAACATCTTAACAGGGATACCCAGCCAACTTCACTAAATTGGACATCAACGAGGATGATCATGAAGAACAACAGTTTCACTTCAAGGTTACAACCTTCTCTGGGAGAGAGTAATCTACTTAGGCCACAACATTAGAATAAATTAGAATGTCGTCAATAAACACAACCACAAAACGATCCAACTGCTCATGAAAAATACAATTCATGTACTCCATAAACACACCTGGCGCATTAGAAACTCTGGATGGCATCACTAAATATTTGTAATGTCCATATTGTGTCCTAAAAGCCGTCTTTTGAATATCTCCTTCCTTCACACGAATCTGGTGATAACCTGATCTTAAATCAATCTTGCTAAAAACTCGTGCTCCAACCAATTGGTCCATAAAATCATCAACTCTAGGAAGCGGATACTTATTCTTATTTGTCACTTTGTTCAATTGTCGATAATCAATACATAACCACATACTCCCATCCTTTTTCTTTACTAACAACACCGGTGCACCCCAAGGAGAAACATTTGGCCTCACAAACCTTTTTTCTAACAAATCACTCAACTGCTTATTCAACTCTACCAATTCTGATGCTGACATACGATATGGTGCCATCGAAATTGGTCTAGTACCCGGAATTAGATCAATAGAAAATTCAACTTCCCTTTCTGGCGGTACATCCGTAATATCCTCGGGAAACACTTCTGTAAATTCACACACCACTAGAAACACGTCAAGTTCAACCTTGTCCTCTACCGACAACGATGCAAATAAACCAAACAACTGAGCTTCGTCCGCCAAAACTTTCTTCAACTCTTTAGTGGATAGAAAACTTTCACTTTCATCATCTTCTAAAGAAGGAAACCTCACCAACTTATGGTAGCAATCTAAATGAACTCTATTAAATTTCAACCAATTCATACCCAAAATCACATCCAAGCCTTCCAACGGCAAACACACCAAATCCATAAGAAGGTCTTTACCATACATGGTCAAGGGACAACTTATGCACACCAAAGAAGTAGTTACCAACCCTGAAGCAGGAGTCTCAATAACCATGCCACCACTCAAAGAAACCATGCGCAAACCCAAACGCTTAGCACATTCAAGAGAAATGAACGAATGAGTCGCTCCAGTATCAATAATAGCAACTAAAGGCATATTATTAATAAAGCAAGTACCTTTAATCAAGCGATCCGCATTAGTAGTGTCTGAACCGGCTAATGCAAATACTTTTCCACCCGACTGAGCTTGCTTTGGTTTGGTACACTTGGTGCTAATATGACCAACTTCTCCACAGTTAAAAATCTTTACCACATTCCTCCAACACTCAGAAGTGTTATGTCCAAAACTTCCACAATTATCACACTTCTCCGTAGACTTCCCACACTCAAAAGATTTGTGGCCCATCACGCCACACTTGTAACATTTGACCGCACCCGAACTTCCACCTCCAGATTTCCTATCGAAGTTTCCCTTATACTTGCCCTTATCAACAGGCGTCACATAAGGTCCACTCCTCACTTTTTGCTTGCCTTTCTTCTCACTCAAACTCTTGTAGTGAGTAGAACGAGCTCTATTATCCTCTTCAAAAATCCTACAACATTCCGTTAAGTCTGAAAATCTTCGTATCCTCTGGTAACCCACCGCTTGCTTTATCTCCGGACGCAAGCCATTCTCATACTTAATGCACTTAGAGAACTCCACCGTAACAGCTGCATAATGAGGATGAAACTGCACTAATTCCACAAACTTAGTCGTGTAATCTACCATAGACATGTTGCCTTGCTTCAACTCAAGGAATTCCATTTCCTTTTTACCCTTCACACTCTCAGGATAGTATTTCCTCAAAAATTCAGCGCGGAACAAATCCCAAGTTATTTCTTCGTCATCCACCTCAAGAACTTGCCTCATACTGACCCACCAGTCATCAGCCTCTTCCCTCAACATATGAGTCCCAAGTCTCACCTTGTTTCCTTCACCACAGTTCATAACTCTAAATATTCTCTCAACCTCCTTCAACCAGATCTGAGCACCATCAGGATCAAACCTTCCTTTGAATACAGGCGGTTGATTCTTTCTAAACTCATCATTCACATTCACATTCGGCGCACCTTGCACGGCCCTTGCCATAGCCTCCAATGCCTCATCCATAGCATTGTCATTACGACCAACCATATTCTGAGGATTCCCAAAAATAACAACAAGGTAAAACAACTGTTCAACCAACACAACAAGAAGACAGACACAACTGACTCAACACTGGCTCTGATACCACTTAATGTAACACCCCCTTTCTATACCCCCAATTAATCAATTAAAATCATATAAGCAATTAATAAAAGTTTCATCAGAGTATAAATTAATACATGGTATAAAAGAGGCGCATCACTTTATCATCACAACGAAACATAAATAATACCTGCTCATAAAGATATGTAACAAAAGGGGTAAATCTCAACTAAAAACAAAGCATAGCGCTTAAAACCCACATATCAATATTTAGAATAAAGCGGAAACATCTAAACATTGAAATCATGTCATTAACATAGGCATCATATACATAATTCAGATTAATTCAATTCATCAGTTGAGTTTACAAAACATTCAGCAGCAGATACATACACAGATGTATCACAAAAGAATCAAAACAATTCCTAACTACCCAGTGTTACATATCAAAGCCATCCGACCAAAAGAAATAAAGACTCGCTTCATAAAAGACCTCAAGCATCCTACTCTACAATGCCTCATAGAGCATTATAAAAAAACAGAAGGGTGAGAAACATTATCATAACAAACAATGCATAAAATTATATATATCATAAAACACAATTATAACATACACGCAATTCTCATTTCTCACCCCGACTTGTTACAATACATCACAATGTACACGTACATAATCAATCACATTCACCAATTCATGCTTTACAATTCATAGCATTTCATATAAACATTTACAATTACGTTCAATTCACCCAAACATCAGATAAAGATGATAATGCAACTCATAGAGACCGACTCACGACTCTATGCAGATGCAAATGCGGTACCGACTCATTCAGAAGGTTCAATTGAAGAACCAAAATGGAACCATCGCTCATTACTGAAGTAACTCCCCGTCGGGCATACGATGTTCACCCATCGCTCACACCTCACATGGGCACACGATGTTTCAGGATTGCTCACACCCCACACGGGCACAAAATCTGGTTGCTCACACCCCACAAGGGCACACAACTGTTCTGCAGATTCTCCATGGAATCAAAAATAAACCATCGCTCACACCCCGCAAGGGCACACGATCGTTTCTGCAGATCCTCCTAGGGATCAAAGTAACTAAACCATCGCTCACACCCCACAAGGGCACACGAGGTTTCTGCAGATCCTCCTAGGGATCAAAGTAACTAAACCATCACTCACACCCCACAAGGGAACACGAGGTTTCTGCAGATCCTACGCGGGATCAGACACACAAGAATGCAATCATGATGCTACACATGCAACACGACTCAATACACTCTTATAATCCACACATGTTTACAAACATATTCATGCATTCTTCATATTATACAAGTATATACAAATATACGCATTCATATTAGTATCACCATGCATTCCCATTTAATCCAAACAAATGCACGAAATTTCCAAACGACCACATCACACAATCTAGGATTCACGCCATACGGCTACCCACAACACAATATAACTCGGCATGATTGATGCCTCGAGCAAGGAAATAATCAAAGTTAAGTCGGAAATCCGACCACGGATGGAAACATTAAAGAAAACACAACCTGTCACGCTCGCCACCCTGCTCGCTTAGCGAGCTCCTAGCGAGTATTCGCTACTTGTTCGCCTAGCGAACAAGCTCGCGAAGGCAAACAGAAGCCTCTGACTTCGTTCGCTACCTTGCTCGCTCAGCGAACCCCTAGCGAACCTTCGCTACCCCCATTCGCTACCAGCGAACACCACAACATGCATTCTATCCAAGTCTGGGACCGTTCGCTACCTATTCGCTACTGCTCGCTTAGCGAACGTTCACGACCAGCTCGCCAAGCGAACGGGCTAGCAAGTGTAACAGCCCAAATTTCATTAAATAATTAATTGTAGTAATTAATTTATTTAGTGGGATTTTATCAATGTTGAAAATTAATTTTTATTAATTGGGATTAATAGAGAATTAAGAAGGAATTGGAGAGGAAGGAAAATGAAGGAAATATATAAGAAAAGAAAGATAGAAAACATTTGGAAAGAAAGAGGAAAGAAGAAGAAAGGAGAGAAAGAGAAGAGAAGAAGAGGAAAAGTGGAAATCATCAAGAACCAACATCAAAGCTCCGATTAATCGAGGTAAGGGTGAGAAATGTTTCTATTTGATCATTGTATGCTGTTATGTATGTTGGGTTGGGGTTTTGGTAGAGTTTTCATCACTTTCCAATTAGGGCAAAAGTTGGAATAATCGGTAGATTGATGATTTAATCGGTTGAAACTGAGCAATAATGCCGTAGAATAGTCGGGTAACATGTATTGATGTTGTTTGTACTGATTTGGATGTGTAAGAGAGGGTTGATGATGGATTGGTGAAGGAGAAGACAAAATAGGGTTCTGTTCTGCGCAGGTTCGCTGGCTCTCGCCAGGCGAGCGAAGGCGAAGCTTCGCCAGGCGAAGCCTAGCGAATGTTGGCGAATAATTATATTTAAGTCCCAGTGGACTTCGCTGGTGGGTTCGCCAGGCGAAGTTGAGTAGCGAGGGTTCGCCCAGCGAAGGTGCTGGCGAATGGTGGCGAATGAAGTCAGTAGCTACTGACTTGGGCTCGCTGAGAGAGTTCGCCAGGCGAAGGCCAGGCGAAGGTTCGCTGCGAGGGTTCGCCAGGCGAATGGAGGCGAATGTGACAGCATTTTTCCTTTGCTGTGTTGTCCATGTGGAGATGGTTTGGTTGCCTCTCATAGGTCAATACCTCTATGATGTGATATAGATATGATCTATTGTGATGATGTGTGTTGTGGGTAGCCTACGGGCGTGAATCCTAGTTGAGGTGCGATGCGTATTAATTGTGATAAATAGAAATACATGTGAATACAATGATGAATGTATGTGTATTGTCTAATGAACTTGCGAATGTTTGATGTGTATACAATTATGTGATGAGTATGCATGAGAACATGGTGGATATGTGTGCATAACTTATAATTGTATGATTGGTATTGTGATGTGTATACCTTGTATGAGATGGCATGAGATAAAGAATAAACATACTATGAAAAATGTGTTGTGGATGCATATTGTTTATGTGCGATTGTATGTTAAAATACATGAAGAATGCATGAGAGCATAATGATGGGTATGCGTGCATTGCTTGCTAAATATGATGTTGTATCGAATTATGAATACATCGATGAATGTTATGTGAATATGTTGTGTGTGCAATCATAATGTAATTCTTGAAGAGATGAATTATTTGAATGCATGAGATTAAGATGTCGGTCTTAAGTGCATTTGTTGTGATTGATTGTACATGCATCATTTAGTCAAGAGGCAATGTCTGTTAGTTTCGTGGAAACTAGTGGCTTGTCCCAAACCTAGAAGAGTGGGTTTGAAGGCTTAGAGGACGGGCCTTTGTGGTTATCGGTCTAGAAGAGTGGACCCGGTTTAATGTAAAAACCGAAAAAAGATAACGGGTTATCGGTCTAGAAGAGTGGACCCGGTTTAATGTAAAAACCGAAAAAAAGATAACGAGAGTCGGTACCGCATTGCATGAGTTGCATTGAGTTATTGAGTCACATTGATATATGACATATGCATGAAGAGATGCTTATGTGTGAATGATGAGATTGTGGAAATTGTAAGTGTATGCATAATGTGGAAATGCTTTGTGAATATCCAGGTTCGTCTATATATGTGTGGTAAATATATATGACTAAGAGAATGAAGTATGGTGAGAAATGTGAATATGTGCTATATGACTACCTATATATATATAATCTTATGCTTTGATTATTATGGTTATATTTCTCACCCTTCTGCTGTTTTATAATGCTCTACGAGGCATTGCAGATTAGGATGCTGGAGTCCTTTTGTGAAGTTAGTCTTCATTCTTTTGAGTCGGCTGCTCTGATATGTAACACCGGGTAGTTAGACTAGTATAGTCATTCTTTTGTGATACTTTGCGATGTATCAGCTTATGTGGTTCTGTAAATCTAACTGATATGATATATTAATTTAGATAGCTGATGTGTGCGTGGATTAATATTTTGAAAACGATCAAATGATTTTATCTTCCGCTTAAATTGAAAATGTTACATATTTTATGGAGCAAATTGTGAAAGTTTTTTATTGGTGAAATTGTGGCATTCTTCTTTTATACCTTATTATAAAACTCTTTTACTCTGATGAATTTTTATGTGCTTAAATGTTTTATATGCATTTATTTGGGGTATAGAAGGGGGTGTTACAATAGTGGTATCATAGCAGGTCGGTCCGTCCGGCCAAGTTGTTAGAGTGTTTTTCCCTGTGTGTTATTGATATGCGTGTGTTGCATTATCAATATTGGTTGTTCTTACGTGGTTCTGTTGCTGGAATTAGTAAGATGGTTGCAGGAAGGAACGACGAAGCGATTGCGGAGGCATTGACGAGATTGGCGGGGCAATTGGGCAGAATCCTCCGGCCAATGTGAATGAGAGGAATCATGCTGATGATGGATTCTGTGCTTTGGGGAAATTCCAAAAGAATAACCCTCCGGTCTTTAAGGGAACTCATGAACCGGACAAGGCACAAATTTGGTTGAAAGCCGTGGAAAAGATTTTTCGAGTTATGAATTGCTCGGATGCACAGAAGGTGCAGTTTGGGACTCATATGCTCGAAGAAGAAGCTGAAGATTGGTGGGGTAATACTCGCCAAAGATTTGAGGAAGATGATATTGTGATTACTTGGGATTTGTTTAGAGAAACCTTTCTGGAGAAGTATTTTCCAGAGGATGTGCGGGGGAAGAAAGAGATCGAATTTCTTGAGTTGAAGCAAGGTAATTCGACGGTTGCTGAGTATGCGGCGAAATTTGAGGAGTTGATCAAATTTTGTCCTCACTATAATACTGGTAATGCTGAGAGGTCTAAGTGCCTCAAGTTTGTAAACGGTTTGAGACCCGAGATTAGACAAGCTATTGGATATCAGGAAATCAGACGGTTTTCTGAGTTGGTTAACAAGAGCAGAATTTATGACGAAGACAGTAGGGCTAGGTCCAGCCACTACAAGAGTCTAAGTGACAAGAAAGGAAAGGGACAATTCAGAGGAAAACCTTACGTGACTCCTGCTGATAAGGGGAAACAAAAGGTTGGTTTTGGCAAGAGGCCAAGTGGGGGAGTTTCTACCCCGGTTAGGTGTTACAATTGTGGTGAAGCGGGGCATCGTGCTCCGGAGTGCAAAAGTGTTGATCTGAAGTGTTTTAAGTGTGGCAGGCCAGGCCACAAGGCTCTAGAGTGTAGAAGCGGTGCGGGTGTTACTTGCTATAACTGTGGTGAGCGAGGGCACATCAGTACCAAGTGCGATAAGCCGAAGAAGAATCAAGGGAGCGGGAAAGTGTTCGTTCTATCTGGATCTGAGACTGCTAGCGACGATCGATTGATCCGAGGTACGTGCTTCATTCATGGTACACCTTTGATCGCTATAATTGATACCGGAGCTACGCATTCTTTTATTTCTTTGGATTGTGTTAGAAGGTTAAATCTTGAGTTGTCTGTGATTGGTGGCGGTATGGTTATTGATACTCCTGCTATGGGTTCGGTAACTACACCGTATGTTTGCTTGAATTGCCCGTTGAGTATTTTCGGTAGAGATTTTGGGATTGATTTAGTGTGTCTTCATTTGGATCAACTGGATGTCATTCTTGGAATGAATTGGTTAAAATTCAATCGTGTGTATATTAACTGTTTTGACAAAACGGTTATTTTTCCCGACTCGGATGTTGAAAGGGAATTGTTTATGACGAGGAAACAAGTGAAAGAATCGGTGCAAGACGGGGCTAAGGTATTTATGCTTATGGCAACTTTGAGGACTGGTGAGAGTGAAGGGATTGATGGTTTGCCCATTGTTAGAGATTTTCCGGAAGTATTCCCTGATGAGATAAAGGATTTACCGCCGGAGCGAGAAGTGGAGTTTTCGATAGATTTGATTCCTGGAACTAGTCCGATATCGATGGCTCCATATCGTATGTCGGCCTCAGAGTTAAAAGAGTTGAAGAGTCAACTTGAGGATTTGCTTGAAAAGAGGTTTATTCGTCCGAGCGTGTCACCGTGGGGTGCACCGGTGTTATTGGTTAAGAAGAAAGAGGGTTCTATGAGGCTCTGTGTGGATTACAGACAGTTGAACAAGGTGACTATTAAGAATAAGTATCCACTTCCAAGGATTGATGATCTGATGGATCAGTTGGTTGGTGCGAGCGTGTTCAGCAAAATTGATTTGAGATCTGGGTATCATCAGATCCGTGTGAAAGCTGAGGATATTCAGAAGACGGCCTTCCGAACGAGGTATGGACACTATGAGTATTCCGTGATGCCATTTGGTGTGACTAATGCACCGGGTGTATTTATGGAGTACATGAATAGGATTTTCCATCCTTATTTGGATAAGTTTGTGGTGGTGTTTATCGATGATATCTTGGTTTATTCGAAGAGCGAAGGAGAGCATGCCGAGCATCTGAAGATTGTGTTATCTGTGCTGAGAGAGAAACAGTTGTTCGCGAAGCTTTCTAAGTGTGAATTTTGGTTGAAGGAAGTTAGTTTCCTTGGTCATGTGATTTCTAGTAGTGGTGTTGCGGTTGATCCGTCGAAGGTTGAAGCGGTGTCGCAATGGGAGACTCCGAAGTCAGTTTTTGAGATCAGAAGTTTTCTTGGTTTAGCCGGGTTATTATCGGGAGTTTATTGAAGGATTTGCTAAGTTATCGTTGCCGTTGACGCAGTTGACTAGGAAAGGTCAAGCCTTTGTTTGGGACGCCAAGTGTGAAGCGAGTTTTCAAGAACTTAAGCGAAGGTTGACGACAGCTCCTGTTTTGATTCTGCCAAATCCAGAAGAACCATTCGTTGTGTATTGTGATGCTTCTTTGATGGGTTTAGGAGGTGTGTTGATGCAGAATAACCAAGCTGTGGCTTATGCTTCGAGGCAACTCAAAGTGCATGAGAAGAATTATCCGACGCATGACTTAGAGTTGGCCGCCGTTGTGTTCGTGTTGAAGCTTTGGAGGCATTATTTGTTTGGTGCGAGGTTTGAAGTGTTTAGTGACCACAAGAGTTTGAGGTATCTTTTTGATCAAAAGGAATTGAATGCGAGACAAAGAAGGTGGCTTGAACTTTTGAAGGATTATGATTTTGGCTTAAATTACCATCCGGGTAAAGCGAATGTTGTAGCGGATGCATTGAGTCGGAAATCATTGCATATGTCGGCGTTGATGGTGAAAGAGTTAGAATTGGTCGAGCAATTTCGAGATTTGAGTTTGGTATGTGAGAGAACTTCTTTTGGATTTAAGTTGGGTATGTTAAAGCTTACGAGTGGTATTTTGGACGAAATTCGAGAAGGACAGAAATCGGATTTGAGCTTAGTTGATCGGTTGACTTTAATCAACCAAGGCCAAGGTGGTGATTTTTGGATTGATGAGAAGGGTATTATGAGATGTCGGGATCGAGTTTGTGTTCCGAACATGGTTGAGCTTAAGAAGAGCATCCTTGAGGAAGGACATCGTAGCGGATTGAGTATTCATCCGGGTGCTACTAAGATGTATCAGGATTTGAGGAAAGTATTTTGGTGGCCTAGTATGAAGAAGGATATTGCGGAATTTGTGTATTCTTATTTGACTTGCCAGAAGTCGAAGATTGAGCATCAGAAGCCATCGGGTTTGATGAAGCCGTTGTTTATCCCTGAGTGGAAATGGGATAGTATCTCCATGGATTTTGTATCGGGTTTGCCGAGGACGCCGAGTAATTTTGAGGCTGTTTGGGTTATCGTGGATAGGTTGACTAAATCTGCTCACTTTATTCCTATGCGTATGGATTACCCTTTGGAGAAGTTGGCTATGTTGTATATTGAGAAGATTGTGTGCCTGCATGGTATTCCGCTGAGTATTGTTTCGGATAGAGATCCGCAGTTTACTTCGAGATTTTGGGAGAGCCTGCAGAGTGCTTTGGGTACTAAGTTGCGTTTGAGTTCAACGTATCATCCTCAGACTGATGGTCAGACGGAGAGGACGATTCAGTCGCTTGAAGATCTTTTGAGAGCTTGTGTATTGGAAAAAGGAGGAGCTTGGGATAGCTACTTGCCTTTGATTGAGTTTACCTACAACAACAGTTTCCATTCGAGTATTGGTATGGCACCATTTGAGGCGTTGTATGGTAGGAGGTGTAGGACACCATTGTGTTGGTTCGAGTCCGGAGAGAGTTCTGTTGTTGGACCCGAGTTAGTTCAACAGACTACTGATAAGATCAAGATGATTCAAGAGAAGATGAGAATTACTCAGAGTCGTCAGAAGAGTTATTATGACAAGAGGAGGAAGGCACTTGAATTTCAAGAGGGAGATCATGTGTTTCTTCGAGTCACTCCGATGACAGGTGTTGGTAGGGCACTGAAGTCGCGCAAGTTGTCGCCGCGTTTCATTGGTCCTTATCAGATTTTGCAAAGGATAGGGGAAGTGGCCTATTGATGCGTGTTTTTCGCAAGTGTACGAATCACGTCAAAGTAATATAAAAGATTATCGAATCCACAGAGACCAAGTGTCAATCTATCGTACCTGTTGTTATGGTGTTTATCTAAGGCAACTATTTTTAAGGGTTTTAGTAAGGGTGCAATGGTAAATAAAATTATAATTTTAAATAATAAATAAAAGACAGGCTCGAATGTAATTCACGTAATCAATGATAATCCAGTACTTGTTAATGGAACTACTTATGGGCAATGTTTTCTCCTTTGAAAAGAACTAATTTAACAGGAACTGTCGCTTTCGCGTATTCAGAACCGAGTTGTACTCTCTAATCAACCCCTCCTATTGTCACGGATAAAAAGGTGCGTACTGCGTTAGAGTAGTAAACCTATTTTTAAGAAATATAGTTTCTTAACAAAGTTGAAAAGTATTTTAACCTGGACTTCTTAGCAAAAAGAGGTTCTTATGAACCAGACTCTAAATCTCATAACACGTCCGAAAATCGTTTTAAAATCTCTTTTCTTTTTAATCTAAAAACTCCTAATGAACTATACAAAGCGCTTTTGGCTGTTTTTGAAATAGTTAAAAACAATTACTTGAATTGAAAGATAAAATAGCCCTTAGGTGTTTCCACGAACAATTATACTGATTACTGGTTTAATTACGATCCTTACATTCTAACCTTTATGGGATTAGTTAGACATGATAAAGTAAATATTCTTTTTATAGTTTTTCATATGAGTAATTTAAAGCGAGTGCGGGAAGTAAACAAAGTAAATGTGCGAGTGCGGGAAATAAACAAAGTAAATGTGCGAGTGCGGGAAATAAACAAAGTAAATGTGCGAGTGCGGGAAATAAACAAAGTAAATGTGCGAGAAAATAAATAAAAGTAAAGCAATGAGGAAAAATAAAATACTAACTGGAATTAAAATGGCGGCAGGATTAACTTCCTCCAGAGTGCTCCAAAACTCGAACCACAGACAGATTACAGACTCGATCACTCGATTGCAGAGGCACCCCGATGTGGAATGGAAACTGCTTTATAACTGATATATGCCTAGAGAATTCTAATTCTGGATGAAGAAAAACGAAAATCTAAGGTCCTATTTATAGTAAAAACTGAAAGCATGAAATGACCGGGACGCCCCTCCACTAAAAAGTGGAGGTTATGAAGTTTTGCCTTGTGGCGCCCGCCACAAGGTCATGGCGCCCGCCATGGTCCCTACAGGGGATGATGGAGTGGGGATCGTGGGTCTTGGAGGTTGAGGAGTGGTCTTGAGACGTGGCCACGTCATGGCTAACCCCATGGCGCCCGCCACGGTGGGTGCCGCAAGTGCAAAATGCTGAATTTCTAGGTTTTCGTCCGTTTTCACTCCTTTTTCGCTCCTTTTCCCGATTCAAGCTCCGATTATTATAAAAACCTGAAAACATAAGAAAACAAAGCAATAACAAAGCAAAACAACAATAAAAGCTAAGAATGCATGCGAAATCGGAGTCAGAAATACGGTGAATTTTAGTGTGATCAAATTCTCCCACACTTAAACCTTTGCTTGTCCTCAAGCAAACATTAAAGCTTAAGAAAATATGGTGCCAACACTTGTCTTTGGGCTAAAGGGATTCTAAGTTCAAGTCAGGATGCAGTGACAGATACTAACTAAGTGAACCAAGGGTACCATAGTAACACAAACACAAACTTCAATCCTATATTAACCACTCCATGTCATCCCACGATACCTAGGCCTATCTTCTCATCTTTTTGTGTCCTTTTCATTCAGGCGCAATCACATTAAGCCCGTTATCCGTACATGCTTCATAGTAGAGTGACCGGTTAGTGATTCTGATCCATAACATAAGGTTTCTGGCACATAAGCATGTGTAAACCTGTTTTTATTTCGCCTAAATGTAGCTGCGGGGGATCGGATCGTAATCCGCCCTACCAAGTTCAGTGCCAGATACCTCTGAACCAACTAACAATAGGTGACTTGCAATTTTTTTTCTTTTTGTGGCAAAAAAATTTTTCTTCTCTTTTTTCGGTTTAAATGACTTTGTGAGGGTCACCTATACCAGAGTTTGCCTTTTTTTCTTTTTTTATTAGCACTGGATCATTCACTTATATTCATCGGCCCCCTACGTAGAGTATGCTTAGGCCGGAGCTGACTGCTAAAATAAACTACTTAGGACAATTTTTTGAATGATAGTAAAGGCCATGGTGGTGGGGTTTAGGAGTGATTCCTATACTCAAGAGGTCTATGGTGCTAAAATGGTTCTGATGTTTCAAAAAGTTGACCTAAGTCACCACATCCTAATCTAAACCTGTCTCAAAGCCCAAAAAACATGTGAAACAACATTGTTTTCTTTTTAAAAATTTTCTGGTAAGGCTAAGGAAATGGGAAAAAATGAAGATGAACTAAAAAAGACACTATACTGGTGACTCGTCAGACTCATGCATTATCTAAGAAAAATAAATTACTGAAAAGGGAAATAACTGAAAGGAAATTAACTAAAAAGGGAAATAACAGAAAGCAATAAAATCCCCTCCCACACTTAAATCGAACATTGTCCCCAATGTTTCGAAATAAGATAAGGGGGGTAACCTGGAAAAAGACTACTGAGGAGGGGCACTGGTGCCTTCGCCGTCCTGATGTGATGGTCTGGAACGACGGGATCTACTACGATGCTGGTCCCTCCGGTCGAGTCGTGCTGATAAAGCAGCCTGAGCACTCCGGACCTCTCGAAGGTTACCCAAGATGGAACCCTGAGTAGCCTCTACAAGCTGGTAGTGTCGGCTGTTGAACTCTCTCTGACGGTTCTGCTCTAATGAAATATCGTTCAAGGTACGGCAAACGTTGCTATAAGCACGATCCGAAACCAATCGCGATTATTGCATGAAGCTCATATTGTTCGTCAGCTGCTGTGAAATAGTAGAGAGAAGGCCATCACGCCTTTCTTCTCTAGCTGTCATATCACGCCACATCTCCTCGGTGACAAAGAATCCAGGAGCAGTACCTGCAACAGGGTTAGAGGAAGATGGTGCAGTGTGTGGCTGTGAAGGACGATGGGGGGACATGTGAGGGATGGGAGACTGCTCTCTCCGATCATACTCATCATCAGTGTCATGTGCCTCCCCATCGGGAATATTAGGAGGAAATGGACCCAAAACACGTGGAGCATTAAGATCATAGGTCCAGTTCCTTTCATCACGTACATCAGTACGTCTACTGCATGGTAAAGCAACAGATGGGATAACTACCCCATGAACCATCAACTCATAACCACCTTCTCTCCTTGTTCGGCATAATTTCATGTCTTTCAGAAATTTTAAATTAATTGTGCGAGGAGGTAGTGGTTCAAGTGTAGCTATCTCATCATTCAGGCCAAGAGCCCGAGCAATAGACGTAACAAGCCCTCCAAAAACAATCGGTCCTGTTTTATTAGTAAATAAAGTCATGTGGGCAAGCATAAACGGGACCGGATTGATGTGGGTTCTAGTGAGGCATCCTTGCAAAAATAGGAGTTCACGAGCATTAACCTTGTTTGGACTTTCCCGGCCAAAAATAGTACATGCCAAAAGAAGTCTAAAAACTCTTATGGCCGGGTTGTGAATGGTCGACGCAAGTATCCCTTCAAAAGAATTAATTGAAGTACTTGAAAGCCTTAGCCATAAGGTAAATACCTCGGCCGACCATTCAGCATCCAAAGGTGCCTCACAAATCGAACCTTCCCTATGAGGGATTCCTAACAAATCTGCTAGCTCATTGGTACTGAATTCATATTCAATTCCAAATAGTCTAAAAATAACAGTACCGACAGTGCTAGCAGTGTCAGGACTGACAGTGTATATCAAAGAACTCAAAAATTCAGTTGTCAGCCTCTCATAGGTAGGTTCCTGATTAATGAAAATATTATGCAAGCCTAGAAATTCTAATAAATTAAAAACACTATGATAAATACCCAAAGCATACAGACAGTTATCGTCGACGTACCTAGTCGAGAGGATTTCTCGACTTTGAAGCCTCTGAATAATTTTCCGTTGCCTTTCGCCCGGTCTTCCATCACGAAGAATAAATCCGTTGAACTCCATTGTTGAAAAGTTCCTTAGGTAGTGAAAATAGTAGAAAAGTGGTTTATGAGGGGAATGATAAAGTTTTGATTTTTTTGGTTTTTGATGGATGAAAATGGAAATGGATGTTGGATATGTTTTATGGATGGAGGGTATTTTGGAAATGGGGGAGCTTTAATGGGGTTCAAGGAGGATTTGGAAGGTTGGAAAAATGGGTTTTTGGTGAAGAAAGGGATGAAAATGGTGGAAATGGGGATTGAATCCCGTATTTGTTGATGATACGGTGTGGCGCCCGCCACAGGGCCTATGGCGCCCGCCACAAGGCCAATTCCTGGGCCTTGTGGTTTTGGATCCTCCTTTGGGCCTTCCTTGCACCTTTGTCTTCCGGGGGGTCTGAATAGCGTTTTCTTCTTCTTTTCAAGGCATTGGCTTGCATATTTTTGTCTTATATATATTTTTTCTTTGCACGACAAAAATAAAATAATTAAAAATCAAAAAAGAAAAAGAAAAATAAAAATTAGTGCATAATATGTATATATATAAGGAATTCAAAGTGCATGAAAATATAAAAGCTGCAATAAAGTAAAATATGTCTGGAAATGCGATAAATAAAACGAAGTTAAATACTAGGGTAGTGCTGTCAGGGTGGAATGAGTCATGTGGTAGGTTTCTTATCCTGGCTTGATCCACGAATCTCAGCTATCTCCCTCCGAAGCTCGTCGATCGCCTGATGTAGAGCATCGGTCTCCGAGGCATGAGTGAGATCAGAAACCTGCATCTGTAACTCTAAGTCTGCCACTTCCTGCTTGAGCAGGGCAGTCTCCTTGCGGAGCTCATAAATCTGTGTTTGTAGGTCAGGTGGCTGTAGAGACATATTGTTAGACATAACAGTGATTCGGGGAGTAAGAGGTGTAGGAGTGTACTCAGCGGCGGGAGGCGATTTCGGCTCTTCGACAGTCTCTCCATAACCCTCTAGAGCATAACTCCAATTGGCAGGATCATGGACACTGGTCATCAGCGGATCTGGTAATGTAAAGTAGTGTATCGCTTCACCGTCGATCAGCAATCTAAACATGTTGGGCTCAAAAGAAGCCCTCCTCATCAGTCCTCTATCAAGACAAAAATCAATATCCAGGGTGGTGTAGCAGCAGAAGGTCCTGAGGTGCAATAGCTTGCGAGACAAACCCAATGCAGTAGCAATCTGTGTAACAATCCCACCGACATGGATGATTCCTACTGATGATCTGGCAACACTAGCAAGGCCCTTCAGTAGAAAGTTGCCACAAGCAACAGGGCGAGACTGAGTCGCACAAAACAGTAGGAAAATCTCCTCTTCACTTAGCAGTGTCTCTGTATCTGGAAAACCTAGGAAAGAATGTGCTAGAATCATCTGGAAGTACCTCAATGCAGGGTTGTGGATTACCTGAGAAAACTGGGT
Organism: Lathyrus sativus; assembly: GCA_963859935.3. Lineage (NCBI taxonomy): Eukaryota > Viridiplantae > Streptophyta > Magnoliopsida > Fabales > Fabaceae > Lathyrus > Lathyrus sativus. The sequence continues at coordinate 162,571,030 of OZ012736.1, read as the reverse complement.
AGAAGGATCTTGGCTCCCTCCGCCTGATATTTTAGTCCAAAACTTTTCCACTTCTCTGCTCATAAAATACCCCATCGGAGTCTCTGGAATAGCATCAGGAGTAGTCTGGAAACCTAGTAAATCACCAAACCCTTTGTGAGAGAATGAGTAGTCAATCCCGAACAACCTGAAAACAGCGAGTCCATCGGGTCCAGCCCAAGGGTCATGATGAAACGAGCTGAGGAACTCAAGAGTCAAGTTCCTATAAGTGTTGTTCCTGTCGTCAAACTGGTCCCACTGGAGTTGATGGCATAAAAATCTGACGCTTGGCTCTATCCCCAAGGCATCCATGCAGTCATGGTCAGGGTACCTGGTAGGAGCCATAGGGCGTCTCATGTGAACATAGTAACGCTCTCTCTGTGCATCATCTCTAAAGGCCACGTGCATGTCATCAGGGTTCTGCATTCTGTACAAGGTTAGCAAACAAGTCCTGAAAGCACATAAAACATTCAATCGTGAGTCCTGACATAAAAATAAACAAATTAAAATAAAGTAAAAAAGTACAAAAATAAGAAAAACCATGGGTTGCCTCCCATGCAGCGCTTGTTTAACGTCATTAGCTCGACGACCGATATTTAAACATCATTGGAAGGATATGGTGGATCACTCAGAGTATGACAGGTGTCTGTTGTTGGAATGTCACCTCCTTCGTAGGGCTTCAACCTCTGTCCATTGACTGTGAACGGTTTACATGTTTGGTTCTTGATTTCAATAGCACCGGATCTCAGGATCTTAGATACTTCGAAAGGGCCAGTCCATCTCGAACGGAGTTTACCTGGAAATAGTCGTAACCTAGAATCGAACAGGAGAACAGGATCGCCTATTTTGAAGTCTCTTCTTATGATTCTTTTGTCATGCCAAGCTTTTGTTCTTTCTTTGTATATGATGGCATTTTCGTAGGCAGATTGTCTGAGCTCTTCTAATTTGTGGATATCAAGGATACGTTTCTCACCAGCTGTCAAGTAATCCAAATTCAAAGTTTTGATGGCCCAATAGGCCTTATGCTCCAACTCAAATGGTAAGTGACATGATTTTCCATAGACCAGTTGATAAGGGGTTGTTCCTATAGGAGTTTTGAAAGCGGTTCTATAGGCCCATAATGCTTCTTGAAGTTTCTGCGACCAATCTTTTCTAGATATAGAGACAGTCTTCTCGAGGATTTGTTTTATCTCCCTATTAGATACTTCCACTTGTCCATTGGTCTGTGGGTGGTATGGTGTTGCTACTCTATGCTTAACTCCATACTTGCTTAAAAGTTTATCAAATATTCTCGATATGAAGTGTGATCCTCCATCACTTATGACTAAACGGGGTGTTCCAAACCTGGGAAATATATAATTCTTGAATAATTTGATGACTACTCTGGTGTCGTTTGTGGGTGCGGCGATAGCTTCAATCCATTTAGACACGTAGTCAACAGCTACTAATATGTACTGATTTCCAAAAGATGGTGGGAACGGTCCCATAAAGTCCATACCCCATACGTCGAAGAGTTCTACTTCTTGGATATTTCTTAACGGCATTTCATTACGTCTTGAAATATTTCCTGTGCGTTGGCATCTGTCACACTTGACAATGAAAGCATGGACATCACGCCACATAGTAGGCCAGAATAGGCCAGCTTGAAGAATCTTGGCGTAGGTCTTAGATGTGCTTGCATGTCCACCATAGGGTGCAGAGTGACAATGCTCAATTATATTATTTACCTCTTCTTCTGGAACACAACGGCGGAAAATGCCATCTTTACCTCTCTTGAAAAGAAATGGATCGTCCCAATAGAAGTTTCTCACATCACTATAGAACTTCTTCTTCTGGTGGTAGTTTAGATCAGGGGGTATGATGTCAGCGGCTAGGTAATTAACAAAATCTGCATACTAAGGTACATTGCTTATAGCTAAGGATTTATGAAATTGCTCATGAGGGTCTGGGTTATCATCTTCAATGGTTTCTAGTTGGGCTATCAGTCTATCGTAGGCAAAATCGTCATTTATGGGTACTGGATCAGGTTTCAGGTATTCTAGCCTAGATAGGTGATCAGCTACCACATTATCAGTGCCTTTCTTGTCACGGGTATCCAAATCAAACTCTTGTAATAATAGAATCCATCGAAGTAACCTAGGCTTGGCATCCTTTTTGCTTAGTAAGTAACGAATGGCAGCATGGTCGGTGTAAACTATAATCTTGGCTCCTACTAGATAAGATCTAAATTTGTCTATTGCAAAAACTACAGCTAGGAGCTCTTTTTCGGTTGTTGCGTAGTTGAGCTGTGCAGCGTCTAGGGTTCTACTGGCATAATAAATCACATGTAACTTCTTATCTTTTCTCTGACCTAGAACGGCTCCAACAGCATAATCACTGGCGTCACACATTATCTCAAACGGTTCCGACCAATCAGGGGGTTTCATTATAGGTGCTGAAATCAGAGCTTGCTTCAGAAGATTAAATGCTTCAGTACATTTTTCATCGAAGATGAACTCAGCATCTTTCATTAAAAGACCAGTTAAGGGCTTTGTTATTTTGGAGAAATCCTTGATAAAACGTCGGTAAAATCCGGCATGTCCAAGAAAACTTCTTATCTCCCTGATAGTCTTCGGCGGTTTTAGATTCTCTATGACTTCTATTTTTGCTTTATCTACCTCTATACCTTTTTCGGAAACTATATGTCCTAAAACAATCCCTTCGGTGACCATGAAATGACATTTTTCCCAATTTAGCACAAGGTTTACCTCCACACATCTCTCCAGGATTTTCTCAAGGTTGACAAGACAATTTTTGAAATCTGACCCACAAACTGAGAAATCGTCCATAAATACTTCCATGATTCCATCCAAATAATCAGCAAAGATAGACATCATGCAGCGTTGGAAAGTTGCAGGAGCATTACAAAGTCCAAAAGGCATTCTTCTATAGGCAAAGGTTCCAACTGGGCATGTAAAGGTAGTTTTTTCTTGATCTTCGGGGTGAATAGGTATTTGGAAGAATCCTGAATATCCATCTAAATAACAAAAGTAAGAGTGTCTGGCTAGGCGCTCCAACATTTGGTCTATGAATGGTAATGGGAAATGGTCCTTCCTAGTTGCTTTATTTAATTTTCTATAATCTATGCACATACGCCAACCTCCATTAGTTCTTTTTGCTACAGGTTCGCCCTTCTCGTTTTGCACGACTGTGATGCCTCCCTTTTTAGGTACTACATGCACAGGACTCACCCATTTACTGTCCGAGATCTGATATATTATACCTGCCTCTAGTAACTTAAGAACTTCAGTCTTAACTACAGTACTCATTATAGGATTTATTCTACGTTGGTGTTCTCTAGAAGGTTTTGAATCTTCTTCAAGCAAAATCCGATGCATGCATACGGATGGGCTTATTCCTTTTAGATCAGAGATCTTATATCCTAAGGCTGAGGGGTACCTACGTAAAACTTCTAATAATTGATCGGTTTCTTCTTGGTTTAAGGTAGCACTGACTATAACTGGACGGTTCATATCTTCATCAAGAAATTCATATCTCAGGTTTTTAGGCAGTTCCTTAAGTTTTACGGTCGGTTTTATAGGGCAAGGCATAGGATCTGGGGTTAGAGATAAACATTCGTGAAGGTTATCATCAATGTAGGGTGTTTTATAATTGTCATCTTCCAAAATAAGGGTTGATGGCAATTTTATAGATTCAGTTTCTTCTTCTTGTTCTAATTCCCTAATACATTCTTCGATGATATCTAAGGCATAACAAGAATCTCCTATCACAGGTGCCATAAGAAATTTTGACAATATAAATTCTATCTTCTGGCCACCTACCTCAAAAGTTAGTTTTCCCTTTTTAACATCTATTACGGCTCCAGCAGTCGATAAGAACGGTCTACCTAGGAGGATTGGTATGTCGTCATCTTCTTTAATGTCCATGACAACAAAATCAGTAGGTATAAACAGCTGACCTATCCTAACAGGGACGTCTTCAAGTATGCCTATAGGGTATTTAACGGATCTATCGGCTAATTGAAGTGACATCTTAGTAGGTTGTAATTCTCCTAAGTTTAATCTCTCACAAACTGCTAAAGGCATTAAGCTCACACTAGCTCCTAAGTCTAGAAAAGCTTTTTCGATGACATGATTCCCCAAAACACAAGGAATGGAAAAATTTCCGGGATCTTTATCTTTCTTTGCTAACCTATTTTCGGAAATAGAATTACATTCCACGGGTTTCGGATCTTCGAGTCTACGTTTATTTGTAAGTATGTCTTTGAGAAACTTAGCATAAGAAGGTATTTGGGTGATGGCTTCTGTAAAGGGGATTTCTACGTGAAGTTTTTCTATAACCTTAACGAATTTTTGATATTGATTATCGATTTGGGTTTTCTTTAATCTTTGAGGGTAAGGTATTGGTGGTTTGTATGGCGGTGGCGGTACATAGGTTTTATTTTTAGGTTGTTCTCCTTTTTCTTGACTTTCCGGGGTTTCAGGCTTCTCTGGTTCCTTTTCCTCATTCCTCTCAGAAGTTTCGGGCTCACTTAATCTAGGGTTTAAAGGTTCCTTATAAGCGGTTCCACTTCGTAGAGTAATGGCATTAGCTTGCCCTTTCTGGTTTTGTTGAAGTTGTCCAGGGAACTGTCCTCCAGGTGTAGTCTGTGGGGCTTGGTTTAACGCTACCTGAGAGATCTGGGTTTCAAGCATCTTATTATGAGTAATAATTTGATCAACCTTGGTTCCTAACTTGGTAATTAGTTCGTTAACATGGACGTTATGGTTCATGAACTCTTTGTTTTGTTGTTTTTGAGCAACGATAAAATCTTTTACAACTTCCTCAAAGCTCGGGCTAGGTGGTACAGGTTGCATAGGTTGATTTGTTCTAGGGGCTTGGTAACCTTGTTGTCTCGGAGGTGCGGTATTTTGGATAGGGTTATTATTTTTGTAGGAGAAGTTTGGGTGATTCCTCCATCCAGGGTTATATGTGTTTGAAAATGGGTTCCCTTGGGTATAGTTCACTTGCTCAGTGTTGGTTTCATTCAACAGATTGCATTCGGCGGATTGGTGTCCTTGCGTTCCACATATCTCACAATTCGGCGAAACTGCGGCAACAGTATTCGGAGTTGTACACATATGTTCGACTCTAAGGGCCAACGCGTCCATTTTAGCCTGCATCATGTCTATAGAGCTTAGCTCATGTATTCCTCCTTGGGCTTCCTTCTTTTCCACTGTCGCTCGTTCTACTCCCCATGATTGATGGTTTTGGGCCATATCCTCGATAAGGGCACTAGCTTCAGGGTAAGGTTTGTTCATCAATGCGCCACCAGCGGCAGCGTCGATGGTCATTTTAGTGTTATAAAGAAGTCCATTATAGAAGGTTTGGATGATTAGCCAATTCTCTAGGCCATGGTGTGGGCATGCTCTTAATAGTTCTTTATATCTCTCCCAGGCTTCGAACAACGACTCTCCTTGGTGTTGGGTAAATCTAGTTATTAGGTTTCGAAGAAGAGCGGTCTTACTTGGGGGAAAATATCTAGCAAGGAAAACTTTTCTAAGGTCATCCCAAGTTGTTATTGAATTGGGTGGAAGGGAATCTAACCATGATAGAGCTTTATCTCTGAGGGAAAAGGGAAATAATCTTAAGCGTATTGCCTCAGGAGAAGCTCCATTGGTTTTAAAGGTGTCTGCTAATTGAAGAAAGTTTTTTAAATGTTGGTTCGGGTTATCAGTAGCGAGACCTGCGAATTGTCTCTGTTGCACTAATTGCAGCAGGGATGGCTTAAGTTCAAAATTATTGGCTGGGATAGCGGGGTTTACTATACTGGAACTAGGTTCCTCGTTTGATGGTTGGGCGAAGTCCTTAAGAGGTCTTCGATTTTGATCTTCGGCCATAGCTCTCCTATTCCTATGGAAAAATAAACGTGCGCGAGTGTAACGTTCAGGTTCAGCTAGAGGGTCTACTAAACTTCCGGCACTGCGAGTCTTTCGCATTGACCGGTGGGTAACAACCTTAGTCTAAACGGTATAACTACAGGGTAATGAAATTTGACGATATTGGTCCCCGGCAACGGCGCCAAAAACTTGATGCGTGTTTTTCGCAAGTGTACGAATCACGTCAAAGTAATATAAAAGATTATCGAATCCACAGAGACCAAGTGTCAATCTATCGTACCTGTTGTTATGGTGTTTATCTAAGGCAACTATTTTTAAGGGTTTTAGTAAGGGTGCAATGGTAAATAAAATTATAATTTTAAATAATAAATAAAAGACAGGCTCGAATGTAATTCACGTAATCAATGATAATCCAGTACTTGTTAATGGAACTACTTATGGGCAATGTTTTCTCCTTTGAAAAGAACTAATTTAACAGGAACTGTCGCTTTCGCGTATTCAGAACCGAGTTGTACTCTCTAATCAACCCCTCCTATTGTCACGGATAAAAAGGTGCGTACTGCGTTAGAGTAGTAAACCTATTTTTAAGAAATATAGTTTCTTAACAAAGTTGAAAAGTATTTTAACCTGGACTTCTTAGCAAAAAGAGGTTCTTATGAACCAGACTCTAAATCTCATAACGCGTCCGAAAATCGTTTTAAAATCTCTTTTCTTTTTAATCTAAAAACTCCTAATGAACTATACAAAGCGCTTTTGGCTGTTTTTGAAATAGTTAAAAACAATTACTTGAATTGAAAGATAAAATAGCCCTTAGGTGTTTCCACGAACAATTATACTGATTACTGGTTTAATTACGATCCTTACATTCTAACCTTTATGGGATTAGTTAGACATGATAAAGTAAATATTCTTTTTATAGTTTTTCATATGAGTAATTTAAAGCGAGTGCGGGAAGTAAACAAAGTAAATGTGCGAGTGCGGGAAATAAACAAAGTAAATGTGCGAGTGCGGGAAATAAACAAAGTAAATGTGCGAGTGCGGGAAATAAACAAAGTAAATGTGCGAGAAAATAAATAAAAGTAAAGCAATGCGGAAAAATAAAATACTAACTGGAATTAAAATGGCGGCAGGATTAACTTCCTCCAGAGTGCTCCAAAACTCGAACCACAGACAGATTACAGACTCGATCACTCGATTGCAGAGGCACCCCGATGTGGAATGGCAACTGCTTTATAACTGATATATGCCTAGAGAATTCTAATTCTGGATGAAGAAAAACGAAAATCTAAGGTCCTATTTATAGTAAAAACTGAAAGCATGAAATGACCGGGACGCCCCTCCACTAAAAAGTGGAGGTTATGAAGTTTTGCCTTGTGGCGCCCGCCACAAGGTCATGGCGCCCGCCATGGTCCCTACAGGGGATGATGGAGTGGGGATCGTGGGTCTTGGAGGTTGAGGAGTGGTCTTGAGACGTGGCCACGTCATGGCTAACCCCATGGCGCCCGCCACGGTGGGTGCCGCAAGTGCAAAATGCTGAATTTCTAGGTTTTCGTCCGTTTTCACTCCTTTTTCGCTCCTTTTCCCGATTCAAGCTCCGATTATTATAAAAACCTGAAAACATAAGAAAACAAAGCAATAACAAAGCAAAACAACAATAAAAGCTAAGAATGCATGCGAAATCGGAGTCAGAAATACGGTGAATTTTAGTGTGATCACCTATCGTGTGGCTTTACCACCGTCGCTTGCTAATCTTCATGACGTATTCCATGTATCTCAGTTGAGGAAATACATTGCGGATCCGTCTCATGTAGTCCAAATAGATGATGTGCAGGTGAAAGATAACCTGACTGTTGAGGCATCACCTATGCGGATTGAGGATCGGAAATTGAAGCAGCTTCGAGGTAAAGAGATTGCTTTAGTAAAGGTCGCTTGGGGAGGACCGGCTGGTGGAAATGTTACTTTGGAGCTTGAGAGTCGGATGAAGGAGTCTTATCCAGAACTGTTTGAATCAGGTAACATTTTCGAGGACGAAAATTCCTAAAGTGGGGGAGAGTTGTAACAGCCCAAATTTCATTAAATAATTAATTGTAGTAATTAATTTATTTAGTGGGATTTTATCAATGTTGAAAATTAATTTTTATTAATTGGGATTGATAGAGAATTAAGAAGGAATTGGAGAGGAAGGAAAATGAAGGAAATATATAAGAAAAGAAAGATAGAAAACATTTGGAAAGAAAGAGGAAAGAAGAAGAAAGGAGAGAAAGAGAAGAGAAGAAGAGGAAAAGTGGAAATCATCAAGAACCAACATCAAAGCTCCGATTAATCGAGGTAAGGGTGAGAAATGTTTCTATTTGATCATTGTATGCTGTTATGTATGTTGGGTTGGGGTTTTGGTAGAGTTTTCATCACTTTCCAATTAGGGCAAAAGTTGGAATAATCGGTAGATTGATGATTTAATCGGTTGAAACTGAGCAATAATGCCGTAGAATAGTCGGGTAACATGTATTGATGTTGTTTGTACTGATTTGGATGTGTAAGAGAGGGTTGATGATGGATTGGTGAAGGAGAAGACAAAATAGGGTTCTGTTCTGCGCAGGTTCGCTGGCTCTCGCCAGGCGAGCGAAGGCGAAGCTTCGCCAGGCGAAGCCTAGCGAATGTTGGCGAATAATTATATTTAAGTCCCAGTGGACTTCGCTGGTGGGTTCGCCAGGCGAAGTTGAGTAGTGAGGGTTCGCCCAGCGAAGGTGCTGGCGAATGGTGGCGAATGAAGTCAGTAGCTACTGACTTGGGCTCGCTGAGAGAGTTCGCCAGGCGAAGGCCAGGCGAAGGTTCGCTGCGAGGGTTCGCCAGGCGAATGGAGGCGAATGTGACAGCATTTTTCCTTTGCTGTGTTGTCCATGTGGAGATGGTTTGGTTGCCTCTCATAGGTCAATACCTCTATGATGTGATATAGATATGATCTATTGTGATGATGTGTGTTGTGGGTAGCCTACGGGCGTGAATCCTAGTTGAGGTGCGATGCGTATTAATTGTGATAAATAGAAATACATGTGAATACAATGATGAATGTATGTGTATTGTCTAATGAACTTGCGAATGTTTGATGTGTATACAATTATGTGATGAGTATGCATGAGAACATGGTGGATATGTGTGCATAACTTATAATTGTATGATTGGTATTGTGATGTGTATACCTTGTATGAGATGGCATGAGATAAAGAATAAACATACTATGAAAAATGTGTTGTGGATGCATATTGTTTATGTGCGATTGTATGTTAAAATACATGAAGAATGCATGAGAGCATAATGATGGGTATGCGTGCATTGCTTGCTAAATATGATGTTGTATCGAATTATGAATACATCGATGAATGTTATGTGAATATGTTGTGTGTGCAATCATAATGTAATTCTTGAAGAGATGAATTATTTGAATGCATGAGATTAAGATGTCGGTCTTAAGTGCATTTGTTGTGATTGATTGTACATGCATCATTTAGTCAATAGGCAATGTCTGTTAGTTTCGTGGAAACTAGTGGCTTGTCCCAAACCTAGAAGAGTGGGTTTGAAGGCTTAGAGGACGGGCCTTTGTGGTTATCGGTCTAGAAGAGTGGACCCGGTTTAATGTAAAAACCGAAAAAAGATAACGGGTTATCGGTCTAGAAGAGTGGACCCGGTTTAATGTAAAAACCGAAAAAAAGATAACGAGAGTCGGTACCGCATTGCATGAGTTGCATTGAGTTATTGAGTCACATTGATATATGACATATGCATGAAGAGATGCTTATGTGTGAATGATGAGATTGTGGAAATTGTAAGTGTATGCATAATGTGGAAATGCTTTGTGAATATCCAGGTTCGTCTATATATGTGTGGTAAATATATATGACTAAGAGAATGAAGTATGGTGAGAAATGTGAATATGTGCTATATGACTACCTATATATATATAATCTTATGCTTTGATTATTATGGTTATATTTCTCACCCTTCTGCTGTTTTATAATGCTCTACGAGGCATTGCAGATTAGGATGCTGGAGTCCTTTTGTGAAGTTAGTCTTCATTCTTTTGAGTCGGCTGCTCTGATATGTAACACCGGGTAGTTAGACTAGTATAGTCATTCTTTTGTGATACTTTGCGATGTATCAGCTTATGTGGTTCTGTAAATCTAACTGATATGATATATTAATTTAGATAGCTGATGTGTGCGTGGATTAATATTTTGAAAACGATCAAATGATTTTATCTTCCGCTTAAATTGAAAATGTTACATATTTTATGGAGCAAATTGTGAAAGTGTTTTATTGGTGAAATTGTGGCATTCTTCTTTTATACCTTATTATAAAACTCTTTTACTCTGATGAATTTTTATGTGCTTAAATGTTTTATATGCATTTATTTGGGGTATAGAAGGGGGTGTTACAGCAAGTGTCTGCGAACTCAGAATTTCCCCACTGTTATTCCACTCCAAAACTCTTGGATTCACCCGATTAAGTCCCAACTTATTCCAGCACTTACCCTAACATCACTCGACATAAATATTACAACTTAATCTCACTTTCACCAATGAAAACTCGGTTTCTATCGATTAAATCCATATTATGCCCTAGAATGAAAAATGAGTAAAACTCTCCCCAATTCAAAACAAAACCAACAAGAACACACATAATCATACACATTGCAAGAATAATAAAGTTTCACACCCTTACCTGATCAATCGAAAGCTTAGAAGTTGATTCTTGATGATTCTAGGTTTTTCTCCTCTTCCTCCTCTTTTCTCTTCTCTTCCTTGCTTTCTCTTCTTTTTCTTTCCTTTTGGTTTCTATTCTCCCTATTCTTTCTCTTTCCACTTATACTCTTTCTACTCTATTTCTCTCAAAATAAATACTAATCAAGGATTATCTAAAACACCCTCTAATTAATTCCTAAAACTCTCCAAATAATAAAATACCACAACATACACACATAACATATTATCATATAATTCCACAATAAAATATCAATTAATCAAATAAATTAAAAGACTCAACAAAATAATGGGAAATTCAGAATCGGGGCGTTACAACTCTCCCCCACTTTAGAAATTTTCGTTCTCGAAAATATTACCTGATCCAAACAACTCTGGATGCGACCCTCACATCTTACTTTCCAATTCCCAAGTCATATCGCCTTCTGCAGCACCTCCCCATGCTACTTTCACAAGCGTAATATCCTTGCCTCTTAACTTCTTAATCTCACGGTCCAAAATTCTAATCGGTAAAGCTTCCTCTGTAAGGTTATCTCTTACTTCAACCTCGTCCATAGGGATAATGTGTGACGGATCCGAAACATACTTCCGAAGTTGCGAAACATGAAACACATCATGCAAATTCGAAAGATTCGGAGGCAATGTCACACGATAAGCCACATCACCAACTCGTGCAATAATATGATACGGACCGATGAAACGAGAAGTCAACTTCCTCGACTTTAAAGCACGTCCCACACCCGTAACTGGCGTAACTCTCAAAAACACATGGTCGCCCTCTTGAAATTCAAGATCCTTCCTTCTTTTATCATGATAACTTTTCTGCCTACTCTGAGAAGCTTTCAACCTCTCTCGAATCAACCTTAACTTCTCCGTCGTCCGCTGTACCATCTTCGGTCCAACCACCGACCTCTCATCATTCTCATGCCAACACAAAGGTGTTCGACATTTTCGACCATACAAAGCTTCAAATGGAGCCATACCAATACTCGAATGAAAACTGTTATTGTAGGTGAATTCAATCAACACTAAATAACTATACCACGCACCACCTTGCTCTAGCACACAAGCTCGTAACAAATCCTCCAACGATTGAATTGTCCTTTCGGTTTGACCATCTGTTTGTGGATGATAAGCCGAACTCAATCTCAATTGCGAACCCAAAGCCTTTTGCAAACTCTCCCAAAACCTTGAAGTAAACCTTGGATCTCTATCCGATACAATGCACTTGGGAACTCCATGCAACTTCACAATCACCCGAACATAGATCTCAGCTAATTTCTCCAAAGGATAACTAATATCAATCGGAATAAAGTGAGCAGATTTAGTAAGTCTATCAACAATCACCCAAATTGCATTGTGACCTCTCTGCGTATTCGGCAACCCCGTAATAAAATCCATCGAGATACCATCCCATTTCCACTCTGGGATATCCAACGGTTGCATTAATCCAATAGGTTTCTGATGTTCCACTTTAGACTTCTGGCAAGTCAAACATGCATACACAAACTGAGCCACGTCTCTCTTCAATCCAGACCACCAAAAGATCTTTTTCAAGTCTTGGTACATCTTATTTGCTCCCGGATGAATACTTAAATTACTACGGTGTCCTTCCTCCAATATCATTCCTTTCAACTCCGCATCATCAGGAATACAAATACGACCATGAAACCTCAAAACTCCAAAATCATCAACTTTGAAATCTTCATTCTCTTTTGTCATCAAGTCAACAAACTTCAAATCCCACTTTTGCCTTTCGCAAACGGTTGCAAGAAAATCATTCGTGATATGAAGCATACCAAGTCTCACGCTTCTCGGCGTCATATCACAAAACTAACTCAAATCTATGAAATTCTCCAATAATTCCCATTCCTTTACCATCATTGCGGGCACATGCAAAGACTTCCGACTTAAGGCATCGGACACCACATTTGCCTTACCCGGATGATAATTTAATCCAAAATCATAGTCCTTCAAAAGCTCTAGCCATCTTCTTTGCCTCATATTCAATTCCTTCTAATCAAATAAACACTTCAAACTCTTGTGGTCACTAAAAACTTCAAACCTTGCACCATAAAGATAATGCCTACAAATTTTTAACACAAATACCACGACCGCTAATTCCAAATCATGAGTAGGGTAATTCTTTTCGTGCACTCTTAACTTCCTAGAAGCATAAGACACAACCTTCCCATCTTGCATCAAAACACCACCAAAACTAGTCAAAGAAGCATCACAATATACAACAAAAGGTTCTGTAGGATTCGGCAAAATCAAGATCGGCGCTGTTGTCAATCTTCTCCTTAACTCCATAAAACTCTCCTCACAATCCCAAATAAAAGCCTTCCCCTTACAAGTTAACTGCGTTAACGGAAGTGCCAACTTCGAAAACCCTTCAATAAACCTCCGATAATAACCTGCCAAGCCCAAGAAGCTTCGAATCTCCGTAACTGTTCTAGAAGTCTCTAATTGCATTACCGCATCAATCTTAGATGGATCAACACTAATACCATCCCATGAAATAACATGCCCAAGAAAGCTCACTTCTGACTACCAAAACTCACATTTCGACAATTTGGCATACAGTTGCTTCTCCCTCAAAATCTGTAACACAATTCTTAAATGTTCCTCATGCTCTTCTTGAGACTTAGAATAAATCAGAATGTCGTCAATAAACACAACCACAAAATGATCCAACTGTTCATGAAAAATACGATTCATCTACTCCATAAACACACCTGGCTAATTAGAAACTCTGAATGGCATCACTAAATATTCGTAATGTCCATACCGTGTCCTAAAAGCCGTCTTTTGAATATCTCCTTCCTTCACACGAATCTGGTGATAACCTAATCTTAAATCAATCTTGCTAAAAACTCGTGCTCCAACCAATTGGTCCATCAAATCATCAATTCTAGGAAGCGGATACTTATTCTTATTTGTCACTTTGTTCAATTATCGATAATGAATACATAACCGCATACTCCCATCCTTTTTCTTTACTAACAACACCGGTGCACCCCAAGGAGAAACACTTGGCCTCACATGTAGAAGCAAGCTTCATCTCAAAGTTTTGATGAAGTCAACATCAAGATCAAGAATATTTCATCTGTGCAAAAAGGCAAACGCTTTCAAAAGACCAAGATCAAGTTGAATGGAAGTGATCAACATTACAAAGCTTCATGAACATTGGACTGATCAACATTCAAGTTTTGGACACAAGCTATGGTATATCAAAATCCATTAATTTAATTGATATACAAGTGTTCAACATCTTTATCATTTGATCACATTGCATAAGCATATTTTTTAAACTATTAGAATTGGTATAACACTATTTTTATAAGTATTTTTCTGAAAAATAGCAGTGTTAACCGATTAACCATATAGGTTAACCGGTTAACCATTTCAAATTTTGAATATTCTGGTATAACGTTCCAGTGTTAACCGATTAACCATATAGGTTAACCGATTAACACTGAACGTATTTTGAAAAATGGCTTTGTTTCAAGTTCAAAAATGGTTTGAATATTATACCAGTTCATATTTTGAATTATACTCAAATATACCTGTTGGAAAAGGTGTGTTTACACATATAAATTCTGAGTTTTTCAAATTGGAAAAACATCCCCCAATAATCATTTTCAAAACATTCTTTGAATCAAATTCACCACTTTCAAATTCTTTTCAAATCTTTTCAAAAGTGTTCATATTGATCATATCTTTCATATGCATAGCATTGAACACTTGTGTTGAAATTAAAAGAGTGAATTTTGATCAGAAGGAGAAGATCAATCTCAGCATTGATATTACCATTATTAATCTCAAATCAAAGTATTCAGATTACTTGTATTTTGACTTGTGATCCAGGATTGTTGGATACAAGGGTGAGTGTTTACAAGAGGATTGTTCTTGTACACTTGTTGATTTTTATTGTTTGATAGTAGGCCTCACCGGTTGATGGTGTGATAGGTTGTACTTTATTAAACAATAGTGAAAACTCTCTTTCATGTTGAAAGGGGATTGGAGTACTCTCGGATTGTGAGGGGAACACCTATAAATCTTGGTGTCCACTTTCTTTTACTTTCTAATGCATTCATCACCAAGAACCTAACCAGTAAAATTTCAAGAATACCGAAAAACCGGAAAAAGTGCCTAAAAGCCTAATTCACCCCCTCTCCCCCCTCTTAGGCATACTCTGTACTTACATCACAAACCTCTTTTCTAACAAATCATTCAACTGCTTTTTCAACTCTACCAATTCTGATGCTGACATACGATACAGTGCCATCGAAATTGGTCTAGTACCCGGAATTAGATCAATAGAAAATTTAACTTCCCTTTCTGGCGGTACATCCGTAATATCCTCGGGAAACACTTCTGTAAATTCACACACCACTAGAAACACGTCAAGTTCAACCTTGTCCTCTACCGACAACGATGCAAATAAACCAAACAACTGAGCTTCGTCCACCAAAACTTTCTTCAACTCTTTAGTGGATAGAAAACTTTCACTTTCATCATCTTCCAAAGAAGGAAACCTCACCAACTTATGGTAGCAATCTAAATGAACTCTATTAAATTTCAACCAATTCATACCCAAAATCACATCCAAGCCTTCCAACGGCAAACACACCAAATCCATAAGAAGGTCTTTACCATACATGGTCAAGGGACAACTTACGCACACCAAAGAAGTAGTTACCAACCCTGAAGCAGGAGTCTCAATAACCATGCCACCACTCAAAGAAACCATGCGCAAACCCAAACGCTTAGCACATTCAAGAGAAATGAACGAATGAGTCGCTCCAGTATCAATAATAGCAACTAAAGGCATATTATTAATAAAGCAAGTACCTTTAATCAAGCGATCCGCATTAGTAGTGTCTGAACCGGCTAATGCAAATACTTTTCAACCCGACTGAGCTTGCTTTGGTTTGGTACACTTGGTGCTAATATGACCAACTTCTCCACAGTTAAAACACTTTACCATATTCCTCCAACACTCAGAAGTGGTATGTCCAAAACTTCCACAATTATCACACTTCTCCGTAGACTTCCCACACTCAAAAGATTTGTGGCCCATCACGCCACACTTGTAACATTTGACCGCACCCGAACTTCCACCTCCAGATTTCCTATCGAAGTTTCCCTTATACTTGCCCTTATCAACAGGCGTCACATAAGGTCCATTCCTCACTTTTTGCTTGCCTTTCTTCCCACTCAAACTCTTGTAGTGAGTAGAATGAGCTCTACTATCCTCTTCAAAAATCCTACAACATTCAGTCAAGTCTGAAAATCTTCGTATCCTCTCGTAACCCACCGCTTGCTTTATCTCCGGACGCAAGCCATTCTCATACTTAATGCACTTAGAGAACTCCGCCGTAACAGCTGCATAATAAGGATGAAACTGCATTAATTCCACAAACTTAGCCGTGTAATCTACCACAGACATGTTGCCTTGCTTCATCTCAAGGAATTATATTTCCTTTTTACCCTTCACACTCTTAGGATAGTACTTCCTCCAAAGTTCAGCGCGGAACAAATCCCAAGTTATTTCTTCGTCATCCACCTCAAGAACTTGTCTCATACTGACCCACCAGTCATCAGCCTCTTCCCTCAACATATGAGTCCCAAGTCTCACCTTGTTTCCTTCAGCACAGTTCATGACTCTAAAGATTCTCTCAACCTCCTTCAACCAGATCTGAGCACCGTCAGGATCAAACCTTCCTTTGAATACAGGCGGTTGATTCTTTCTAAACTCATCATTCGCATTCACATTCGGCGCACGTTGCACCGCCCTTGCCATAGCCTCCAATGCCGCAGCCATAGCAGTGTCATTACGACCAGCCATATTCTGAGGATTCCCAAAAATAACAACAAGGTCAAACAACCGTTTAACCAACACAACAAGAAGACAGACACAACTGACTCAACACTGGCTCTGATACCACTTAATGTAACACCCCCTTTCTATACCCCCAATTAATCAATTAAAATCATATAAGAAATTAATAAAAGTTTCATCAAAGTATAAATTAATACCTAGTATAAAAGAGGCGCATCACATTATCATCGAAACGAAACATAAATAATACCTGCTCATAAAGATATGTAACAAAAGGGGTAAATCTCAACTGAAAATAAAGCATAGCGCTTAAAATCCACATATCAGTATTTAGAATAAAGTGGAAACATTTAAACATTAAAATCATGTCATTAACATAAGCATCATATACATCATTCAGATTAATTCAATTCATCAGTTGAGTTTACAAAACATTCAGCAGCAGATACATACACAGATGTATCACAAAAGAATCAAAACAATTCCTAACTACCCAGTTTACATATCAGAGCCATTTGACCAAAATAAATGAAGACTCGCTTCACAAAAGACCTCCAGCATCCTACTCTGCAATGCCTCATAGAGCATTATAAAACAACAGAAGGGTGAGAAACATTATCATATCAAACAATGCATAAAATTATATGTGTATATATATATATATATATATATATATATATATATATATATATATATATATATATATATATATATATATATATATATATATATATATATATATATATATATATATATATATATATATATATATATATATATATATATATATATATATATATATATATATATATATATATATATATATATATATATATATATATATATATATATATATATATATATATATATATATATATATATATATATATATATATATATATATATATATATATATATATATATATATATATATATATATATATATATATATATATATATATATATATATATATATATATATATATATATATATATATATATATATATATATATCATAAAACACAATTATAACATACACGCAATTCACATTTCTCACCACAACTTGTTACAATACATCACAATGTACACGTACATAATCAATCACATTCACCAATTCATGCTTCACAATTCATAGCATTTCACATAAACATTTACAATTATGTTCAATTCACCCAAAGATCAGATAAAGATGATAATGCAACTCATAGAGACCGACTCACGACTCTATGCAGATGCAAATGCGGTACCGACTCGTTCAGAAGGTTCAATTGAAGAACCAAAATGGAACCATCGCTCGTTACCGAAGTAACTCCCCGTCGGGCCTACGATGTTCACCCATCGCTCACACCCCACATGGGCACACGATGTTTCAGGATTGCTCACAACCCACACAGGCACACAATCCGGTTGCTCACACCCTACAAGGGCACACAACTGTTCTGCAGATTCTCCACGGAATCAAAAATAAATTATTGCTCACACCCCACAAGGGCACACGATCGTTTCTGCAGATCCTCCTAGGGATCAAAGTAACTAAACCATCGCTCACACCCCACTAGGGTACACGAGGTTTCTGCAGATCCTCCTAGGGATCAAAGTAACTAAACCATCGCTCACATCCCACAAGGGCACACGAGGTTTCTGCAGATCCTACGTGGGATCAGACACACAAGAATGCAATCATGATGCTACACATGCAATACGACTCAATACACTCTTAGAATCCACACATGTTTACAAACATATTCATGCATTCTTCATATTATACAATTATATACAAATATATGCATTCACATTAATATCACCATGCATTCCCATTTAATCCAAACAAATGCACGAAATTGCCAAATGGCCACATCACACAAACTAGGATTCATGCCATACGGCTACCCACAACACAATATAACTCGGCATGATCGATTCCTCGATCAAGGAAATAATCAAAGTTAAGTCAGAAATCCGACCACGGATGGAAACATTAAAGAAAACACAACCTGTCACGCTCGCCACCCTGCTCGCTTAGCGAGCTCCTAGCGAGTATTCACTACTTGTTCGCCTAGCGAACAAGTTCGCGAAGGCAAACAGAAGCCTCTGACTTCGTTCTCTACCTCGCTCGCTCAGCGAACCCCTAACGAACCTTCGCTACCCCCATTTGCTACCAGCGAACACCACAACATGCATTCTATCCAAGTCTGGGACTGTTCGCTACCTATTCGCTACTGCTCGCTTAGCGAACGTTCGCGACCAGCTCGCCTAGCGAATGTGCTAGCGAGTGTCTGCGAACTCAGAATTTCCCCACTGTTCTTCCACTCCAAAACTCTTCGATTCACCCGATTAAGTCCCAACTCATTCCAGCACTTATCCTAACATCACCCGACATAAATGCTACTACTTAATCTCACTTTCACCAACTAAAACTCGGTTTCTATCGATTAAATCCATATTATGCCCTAGAATGAAAAATGAGTAAAACTCTCCCCAATCCAAAACAAAACCAACAAGAACACACATAATCATACACATTGCAAGAATAATAAAGTTTCACACCCTTACCTGAACAATCGAAAGCTTAGAAGTTGATTCTTGATAATTCTAGGTTTTTCTCCTCTTCCTCCTCTTTTCGCTTCTCTTCCTTTCTTTCTCTTCTTTTTCTTTTCTTTTTATTTCTATTCTCCCTATTCTTTCTCTTTTCCACTTATACTCTTTCTACTCTATTTCTCTCAAAATAACTATTCATCAAGGATTATCTAAAACACCCTTAATTAATTCCCAAAACTCTCCAAATAATAAAATACCACAACATACACACATAACATATTATCATATAATTCCACAATAAAATAACAATTAAATCAAATAAATTAAAAGACTCAACAAAATAATGGGAAATTCAGAATCGGGGCGTTACAATAAACATCATCAAACTTTGTTAATGTAGTTCAATCAATGATGTCTACCTCTGCGACTATAAAACAAGTATAATTCCTTTCTATTTTTGTAATGAATTAGGTTATAATGTTACAAAAAATATATATATAATACTACAACTCAGTTTACAATAATACCCGTGAGGAATATACTAAAGGAGCTACCGCCTCTGTACCCCCAACGGCCTACCCACAACAAACCGTTGTGTCTAAGACACGTTTAGAATTTTCACTTGTTGTGTTTCTCTTTGTCTATACTCAACACAATTCATGCATTATCTATCGGCTAGACATTTATAAGTTGTAGGTAAAACTCTATTATATCTAAAAGTCACGCTATAGAGTGGACTATTGTTAAAAAAAAAAGCGAAATTCTAATTATGGAGACATACAGTGAAATTGATTATGCAAAGTTCAATTTGTGATTAAAGATCTATTTTTAGATATTATATCTTGTGTGAAAAACTTGTTAGTTAGAGGAGAAAGAAGTAAATTGAGGTAAATTGATTTAGTGTTAAAGTATAATTTAGAGTTATGACACAAGAAAAATGAGATTTACATAATTTTGTTAGGTTTTGGATTTTACGCTCAAGTTGTTGAGTTTTTTTTTAGATTACTTTTATCTTATAGCAATGCATTTCTTTTGCCTAAGTAACTTAATCCCTTTGAGTTGTCCAATACTCCTGTGTTTATTTAAGTGTGCAAATAGTTAGAAGGTCATTAGAGTCATGTGATGTTCTTACACTTTAATCTTTCTTTATACAAAAAAGAAAAGGAAAAGAAATAACCCAAATTGGCATAGAAAGTGAAAGAAAGCACGTGAGATATTTAAAAAATAAAGAAAAAATTAAAAAAATTACCAAATTCAGGTAAAAGTAATAGTAAGATCTTCACTCAGAATACATCACATACTGTTCATCATAAAGGAGGACTGTCTATTACTACCACTTTTGATGTGCAATCAAATTATTGTCATCGACAGTGAAGCAAACAAAGTTGTATTATATCTGGATTTTCCCAAAGAAGGAAAAAAATAATTGCTTTGAAACAGTCATAGCTAGGTCGAGTTGAAAAGGCATGGATTCATGCTTTTCTTGTTACACATATATCTGTCAGTTTTTTTTGTAGTTTTCCTATTTCAGCCATACAAAAATATTAATATGACAAAATATTAATTCATGGATGCAACTCCTATTGTACTATATAACAGCATAGTTTAATTTCAGTAAAGTAAAAAACCCAAACTCCAATATTGTACTCATCCATTAAAATAATGTTTGAAATTTATTGTTTTTTACCATTGAGTGTATTCATGTGGAATATGAGATTACTTGAACATAAATTGATAACTTGTAGAATGATTTCTCCTATTAAAACTATTTTGTGATTGAATTCCTATTTAGTTAAAACAAAATTTATATGAAGACAATATTTATTATATCATTATTTAGTAGTACGATTTAGTACGCTTGTCACATTGTTTTTAATGTTTTAAAGTACAGGATGGGCACAAGGAGTGTTAAGGAAATCACTTCAATAAAAGATACAATAAGCACATAAACCAAAAAAGGAAAATTAGAAAAATTTAAATGACGAAATGTTAACATTTTAAGTGAGTTAATTTCTAAAACAAATTTTCAATTTTAAAAAATTGTAAATAGAAAACAGTTCTCCATCTTACAATAGATGTTCTCTTTCTTATTTATATTTATCTTTTGCTAACTTATCTTTATTTATTGTAATTTAATTTATATAACCACTCAACTATTCATTATTAATAATGTTATTTTAGTAAATAAGATTTATTTTACCATTAAAATCAACTTAATTAATTAATATTTTAAAAGTGTGAAAATCACAACAACAAAAAGACACCTATTATAAGACGCAGGGAGTAATCATTTTTAAAATTTTTTTACAAAAAATAACCCCTAGCTAAGTTTTTGTTAAAACTTTGATCTTAAATGTATGAATCAAATTTTATTATGATTGAGTTTAAACTCAAGATCTTCTATCAATATTATAATTGAATTGAATTTTTTTTCATTCATTCAATAATTGACAAATACATATGCAGTTAAATGAAACAAAAAAAAATCAAATTTGTCCAAAAGTCTACTACTACACATTTAGACAGATTTAGATTGCTACAGTAAAAGAAACCCCATTCAATCATATCTGATTGTCCGATCAAAGTCGAATGCTTCTAATTTAAAACAAATAATTTAAAAAAATTAAAATTATTTTGTGTGAATATCATCAAAGATCAAACGGTTGATATCATCTTGTTGGCGTGAAAACCTGAATGCAGTGCAGGGGATTCAAATTCCATTTAGACAGGAACATAATTGCAATTTAATTAGTCCTTGTTTATGACAATGATCACTTGGTACTTATGAGAAATAAAAAAGAAAAAACTTTTCTATATTTATATTGACCAAAATACCCTCGGTTTTCCATCATAATCTACATATCCAAACATAGTATCTGAGAAGAAATGGTAAGAAAAACGCAGGTATTTTGGTAGAGCTTCAACTAAACTAGATACAAAATATTGAAAGAGAAACTAAAAGATGGCTAAATTATTATAAATTGGAAAAATATTGGAAATGAGAAATCTACTATACTAGTTAATTGTGGAGAGGATCCGGACAACTTGGCACTTTTCTCTTGCTTTCATCAAACTGCTTATTACTACTACTTCCACTCAGGTACTTATGAAACAAATCCTCCTTGCCCTTCTTATCCATAATGCCATGGCTGAATTTCACTTTAGAAACAACACCATTTGATGGGAAGACACGAATGGCTCCAACGATGACAACCATAAACAGCACCACAGAGAAGTAGAGGAATTTTCTGCTGGAAACAATCCACATGCTAGGAGAAGAAGCCACATAAAAATGGAGTATTTGTATAAGATGAATAAATGGGTTTTTACTACAGGATGGGGTTGGTTGAGCAGAAGAAAAGAACAAAAATAGGAGTTTGGTTTTTTGTTGTGTCTCTGTCTGTGTGTGAGATTAATTTGAAAGTTTGAGAGAGTAAGAGGCAAAGAGAAAGAGAGTAAATTGATATATTTAATTGATAGAGAGATGATGAGAGGAAGAGACGTTGTCTTGGGTATGGTATGGCCAGTCCAACTTGGCCCATGTGAAGAAAAAACGCGCAATGCACGGAGATACCATTGTATATATTTATTTTTCGAGATTATTAGGTCTTCCCATAACAATCTATCACTATCGTATTTAATTTTCTTTTATTTACTTCCTCCTAATAAAAAAATATTTGCTTTGACATTTATTAGGATATGTAGTTTCATTTCTACTTTGTGTGTGAGTTATGGTGTTGTTTAATATTTTGTCTATGGATCTCAAAAAATTAAGAGATCTAGTTAAATGATGAGCATGGTATTTGGGAGGGTAGCCACATGATTCTCCTAAGAAAAAATTGTGATTTGATTTACGGAGTTTTCTATTTGGGAGTTAGTTATGTCTTTGATGAAAAAGATGGGTGTTAGTTATGTTTGGTGAAGTAGATGATGTCTCGTTAGTGATTAGATTATAAGTCTATATGACGAAAAAAATTATAATGTAATTTTATGGTTACTTATTAACTTGAATGAATTAAAAATATGTGATTCTTTCCTTTTTTTCTAGTCTTTGTTTATGAATTTAGTTTTAACATGATCAGAATAAGTATGTTTACACATGTAGTTGCAGAAACTACACTGAATAGTGCTTACAAAAGTAATTGCCTCACAATGTTATTGCAAAAAAAGTGTGTATATGTTTTGATTATGTGAAATCTGTGAATGAATTCTCCAACGTGGGGCCATTTCTAAAATGAAGTAAGTGGTTAGTTTCTATTCTTATGAATTCAGTTCTAATTTTAAAATTTTGACCCGATCATGAGAATGAGTTGAATCGGTCTCCTTTAATCATAGGAGAAGTCGATGTAGACCTAATATCTGAGTTGACGTGTTTTATCATGATTTATATATGAAGTATTGCGTCTCGCGGTCATAGAGCACTAGGTCGAGCAGTATGAATCTTCTAGCACGTCTAATGGCTAGGCATAGCCCAATCCACTTCTACTCCCAGAACAACCTAATTGCCTAAGTCCAACCTCTTTGATGAAGAGTTTATCTTTCTGCCCTTCATATAGGGGAGGCTTGTAACACCCCCTTTCTATACCCCAAATAAATTAAATAAATCAATTAGGCACTTAGAAAATTTATTTCATCAGAGTTTAATTAAAACATGGTATAAAAGAGGCGCATCACATTATCATGAAATTAAACACATACGATACCTGCTCAAAATAGATATGCAACAATGGGTAACCCACATCTCAATATTTAGAATAAAGCGGAAACATCCAAATATTGAATCGATCTCATTCATAAAAGTATATACAACCATTCAATTAATTCATGCTTTACAACATATCCACAACAGATACATACACATATGTATCACAAAAGAATCAAAACAAAATAGCTTCAAAAGAGCCAAAGGCTTCCTAACTACCCAGATGTTACATATCAGAGCCATTGACCAAAAGAATGAAGACATCGCTTCACAAAAAGAACCTCCAGCTTCCTACTCTGCAATGCCTCATAGAGCATTATAAAACATCAGAAGGGTGAGAAACAACATCATAACAGTTAATGCATAAAATTATATATATATACATATACTCACATTTGTACAAGTTATACACAAATTATGTTCTCACCACGTTAAACATACACAAATAATCATGCCTCTACACATGCTTATGAACATTCACAATATGTTCTTCCAAACAATCATATATAACATACACAGTTATATTCATTCAACCAATGCATCATACACAGAAGACTCATGCAACTCATAGAGACCGACACACGACTCTATGCAGATGCAAATGCGGTACCGACTCATTCAACAGATTCTCTAAGGAATCGAGTATTCAGCAGATCCTCCACGGGATCAAGTACTCAGCAGATTCTCCATGGAATCAAATATTCATCAGATTCTCCACGGAATCGAATATTCAGCAGATCCTCCACGGGATCAAGTACTCAGCAGATTCTCCACGGAATCAAATACTCTAGCCAATCCTCCACGGGATTACATGTTATGACCGATTCTCCGAGGAATCACACAATGCAACCGATTCTCCAAGGAATCTAATATAACCATCGTATCATACGAGGTTCTGCAAATCCTCCGAGGGATCAATCAACACACAAATGCATACTAAGATGCTTCACAATGCAAATCCTCCGAGGGATCATTCAACACAAAAATGCATACTATGCTCACAAACATACTCATTGCATTTATCACATACATCGTATATATCTATCATGCATTCACATTATGCACCATTCCACACATGGTTTACACACATATCAGCCTATCAATACGTTTCTATTCAATTTGAGCAATTACACAAGATTATCAAACGTTCAAGATTCACCTTTTACTCTACAATCTAGGATTCACGCCCTTCGGCCACCCACAACACGACATGTCAAAATAGTTCACACATCGATCATTCATATGGGCATTAATCATATTTGAATCAATCAAACATCATGCATTGAACAAACAGCAAAACAAAATAACACTGCCAGGTTCGCCAACCTTCGCCTGGCGAAGCCACGCAGCGAATGCTCGCTGACCTTCGCCTGGCGAACTCCCCAGCGAAGTCCACTGGGAGTAATTCTAGAATTACTCGCTGAGGCTCGCTACCCATTCGCCTGGCGAACCTTCGCCAACTCACTTCGCCTGGCGAAGTTGCCAGCGAATACAGGGTGTTAGCTTCTGACTTGCTTCGCTACAGCTCGCTAGGCTTCGCCTGGCGAAGCTTCGCTGCCATTCGCCTGGCGAGCCTGCGAAGACAGAACTTCCATGGCTGTCTCAAAGCCCAAACTCCATACAACCAACCGATTAAATCCAAACCAGTCACAGTGGCACAACCCAATCATCACCCGACTAAACCACATCGTCTAATCCGAGTTCTAACCGATTAAAACCTCATTCTACTCACAAAACCAACTTCTAACCTAAGTGGAAAAAGAGTAGAAACTCTACAAAATCCACACACATACACATACAATCATATACATTAAAGAGATGATGGAGTTTCACACCCTTACCGATCGATTGCAAGCTTTGGTGATGATCCCTTGATGATTCTAGGTTTTCCTCTCCACTTTCTCTTCTCTTTTTCTTCTCCTCTTTTCTTTCTCTCGTTTTTCCTCTTATGTTACTATTTTTCTTTCTTTTCCTCTCTTATTCTATTTCTATCTCTATTTCTTTCCTCTCAAATTCTTTCCAACACTTACCAATCAATTCTCACACTAAAGTGCTAAATGTCTAAAATGCCCTTTTTACTCTAATTCCCCGAAAACTCTCCGAATCGGTAAAAATAGATAAAATAAGCAAACACCACATAATAATATATAATTTCTCAATTTAAAACAAACATCAATTAAATAAATTAAAAGACTCAACAATTAATGGGAATTCAGAATCGGGGCGTTACAACTCTCCCCCACTTTAGAAATTTTCGTCCTCGAAAATATCACCTGATTTAAACAACTCTGGATGCGATTCTCGCATCTTGCTCTCCAATTCCCAAGTCATGTTGCCTTCCGCGGCACCTCCCCAAGACACTTTCACAAGCGCAATATCCTTGCCTCTTAGCTTCTTCACTTCGCGGTCCAAAATACTAACCGGTAAAACTTCAACTGTAAGGTTATCTCTTACTTCCACTTCATCCATTGGAATAACATGTGACGGATCCAGAACATACTTCCGAAGTTGCGAGACATGGAATACATCATGCAAATTCGAAAGGTTCGGAGGCAACGCCACCCGATAAGCCACAGCACCAACTCGTGCGACAATCTGATACGGACCAATAAAACGAGAAGTCAACTTTCTTGACTTCAAAGCACGATCCACACCCGCAACCGGTGTAACTCTCAAAAACACATGGTCGCCCTCTTGAAACTCGAGATCCTTTCTCCTTCTATCATGATAACTTTTCTGTCTACTCTGAGAAGCTCTCATCTTTTCTCGAATAAATTTCACCTTTTCCGTCGTTTGCTGTACCATTTCAGGACCAACTACCGACCTTTCACCCGTCTCATGCCAACACAGAGGTGTTCGACATCTCCGACCATATAAAGCCTCAAATGGCGCCATACCAATACTCGAATGGAAACTGTTATTATAGGTGAATTCAATCAACGCTAAATAACCGTCCCACGCACCACCTTGTTCAAGCACACAAGCACGCAACAAATCTTCTAACGATTGAATCGTCCTCTCGGTTTGACCATCTGTTTGCGGATGATATGCCGAACTCAATCTCAACTTAGAACCCAAGGCACCTTGCAAACTCTCCCAAAATCTTGAAGTAAATCTAGGATCTCTATCCGACACAATACTCTTAGGAACTCCATGAAGCTTCACAATAGTGCCAACATAAATCTCGGCCAACCTTTCCAAAGAATAAGTAATATCAATCGGAATAAAGTGAGCCGATTTAGTAAGCCTATCAACAATCACCCAAATAGCATTATGTCCTCTTTGCGTATTCGGCAATCCCGTAACAAAATCCATCAATATACTATCCCATTTCCATTCCGGAATATCCAACGGTTTCATCAATCCACTAGGCTTCTGATGCTCCACCTTAGACTTCTGGCGAGTCAAACACGAGTACACAAAACGAGCGACATCGCTTTTCAATCCAGACCACCAAAAGATCTTCTTCAAATCCTGATACATCTTATTCGCTCCCGGATGAATACTCAAGTTACTCCGATGCCCCTCTTCCAATATCATCTTTTTCAAATCCGCATCATCAGGAATACAAATACGACCTCGAAACCTCAAAACTCCTAATTGATCAACTTTGAAATCTTCATTTCCATTCGTCATCAAATCCACAAATTTCAAATCCAACTTTTGCTTTTCACACACCGTAGCAAGGAAATCATTCGTGACATGCAACATACCAAGCTTCACACTACTCGGCGTTAACTCGCAAACCAAACTCAAATCTCTAAAGTTCTCCAAAAGTTCCCACTCTCTAACCATCAAAGTAGACACGTGCAACGACTTCCGACTTAAAGCATCGGCTACCACATTCGCCTTACCCGGATGATAATTTAAACCAAAATCATAGTCTTTCAAAAGTTCTAGCCATCTCCTTTGCCTCATATTCAATTCTTTCTGATCAAACAAATACTTCAAACTCTTGTGATCGCTAAAAACCTCAAACCTTGCACCATAAAGATAGTGCCTCCAAATTTTCAAAACGAACACTACGGCCGCTAACTCCAAATCATGAGTAGGATAATTCTTTTCATGCACTCTCAACTGCCTAGAAGCATACGCCACGACCTTCCCATCTTGCATCAACACACCACCCAATCCTGACAAAGAAGCATCGCAATAAACCACAAAAGGTTCCGTAGGATTCGGCAAAATCAAAACTGGCACTGTCGTTAACCTTCTCTTTAATTCCATGAAACTCTCTTCACAATTAACATCCCAAATAAAAGTCTTTCCTTTACAAGTCAACTGCGTTAACGGAAGTGCTAACTTTGAAAATCCTTCGATAAACCTCCGGTAGTAACCGACCAAGCCCAAAAAGCTTCGAATTTCCGTAACCGATCTTGGAGTCTCTCATTGCATTACCGCATCGATCTTGGACGGATCCACACTAATACCCTTTCCGGAAATAATATGTCCAAGAAAACTCACCTCCGACAACCAAAACTCACACTTAGACAATTTTGCGTACAACTTCTTCTCTTTCAAAATCCGCAACACAATCCTTAAATGTTCTTCGTGTTCCTCTCGAGACTTAGAATAAATCAAAATGTCATCGATAAACACTACCACAAAACGATCCAACTGCTCGTGGAAGATACGGTTCATATATTCCATGAAAACACCCGGCGCATTAGAAACTCCGAATGGCATCACCGTATACTCATAGTGACCGTATCGTGTTCTAAAAGCCGTCTTCGAAATATCTTCTTCCTTAACCCGAATCTGGTGATAACCGGATCTCAAATCAATCTTACTAAAAACACGGGCTCCAATCAATTGATCCATCAAATCATCAATTCTTGGAAGCGGATACTTGTTCTTAATTGTCACCTTATTCAACTGCCGATAATCAATACACAATCGCATACTACCATCCTTCTTCTTTACCAACAATACCGACGCACCCCAAGGAGAAACACTTGGTCTTACAAATCTCTTATCCAACAAATCATTCAACTGCTTCTTCAATTCCACCAACTCCGATGCCGACATCCGATACGGGGCCATCGAAATCGGTCTAGTACCCGGAACTAGATCAATAGAAAATTCAACCTCTCTCTTTGGCGGCACATCCGCAACATCTTCCGGAAACACTTCAGGAAATTCACAAACCACAGGAAACACGTCGAGCTCAACTTTTCTCTCCACCGACAACGATGCAAACAAACCAAACAACTGAGCTCCGTCCGCTAAAAGTTTCTTCAACTCTTTAGTGGAAAGAAAACTCTCGTTTTCACCATCTTCCAAAGAAGGAAACCTTACTAACTTGTGATAGCAATCCAGATGAACTCTATTAAATTGCAACCAGTTCATACCCAAGATTACGTCCAAACCTTCCAACGGCAAACACACTAAATCCATAACGAAGTCCTTACCATACATGGTCAAATGACAACTTGCACATACCAAAGAAGTAGTTACCGACCCCGAAGCGGGAGTCCCGATAACCATACCACTACCCAAAGAAACCATACACAAATCCAACCGCTTAGCACACGCAAGAGAAATGAACGAGTGAGTCGCTCCAGTATCAATAATAGCAACTAAAGGCATATCATTAATAAAGCATGTACCTTTAATCAAACGATCCGCCGCATTAGTAGCGTCTGAACCTGCTAATGCGAATACTTTTCCGCCCGCCTGAGCTTGCTTCGGTTTGGTACAATTCGAGCTAATGTGACCCACCTCACCACAATTAAAACACTTCACAGCATTCTTTCTACACTCTGCTGCATCATGTCCAAGGAGCCCACAGTTGGAACACTTCGCCTTGAACTTTCCACAATCATAAGACTTGTGGCCCATCACGCCACACTTAAAACATTTGATCGCACCGGAACCTCCTCCGGGTCTCCTATCAAAGTTTCCCCTATGTTTGCCCTTCTCAGCAAGCGTCACATAAGGTCCGCTTCGTACTTGCTGCTTCCCTCTCCTCTCGCTCAAACCCTTATAATGAGTAGAACGAGCTCTACTGTCTTCTTCATAAATTCTACAACACTCGGTCAAATCCGAAAATCTTCGTATCCTTTGATAACCCACCGCTTGCTTTATCTCAGGACGCAAGCCATTCTCATACTTGATACATTTGGAAAATTCCGCCGTAACCGCATCATAGTGAGGGTGAAACTTCACTAACTCAGTAAACTTAGCGGTGTAGTCCACCACCGACATATTACCTTGTTTCAACTCCAGAAATTCCATTTCTCTCTTCCCTTTAACACTTTCGGGATAATACTTCCTTAGAAACTCAGTACGAAATAAATCCCACGTAATCTCCTCATCGTCGACCTCAAGAACTTGCCTCATGCTGACCCACCAGTCATCAGCCTCTTCTCTCAGCATGTGAGTCCCTAGTCTCACCATGATCCCTTCAGCATAATCCATCACCCTAAAGATCCTCTCAATTTCCTTTAACCATATCTGAGCACCATCCGGATCAAATCTCCCTTTGAACACCGGTGGTCGGTTCTTCCTGAACTCATCATTCGCATTCACGTTAGGTGCACCCTGCACAGCTCTGGCCATAGCCTCTAACACCGCTGCCATAGCATTGTCATTACGACCTGCCATATTCTGAGGATTCCCAAAAATAACAACAAGGTTAAACAACCGTTCAACCAAGACAACAACAAGACAGACACGACTGACTCAACACTGGCTCTGATACCACTTAATGTAACACCCCCTTTCTATACCCCCAAATAAATTAAATAAATCAATTAGGTACTTAGAAAATTTATTTCATTAGAGTTTAATTAAAACATGGTATAAAAGAGGCGCATCACATTATCATGAAATTAAACACATACGATACCTGCTCAAAATAGATATGCAACAATGGGTAACCCACAT
The DNA here is from genome assembly GCA_963859935.3 of Lathyrus sativus. Lineage (NCBI taxonomy): Eukaryota > Viridiplantae > Streptophyta > Magnoliopsida > Fabales > Fabaceae > Lathyrus > Lathyrus sativus. The sequence continues at coordinate 162,540,403 of OZ012736.1, read as the reverse complement.
CTCAATATTTAGAATAAAGCGGAAACATCCAAATATTGAATCGATCTCATTCATAAAAGTATATACAACCATTCAATTAATTCATGCTTTACAACATATCCACATCAGATACATACACATATGTATCACAAAAGAATCAAAACAAAATAGCTTCAAAAGAGCCAAAGGCTTCCTAACTACCCAGATGTTACATATCAGAGCCATTGACCAAAAGAATGAAGACATCGCTTCACAAAAAGAACCTCCAGCTTCCTACTCTGCAATGCCTCATAGAGCATTATAAAACAGCAGAAGGGTGAGAAACAACATCATAACAGTTAATGCATAAAATTATATATATACATATACTCACATTTGTACAAGTTATACATAAATTATGTTCTCACCACGTTAAACATACACAAATAATCATGCCTCTACACATGCTTATGAACATTCACAATATGTTCTTCCAAACAATCATATATAACATACACTATATTCATTCAACCAATGCATCATACACAGAAGACTCATGCAACTCATAGAGACCGACACACGACTCTATGCAGATGCAAATGCGGTACCGACTCATTCAACAGATTCTCTAAGGAATCGAGTATTCAGCAGATCTTCCACGAGATCAAGTACTCAGCAGATTCTCCACGGAATCAAATATTCATCAGATTCTCCACGGAATCGAATATTCAGCAGATCCTCCACGGGATCAAGTACTCAGCAGATTCTCCACGGAATCAAATACTCTAGCCAATCCTCCACGAGATTACATGTTATGACCGATTCTCCGAGGAATCACACAATGCAACCGATTCTCCAAGGAATCACACAATGCAACCGATTCTCCAAGGAATCTAATATAACCATCGTATCATACGAGGTTCTGCAAATCCTCCGAGGGATCAATCAACACACAAATGCATACTAAGATGCTTCACAATGCAAATCCTCCGAGGGATCATTCAACACAAAAATGCATACTATGCTCACAAACATACTCATTGCATTTATCACATACATCGTATATATCTATCATGCATTCACATTATGCACCATTCCACACATGGTTTACACACATATCAGCCTATCAATACGTTTCTATTCAATTTGAGCAATTACACAAGATTATCAAACGTTCAAGATTCACCTTTTACTCTACAATCTAGGATTCACGCCCTTCGGCCACCCACAACACGACATGTCAAAATAGTTCACACATCGATCATTCATATGGGCATTAATCATATTTGAATCAATCAAACATCATGCATTGAACAAATAGCAAAACAAAATAACACTGCCAGGTTCGCCAACCTTCGCCTGGCGAAGCCACGCAGCGAATGCTCGCTGACCTTCGCCTGGCGAACTCCCCAGCGAAGTCCACTGGGAGTAATTCTAGAATTACTCGCTGAGGCTCGCTACCCATTCGCCTGGCGAACCTTCGCCAACTCACTTCGCCTGGCGAACTTGCCAGCGAATACAGGGTGTTAGCTTCTGACTTGCTTCGCTACAGCTCGTTAGGCTTCGCCTGGCGAAGCTTCGCTGCCATTCGCCTGGCGAGCCTGCGAAGACAGAACTTCCATGGCTGTCTCAAAGCCCAAACTCCATACAACCAACCGATTAAATCCAAACCAGTCACAGTGGCACAACCCAATCATCACCCGACTAAATCACATCGTCTAATCCGAGCTCTAACCGATTAAAACCTCATTCTACTCACAAAACCAACTTCTAACCTAAGTGGAAAAAGAGTAGAAACTCTACAAAATCCACACAGATACACATACAATCATATACATTAAAGAGATGATGGAGTTTCACACCCTTACCGATCGATTGCAAGCTTTGGTGATGATCCCTTGATGATTCTAGGTTTTCCTCTCCACTTTCTCTTCTCTTTTTCTTCTCCTCTTTTCTTTCTCTTGTTTTTCCTCTTATGTTACTATTTTTCTTTCTTTTCCTCTCTTATTCTATTTCTATCTCTATTTCTTTCCTCTCAAATTCTTTCCAACACTTACCAATCAATTCTCACACTAAAGTGCTAAATGTCTAAAATGCCCTTTTTACTCTAATTCCCCAAAAACTCTCCGAATCGGTAAAAATAGATAAAATAAGCAAACACCACATAATAATATATAATTTCTCAATTTAAAACAAACATCAATTAAATAAATTAAAAGACTCAACAATTAATGGGAATTCAGAATCGGGGCGTTACAAGGCTGACCAATTTACCCTTCGCCTGAAGCACCTCTCCTCGTCAGTCTCTGCCCGTCACGCACGGTTCCACCATCCAGAAACAGTCAAGACGCTTATGCCCGTAACTGTACCTCTGCCCGTCCCAACGGCTAGTTATGGGCACGTCTGCCCGTCCCAACGACTATTTCTGATAGTTACCTATTCTTGGGAAAACAGTTATCTCGCCCCGAAAATAGGGACCAATGGCCAAGCACTGGGGACATTATAAAAATTCTCTCATTTGAAAGGGTCAGGTATCTAATTTCTCACCTTGAAACACACATATTATGTACTTGCTCGCTCTCTTGTTCGTTTTCTTACTTTAGCGTCGGAGTGTCATGCAGGTACACCCCTTCCTCCTCCTTCACACCCAGCATCACAGATGTTTGTCATTGGCCCATCTCAGATTCTGATTGTTCGGTAAGATCAGTGGCACCGTCTATGGGAAACTTGTTATCCTCGTCTTTTCTCTCTTCATAAGAACACAAGACCAAAAAAATTCTTCAAATTTCTGATCATGGCTGTCCGTGACAACAATCTTGATGCTCATAACTCTGCTTTCCTCCCCGTCAGCAAGACTGATGCTGAAGGGGCCTCCACCTCTCATGGCGGCGATGTCCTCCGACGAAGGGACAGAGCCACAACTTCTTCATCCCCTATTCGTGCGAATCGCGACTAAGCCTCACTTGTCCCGCAGCACCTGCCAGTTCTAGTTCCGCCCAACGCCGACCCGGTCATGGCGGCCCTCCTCGAGGTTCTTAATAAAACCAACCTCCTAATCCTCAACCAGAGCGCAAGGATTGAAACATTGGAAGAATTTCGTTGTCCAAGATCCCCTCAACCGAGGAATGAACGTCAACAGCGACGAAGTCCCCCTCCCCAGTGCAAGAGGAACCGTCAAACGCCTCAAGAACCCGAGACCCTGATCGTCCGCAAACGTGACCAGATTTCTCCCTGGAACCAGCAATCCCCGCATCCTAAGAGGACCCGAAGAGGACACCAGGTAGAATCTCAACGTTCGCCACCCAAGGGCCGAACACAAACCTCGTCTCCACGACGAGGCCACCGTCTCACCTATAGACGTGACGCCCGTTCTCCCTCTTGGACCAGCAGCAGCAGTGACTGTAACACCCCATTCTAACCCACCAGATAAATAAGAAAAACAACAATCAGAGTGCACAAAAACAGATACCATGACGGTCGTAAGGAACTGTCACGACCGTGGTGGTCATGACGACCGTCATGGATGTCACGACCGGGACGGTCATGACGAGCATTGTAACACCCCATTTCTATACCCTCAATTAATCAATTAAAATCATATAAGCAATTAATAAAAGTTTCATCAGAGTATAAATTAAAACATGGTATAAAAGAGGCGAATCACATTATCCATGAAACAAAACATAAATAATACCTACTCATAAAGACATGTAACAAAACGGGTAAATCTCAACTAAAAACAAAGCATAGTGCTTAAAACCCACATATCAATATTTAGAATAAAGCGGAAACATCTAAACATTGAAATCATTTCATTAACATAAGCATCATATACATCATTCAGATTAATTCAATTCATCAGTTGAGTTCACAAACATCAGCAGCAGATACATACACAGATGTATCACAAAAGTATCAAAACAATTCCTAACTACCCAGTGTTACATATCAGAGCCATCTGACCAAAAGAAATGAAGACTCGCTTCACAAAAGACCTCCAGCATCCTACTCTGCAATGCCTCATAGAGCATTATAAAACAATAGAAGGGTGAGAAACAATATCATAACAAACAATGCATAAAATTATATATATATATATATCATAAAACACAATTATAACATACTCGCAATTCACATTTCTCACCACAACTTGTTACAATACATCACAATGTACACGTACATAATCAATCACATTCACCAATTCATGCTTCACAATTCATAGCATTTCACTTAAACATTTACAATTATGTTCGTTTCACCAAAACATCATATAAAGATGATAATGCAACTCATAGAGACCGACTCACAACTCTATGCAGATGCAAATCCGGTACCGACTCCTTCAACAGATTCAATTGAAGAACCAAAATGGAACCATCGCTCGTTACCGAAGTAACTCTCTATCGGGCCTACGATGTTCACCCATCGCTCATACCCCACATGGGCACACGATGTTTCAGGATTGCTCACACCCCACACAGGTACACAATCCAATTTGTCACACCCCACAAGGGCACACAACTGTTCTGCAGATTCTCCACTGAATCAAAAACAAACCATCGCTCACACCCCACAAGGGCACACAATCGTTTTTGCAGATCCTCCTAGGGATCAAAGAAACTAAACCATCGCTCACACCCCACAAGGGCATACGAGGTTTCTGCAGATCCTACACGTGATCAGACATACAAGAATGCAATCATGATGCTACACATGCAACACGACTCAATACACTCTTAGAATCCACACATGTTCACAAACATATTCATGCATTCTTCACATCGTACAAGTACATACAATTATGCACATTCACATTAATATCCCCATGCAATTCCATTTAGTTCGAACAATTGCAATAAATTTCCAAACGGCCACATTACACATTCCACAATTCACAATCTAGGATTCACGCCATACGGCTACCCACTACACAATATAGCTCGGCATGATCGATGCCTCGAGCAAGGAAATAATCAAAGTTAAGTCGGAAATCCGACCACGGATGGAAACACTAAAGAAAAACACAACCTGTCACGCTCGCCACCCTGCTCGCTTAGCGAGCTCCTAGCGAGTATTCGCTACTTGTTCGCCTAGCAAACAAGCTTGCGAAGGCAAACAGAAGCCCCTGACTTTGTTCGCTACCTAGCTCGCTCAGCGAACCCCTAGCGAACCTTCGCTACCCCCATTCGCTACCAGCGAACACCACAACATGCATTTTGTCCAAGTCTGGGACCGTTCGCTACATATTCGCTACTGCTCGCTTAGCGAATGTTCGCGACCATCTCGCCTAGCGAACGTGCTAGCGAGTGTCTGCGAACTCAGAATTTTCCTACTGTTCTTCCATTCAAAAACTCTTGGATTCACCCGATTAAGTCCCAACTCATTCCAACACTTATCCTAACATCACCCGACATAAGTGCTACTACTTAATCTCACTTTCACCAACGAAAACTCGGTTTCTATCGATTAAATCTGTATTATGCCCTAGAATGAAAAATGAGTAAAACTCTCCCCAATCCAAAACAAAACCAACAAGAACACACATAATCATACACATTGCAAGAATAATAAAGTTTCACACCCTTACCCAATCAATCGAAAGCTTAGCAGTTGATTCTTGAAGATTCTAGGTTTTTCTCTTCTTCCTCCTCTGTTCTCTTTTCTTCCTTTCTTTCTCTTCTTTTTCTTTCCTTTTGGTTTCTGTTCTTTCTATTCTTTCTCTTTCCACTTATACTATTTCTACTCTATTTCTCTCAAAATAAATACTAATCAAGGATTATCTAAAACACCCTCTAATTAATTCCCAAAACTCTCCAAATAATAAAATACCACAACATACACACATAACATATTATCATATAATTCCACAATAAAATAACAATTAATCAAATAAATTAAAAGACTCAACAAAATAATGGGAAATTCAGAATCAGGGCGTTACAACTCTCCCCCACTTTAGAAATTTTCGTTCTCGAAAATATTACCTGATCCAAACAACTCTGGATGCGACCCTCGCATCTTACTTTCCAATTCCCAAGTCATATCGCCTTCTGCAGCACCTCCCCATGCTACTTTCACAAGCGTAATATCCTTGCCTCTTAACTTCTTAATCTCACGGTCCAAAATTCTAATCGGTAAAGCTTCCTCTGTAAGGTTATCTCTTACTTCAACCTCGTCCATAGGGATAACGTGTGACGGATCCGGAACATACTTCCGAAGTTGCGAAACATGAAACACATCATGAAAATTCGAAAGATTCGGAGGCAATGTCACACGATAAGCCACAACACCAACTCGTGCAATAATATGATACAGACCGATGAAACGAGAAGTCAACTTCCTCGACTTCAAAGCACGTCTCACACCCGTAACTGGCGTAACTCTCAAAAACACATGGTCGCCCTCTTGAAATTCAAGATCCTTCCTTCTTTTATCATGATAACTTTTCTGCCTACTCTGAGAAGCTCTCAACTTCGCTCGAATCAACCTCACCTTCTCCGTCGTCTGCTGTACCATCTTCGGTCCAACCACCGACCTCTCATCAGTCTCATGCCAACACAAAGGTGTTCGACATTTTCGACCATACAAAGCTTCAAATGGAGCCATACCAATACTCGAATGAAAACTGTTATTGTAGGTGAATTCAATCAACGCTAAATAACTATCCCACGCACCACCTTGCTCTAGCACACAAGCTCGTAACAAATCCTCCAACGATTGAATTGTCCTTTCGGTTTGACCATCTGTTTGCGGATGATAAGCCGAACTCAATCTCAACTGAGAACCCAAAGCCTTTTGAAAACTTTCCCAAAACCTTGGATCTCTATCCGATACAATGCTCTTGGGAACTCCATGCAACTTCACAATCACCTGAACATATATCTCAGCTAACTTCTCCAAAGGATAACTAATATCAATCAGAATAAAATGAGCAGATTTAGTAAGTCTATCAACAATCACCCAAATTGCATTGTGACCTCTCTACGTATTCGGAAACCCCGTAATAAAATCCATCGAGATACCATCCCATTCCCACTCTGGGATATCCAACGGTTGCATTAATCCAATAGGTTTCTGATGTTCCACTTTAGACTTCTGGCAAGTCAAACATGCATACACAAACTGAGCCACATCTCTCTTCAATCCAGACCACCAAAAGATCTTCTTCAAGTCTTGGTACATCTTATTTTCTCCCGGATGAATACTCAAATTACTACGGTGTCCTTCCTCCAATATCATTCCTTTCAACTCTGCATCATCAGGAATGCAAATACGACCACGAAACCTCAAAACTCCAAAATCATCAACTTTGAAATCTTCATTCTCTTTTGTCATCAAGTCAACAAACTTCAAATCCAACTTTTGCCTTTCACAAAGGGTTGCAAGAAAATCATTCGTGATATGAAGCATACCAAGTCTCACGCTTCTCGATGTCATATCACAAACCAAACTCAAATCTCTGAAATTCTCCAATAATTCCCATTCCTTTACCATCATTGCGGATACATGCAAAGACTTCCGACTTAAGGCATCGACCACCACATTTGCCTTACCCGGATGATAATTTAATCTAAAATCATAGTCCTTCAAAATCTCTAGCCATCTTCTTTGCCTCATATTCAATTCCTTCTGATCAAATAAATACTTCAAACTCTTGTGGTCACTAAAAACTTCAAACCTTGCACCATAAAGATAATGCCTCCAAATCTTTAAAACAAATACCACGGCCGCTAATTCCAAATCATGAGTAGGGTAATTCTTTTCGTGCACTCTTAACTGCCTAGAAGCATAAGCCACAACCTTCCCATCTTGCATAAAAACACCACCCAAACCAGTCAAAGAAGCATCACAATATACCACAAAAGATTCTGTAGGATTCGGCAAAATCATGATCGGCGATGTTGTCAATCTTCTCCTTAACGCCATAAAACTCTCCTCACAATCAACGTCCCAAATAAAAGCCTTTCCCTTACAAGTTAACTGCGTTAACAGAAGTGCCAACTTCGAAAACCCTTCAATAAACCTCCGGTAATAACCTACCAAGCCCAAGAAGCTTCAAATCTCCGTAACTGTTCTAGGAGTCTCCCATTGCATTACCGCATCAATCTTAGACGGGTCAACACTAATACCATCACCTGAAATAACATGCCCAAGAAAACTCACTTCTGACAACCAAAACTCACACTTCGACAATTTGGCATACAATTGCTTCTCCCTCAAAATCTGTAACACAATCCTTAAATGTTCCTCATGCTCTTCTTGAGACTTAGAATAAATCAGAATGTCGTCAATAAACACAACCACAAACTGATCCAACTGCTCATGAAAAATACGATTCATGTACTCCATAAACACACCTGGTGCATTAGAAACTCCGAATGGCATCACTAAATATTCGTAATGTCCATACCGTGTCCTAAAAGCCGTCTTTTGAATATCTCCTTCCTTCACACGAATATGGTGATAACCTGATCTTAAATCAATCTTGCTAAAAACTCGTGCTCCAACCAATTGGTCCATCAAATCATCAATTCTAGGAAGCGGATACTTATTCTTAATTGTCACTTTGTTCAACTGTAGATAGTCAATACATAACCGCATACTTCCATCCTTTTTCTTTACTAACAAAACCGGTGCACCCCAAGGAGAAACACTTGGTTTCACAAACCTCTTTTCTAACAAATCACTCAACTGCTTCTTTAACTCTACCAATTTTGATGCTGACATACGATACGGTGCCTTCAAAATTGGTCTAGTACCCGGAATTAGATCAATAGAAAATTCAACTTCCCTTTCTGGCGGTACATTCGTAATATCCTCGGGAAACACTTCTGGAAATTCACACACCACTGGAAACACGTCAAGTTCAACCTTGTCCTCTACCGACAACGATGCAAATAAACCAAACAACTGAGCTTCGTCCGCCAAAAGTTTCTTCAACGCTTTAGTGGATAGAAAACTCTCACTTTCATCATCTTCCAAAGAAGGAAACCTCACCAAATTATGATAGCAATCTAAATGAACTCTATTAAATTGCAACCAATTCATACCCAAAATCACATCCAAGCCTTCCAATGGCAAACACACCAAATCCATAAGAAAGTCTTTACCATACATGGTCAAGGGACAACTTACGCACACCAAAGAAGTAGTTACCGACCCTGAAGCAGGAGTCTCAATAACCATGCCACCACTCAAAGAAACCATACGCAAACCCAAACGCTTAGCACATTCAAGAGAAATGAACGAATGAGTCGCTCCAGTATCAATAATAGCAACTAAAGGCATATTATTAATAAAGCACGTACCTTTAATCAAGTTATCCGCATTAGAAGTGTCTGAATCGGCTAACGCAAATAATTTTCCACCCGACTGAGCTTGCTTTGGTTTGGTACACTTGGTGCTAAATGACCAACTTCTCCACAGTTAAAACACTTTACCACATTCCTCCTACACTCAGAAGTGGTATGTCCAAAACTTCCACGATTAGCACACTTCTCTGTAGACATCCCACACTCAAAAGATTTGTGGCCCATCACGCCACACTTGTAACATTTGACTGCACCCGAACTTCCACCTCCAGATTTCCTATCGAAGTTTCCCTTATACTTGCCCTTATCAACAGGCGTCACATAAGGTCCACTCCTCACTTGTTGCTTGCCTTTCTTCTCACTCAAACTCTTGTAGTGAGTAGAACGAGCTCTACTATCCTCTTCAAAAACCCTACAACATTTGATCAAGTCCGAAAATCTTCGTATCCTCTGGTAACCCACCGCTTGTTTTATTTCCGGACGCAAGCCATTCTCATACTTAATGCACTTAGAGAACTCCACCGTAACAGCTGCATAATGAGGATGAAACTGAACTAACTCCACAAACTTAGCCGTGTAATCTACCACAAACATGTTGCCTTGCTTCAACTCAAGGAATTCCATTTCCTTTTTACCCTTCACACTCTCAGGATAGTACTTCCTCAAAAATTCAGTGCGGAACAAATCCCAAGTAATTACCTCGTCATCTACCTCAAGAACTTGCCTCATACTGACCCACCAGTCATCAGCCTCTTCCCTCAACATATGAGTCCCAAGTCTCACCTTGTTTCCTTCAGCACAGTTCATAACTCTAAAGATTCTCTCAACCTCCTTCAACCAGATCTGAGCACCGTCAGGATCAAACCTTCCTTTAAATATAGGCGGCTGATTCTTTCTAAACTCATCATTTGCATTCACATTCGGCGCACCTTGCACTGCCCTTGCCATAGCCTCCAATGCCGCAACCATAGCAGTGTCATTACGACCAGCCATATTATGAGGATTCCCAAAAATAACAACAAGGTCAAACAACTGTTTAACCAACACAACAAGAAGACAGACACAACTGACTCAACACTGGCTCTGATACCACTTAATGTAACACCCCCTTTCTATACCCCCAATTAATCAATTAAAATCATATAAGCAATTAATAAAAATTTCATCAAAGTATAAATTAAAACATGGTATAAAAGAGGCGCATCACATTATCCATGAAACGAAACATAAATAATATCTGCTCATAAAGATATGTAACAAAAGGGGTAAATCTCAACTAAAAACAAAGCACAACGCTTAAAACCCACATATCAATATTTAGAATAAAGCGGAAGATTAATTCATTAACATAAGCATCATATACATCATTCAGATTAATTCAATTCATCAGTTGAGTTCACAAACATCAGCAGCAGATACATACACAGATGTATCACAAAAGAATCAAAACAATTCCTAACTACCCAGTGTTACATATCAGAGCCATCCGACCAAAAGAAATGAAGACTCGCTTCACAAAAGACCTCCAGCATCCTACTCTGCAATGCCTCATAGAGCATTATAAAACAACAAAAGGGTGAGAAACATTATCATAACAAACAATGCATAAAATTATTTATATATATATATATATATATATATATATATATATATATATATATATATATATATATATATATATATATATATATATATATATATATATATATATATATATATATATATATATATATATATATATATATATATATATATATATATATATATATATATATATATATATATATATATTATAAAACACAATTATAACATACACGTAATTCACATTACTCACCACAACTTGTTACAATACATCACAATGTACACGTACATAATCAATCACATTCACCAATTCATGCTTCACAATTCATAGCATTTCACTTAAACATTTACAATTAAGTTCATTTCACCAAAACACCATATAAAGATGATAATGCAACTCATAGAGACCGACTCACGACTCTATGCAGATGCAAATGCGGTACCGACTCGTTCATCAGATTCAATTGAAGAACCAAAATGGAACCATCGCTCGTTACCGAATTAACTCCCCGTCGGGCCTACTACGTTCACCCATCGCTCACACCCCACATGGGCACACGATGTTTCAGGATTGCTCACACCCCACACGGGCACACAATCCGGTTGCTCACACCCCACAAGGGCACACAACTATTCTGGAGATTCTCCATGGAATCAAAAATAAACCATCGCTCACACCCCACAAGGGCACACAATCGTTTCTGCAGATCCTCCTAGGGATCAAATTAACTAAACCATCGCTCACACCCCACAAGGGCACACGAGGTTTCTGCAGATCCTACGCGGGATCAGACATACAAGAATACAATCATGATGCTACACATTCAACACGACTCAATACACTCTTAGAATCCACACATGTTCACAAACATATTCATGTATTCTTCACATCGTACAAGTACATACAATTATGCACATTCATATTAATATCACCATGCAATTCCATTTAATTCGAACAATTGCACAAAATTGCCAAACGACCACATTACACATTCCACAATTCACAATCTAGGATTCACGCCATACGGCTACCCGTAGCACAATATAGCTCGGCATGATCGATGCCTTGAGCAAGGAAATAATCAAAGTTAAGTCGAAAATCTGACCTTGGATGGAAACATTAAAGAAAAACACAATCTGTCACGCTCGCCACCCTACTCGCTTAGCGAGCTCCTAGTGAGTATTCGCTACTTGTTCGCCTAGCGAACAAGCTCGCGAAGGCAAACAGAAGCCCCTGACTTCGTTCGCTACCTCGCTCGCTCAGCGAACCCCTAGCGAACCTTCGCTACCCCCATTTCTTACCAGCGAACACCATAACATGCATTTTGTCCATGTTTGGGACCGTTCGCTACTGCTCGCTTAGCGAATGTTCGCGACCATCTCGCCTAGCGAACGTGCTAGCGAGTGTCTGCGAAGTCAGAATTTTCCCACTGTTCTTCCACTCCAAAACTCTTGGATTCACCCAATTAAGTCCCAACTCATTCCAGCACTTATCCTAACATCACCCGACATAAATGCTACTACTTAATCTCACTTTCACCAACGAAAACTCGGTTTCTATCGATTAAATCCGTATTATGCCCTAGAATGAAAAATGAGCAAAACTCTCCCCAATCCAAAACAAAACCAACAAGAACACACATAATCATACACATTGCAAGAATAATAAAGTTTCACACCCTTACCCGATCAATCGAAAGCTTAGAAGTTGATTCTTGAAGATTCTAGGTTTTTCGCTTCTTCCTCATCTTTTCTCTTCTCTTCCTTTCTTTCTCTTCTTTTTCTTTCCTTTTGGTTTCTATTCTTTCTATTCTTTCTCTTTTGCACTTATACTCTTTCTACTCTATTTCTCTCAAAATAAGTACTAATCAAGGATTATCTAAAACACCCTCTAATTAATTCCCAAAACTCTCCAAATAATAAAATACCACAGCATACACACATAACATATTATCATATAATTTCACAATAAAATAACAATTAATCAAATAAATTAAAAGACTCATCAAAATAATGGGAAATTCAGAATCGGGGCGTTACAAGCGTCATGGAGTGGTGACGACCGTCACATTCACAAATTCTGGGACGCATCAGAGGTGTCACATTTTCACCTTACAGATGGCATACACCTGCAGCAAAACATTTAGTAACATACATAGCACAGATCCGAATGAACAAATGACGACAACTTGTTTAACATCTTAATTATGCATCCAACCAACATTTGGAACAGTCCGAAAACAACCAATTTATTTGAGAAGTACTTAATATAATTCAACAACAAGGAATTCAATTAAAATAATAACATCAATCGTTCCTCCCCCCAAGAGTGCTACGTATCAGAGCGACCAACGACACCTTAAACGAAAAGCAACACTTTATTTCGAGTTACCTACAAATTACCACCAACGGAGGTAACATACAACGTAAAGGGTGAGATATCAAAATTATAACATAAGGCATGATAAAAGTCATGTCAGGATTATATCACAACAATTAAGATTCTCGCAGTTTTCCAAATAATATCGACAACCAATATCTGGAACTTATCGTTCATATTCGCAATAATTAACAAGCAATTCAGCAACCCATCTTCACTTACAACCACATAACGACGCGACACTATGCGACTCAACTATGCATATGCATGTGGTACCAATTTGGAGCAGCACTCCACAACCAATTTAATTGCCATTATAGGCCGCCAATATAGGCACAATCAACGCCAATACAGGCCAACCAGGATGATATGCTATGAGATGCAACTATTATGGACTACAACTCAACCACAACAACCACGTAACAAGGCATTAAGCCTACAACCAAATTGTCCATAACCGAAGAATCACAATTTCATACGGGTCACGTAACCACAATTTCCAATATAATATAATCAAATAAGGACACCATAACAACCCTCTCAACAAATGGGAAAATTAGCGCGTGCCGACGCTGTTTCCCAATATTATTACCTAGAACTAATGACATAAAACACTAATTCAGGCACAGACGAACATTAACCCTTAATATTTCTCAACCTACGGGAACTAACCCCATGATTCAATTCCCTTCATGAAATTGATCATACCCATAATAATAGAATTGAACCCCACCCTTACCTTTGGATTGAGGACAACTCTAAACTCTCGGTTTCGGTTTTGCTCTCTGGTGACTCTTCTGCAACTACCTTGAATTCTCTCCGGCGGTTAATTCCTCTGTTCTTAATTTCTCCACAGTCACGTTCTTTTTTTTTTTTTTTCCTTTTTCCCTTCTCCTCAACCTTTTTCCTTAATTTTGGTTCTGAGCAGTTTATCGTGTTTTTCCTCTTTTCCCCCACAACTTCTCTAATAACTCCCCTATTTCACTTATTCCATCCACTAATAATAATAATAATAATAATAATAATAATAATAATAATAATAATAATAATAATAATAATAATAATAATACTAATATTACTACTACTAATTATTAAATTATCATCATCATTAATTATATTATATTATTATTAAACTCTATATTTTATTAAATGATTTCCTATACTTTAAGGACACCCACCAACGCTCTCAGACACACTCCCACATAAAGGCACACCAACAATTCATAAGTAATTTAATTTAAAATGAACGGGCGTTACAGTGACGACGAGCCTCGCGGCCCGTTGTCCCAGGAAATCATGGTCATGCGCCTCCCAAAGGGACTAGAGAAACCCTCTTCTCTAGGCACATACGACAGAAAAATCGACCCTGACGAGCACATCAAAAACATTGATGCGCTACTCGACTATCGAGGCGCCTAAGGCGCCATCAAGTGCAGGTTATTCCCGACCGCACTTAGGAAGGGGGCTATGGACAGGTACAAAGGACTCCTTGATGACTCCATCACCTCATGGAGGCAACTAGGGAGACTCTTCTCCAGACATTTCACGGCCTCTCGCCGACATTCGAAGACTAAAGCATCCCTCGAGGCCATCATTCAGGGCATGCACGATCCCCTACGAGCCTAGATTGAAAGATTCAATAAAGAGGTCGTCCAAGTCTCCACCACTGATGACATGAAAAGATTCCTGCTAGAACGCGGGCTCGTCCCCGCACAGACTTCGCTAAAGCTGTAGGCCTCCGGCCCCCAGCAACAATGGATGCTTTTTGTAACACCCCGTTTCCCAAAATTAAAATAAAGCAATTAAATCAAGCAATTATCAGAGTTTTTCCCAAAATGGAATGTCACTTTTCACCAAAAATTTCCACAAAACACTACTTTAAATAATTTTCAACAAAACGCAGTGGAAAAATTTGTCATATAAATATATACATAAACATCATCTACATCAATTCGGCCATCCACCCAAAATATACAAACATATACATATCCCCAAGATTCAATAGAACATGATACGACACGGAGTCAAACAAAACCATCAGACAAATAATAACTCCCAAAAGCCCCGTGTTACGTATCAGAGCATCCCTACGACTCGACTCGCCATAATACAAGCTAGCTACGCACCTGGATTGTCTATATTTCCGAAGAAGCACATACCACAACAACAACAAGGGGTGAGAAATCACGATAAAAAATATAACGGTAATAATGTACATGAATAAAAGGCAGACAACACATAAACATCATTCATCATACATCAATCCAGACCTACTGTCCCACACCAACACAATACACAAACAATGCAACATATGCAACTCGACACAATGATATGCGGTACCGACTCAAACTCAGGATAGATCGCATACACCCCATCTGAGCCCCGATCTATCCCTACCATGCTCCTCCTGAGCCCATATAATCAAACTCATGATAGATCGCATACACTCCATCCGAGCAACGATCTATCCCTACCACGCTCCTCTTGAGCCCATATAATCAAACTCAGGATAGATCGCATACACTCCATCCGAGCAACGATCTATCCCTACCATGCTCCCCATTTGGAGCACGAGTGAATCACATACGCCCCATCTGAGTAATGATTCAAATCCCGTCCACGCTCCCTATTTGGAGCACGGGTGAATCGCATACGCCTCATCTGAGCAACGATTCAATCCCGTTAACATGCTATGCAGACACCAATGCACACAGCAACACAAGCACACACGGTGTACACGATCCTACTAATCCATCATCATGCGTCACATATATATTTATATGCATATATTCCACACATCACCACACAGATGTATCATATCATAGACCAATCGAAATATTCTAATCAAACGAATAACACGGAAATTACATTCCAACACCACACATACACTCACCACAGCTCACCAACAACCTCGTAATCAATACATGACCAACAAGGGTCCAACAGCACAAGAAAACCAAACAGAACAGCAGCAAAATGCAAACTGCTGTCGAGCTCGCTGACACATTACCCTGGCGAAGCCCCGCAGCGAATGCTCGCTGGAACTCGCCCGGAGAAACCCCTGGCGAAGCCAGACAGTGGCTACTGGCAGCACTCGCTGCCCAGTTCGCCTGGCGAAGCCTAGCGAAGGCTCGCCCCCCCCCCCCCATTCGCTCAGCGAATGCTGGCGAATACCTGCGATTTCAGAAAACTTCCACTGTGCAGAAACAATAACTCTCTCCGAATTCGCCCGGTTACGCGCAAACCAGCTTCTTACACAACTAACCAACATTCTACGACTTAACTACAGAATCCATTCTCAATTTCACCCGATAAAACCTCAGTTCTACTTAATTGATCGCTTTAAGCTTAAAACGGTAAACTACCGAAAACCCCAAATCACCCAAACAAACACATGCAATGATTCAATCATACCAGCAGCAACTCAGAATTCACAACATCATAACAATCAGTTCATCAACATCTATGGGGTTAGGGAAATCCCCTTCTACCTAGAATTCATGAAATACCGAATTTTAACCGATTCTCCCCTCCCCCCTTACCTCAAATGCAGCTTTGATCGAAGAAACTTCAAGAATCCAAAGTCTAGCTCCCTCCTTCTTCTTCCTCAAGCTTGCTTTCTTTGATTCGTGTTCTTCTCCTTGACCGTGTTCCTCTTTGATTGTGTTCTTCTTTCTCCAATTCTTCCAAATGCCACTTCTACCCTTAATCCCAAATAAATCCTCATTTTCTTTTAATTCCAAAATTAATATAAAACTTCATAATATTAATAATAATAATAATAATAATAATAATAATAATAATAATAATAATAATATTAATATTAATATTAATTATCAATTATTATCATTATCAATTATATGATATTAATATTATGTCCCTTATTTCTCAACACTCCCACACAAAGCACACCGATAAATAAAAATAACACCGAAAAAACTCAAATAATTAAAATGGGCGTTACAACTCTCCCCCACTTTAATTATTTTCGTCCTCGAAAATACCTGATGGAAACAATTCTGGATACGCTTCTCGCATCCTACTTTCCGATTCCCAGGTCACACTGCCTCCTGCAGCACCTCCCCAAGCCACTCTCACCAAAGGTATCTCTCTCCCTCTGAGTCGCTTCATCTTACGATCCTCGATTCTCAAAGGCATCGCCTCAACAGTTAGATTCTCCCTAACTTGAACATCATCTCTCTGAATCACGTGAGACGGATCCGATACATACTTCCGAAGTTGCGACACATGAAACACGTCATGCAAGTTCGAAAGCTCCGCCGGCAACGCCACCCTATAAGCCACAGCGCCAATCCTTTGCAAAATCTAATACGGCCCAATAAACTTTGGATCTAGCTTCTTGGACTTTAATGTACGACCTACACCGGTCACTGGGTTAATACTCAAGAACACATGAACACCTTCACTAAATTCCAAATCCTTCCTTCGGTTATCATGATAACTCTTCTTCCTATTTTGAGACGCTTTCATCTTCTCCCGAATCATCTGAACTGTATCAGTAGTCTGATGTACCAACTCTGGTCCCAAAACAACATTCTCACCTGACTCATACCAACACAGAGGAGTTCTGCACCTTGTAACAACCCAGTTTCGGTTTAACTAATTAATTTAGTTATTGGAATTATTTTAATTATGGGATAGTGTGATAATATGTTAAGTCTACATATTATGCTATTTTATCATTTGTAGAGTTTTGGAAAGTTTAGTGGGAAATATTTCGGACAGTCTCAATTAATGGTTAAGTGGATGGTTTATGGAAATTGATTGGAATAATAGGTGTATTGGAGGAAATAGAATGGAAAGAAATATAAAGAATAGAAAGAAAATATATAAGAGTAAAGGAGGAAAGAAAAGAGAAGAGAGAAAGAAAGGGAGAAGAAGGAAAAAGGAAGAGAAAAGAGAAGAAGAAGAGGAAAAGAGTGGAATCATCAAGAGCAACTCAAAGCTTCGATTAATCCAAGGTAAGGGTGTGAAATCTTACTATCTTAATCAATATGTTTGGTTATGTATGTGTATGGTTGATTGGTTAGAGTTTTGGAGAGTTTTCCATAAGCTTCCATTTTAGGTCGAAATTGATTCGATCGGTAGAAGCCGAGTTTTAATGATTGAAAATGAGAATAAGTGGTAGAATTTAGTCGAGGAATGTTGGACTAAGGCTACTGGAAACAAGTTGGGATTTATCAGTGGATTTCATCGGGTGTTTGGATTCTGAACAGTGGGAGAAAGTTCAGTTCGCAGACGCTCGCTAGCAGCTCGCTAGGCGAGCAGGTCGCGAGTGTTCGCTAGCATCTCGCTAGGCGAGTGCGTAGCGAATGGTCCCAGACTTGGGACAGTGGTGTTTTGGTCTCCTTCGCTGGCAGCGAATGGAGTAGAGAATGACTCGCTGGGGGTTCGCTGTGGCGAACGAGGTAGCGAACGAAGTCTGTAGCTTCTGTTCTTGCTCGCTAGCAGTTAGCTAGGCGAGAAGGTGGCGAACGTTCGCTAGCAGCTCCCCAGGCGAGCGTGTAGCGAACGTAGCAGGATGAATTTTCCCTGTCGCGTGGTGCCGTCGTGGCTTGGGGTTTCGGTTGCGAATGACCCTTCTTTGATTTAATAGCTTATATGCTGGTTTGTGATGTGCTGTGGGTAGCCGTAAGGCGTGAATCCTAGTGTATGAATGTGATTTTGAATCGTGGCCTTTGGGAAAATTATGCATTATTTAGAATTGAATAAAAATGCATGGCAATTGTGATGAATGATGAATATAATACACATTGTGAGTGCATGATAATTGTACGTGTTGATGTGTGAAGAATGCATGATAATATATTTGCGAATATGTATGCATTTTTGATATTTGATCCCGTGTAGGATCTGCAGAACCTCGCTTGATGCGATGGTTATATTTGATCCCGTGTAGGATCTGCAGAACCTCGCTTGATGCGATGGTTATATTTGATCCTGTGTAGGATCTGCAGAACCTCGCTTGATGCGATGGTTATATTTGATCCCGTGTAGGATCTGCAGAACCTCGCTTGATGCGATGGTTATATTTGATCCCGTGTAGGATCTGCAGAACCTCGCTTGATGCGATGGTTATATTTGATCCCGTGTAGGATCTGCAGAACCTCGCTTGATGCGATGGTTATATTTGATCCCGTGTAGGATCTGCAGAACCTCGCTTGATGCGATGGTTATATTTGATCCTGTGTAGGATCTGCAGAACCTCGCTTGATGCGATGGTTATATTTGATCCCGTGTAGGATCTGCAGAACCTCGCTTGATGCGATGGTTATATTTGATCCCGTGTAGGATCTGCAGAACCTCGCTTGATGCGATGGTTATATTTGATCCCGTGTAGGATCTGCAGAACCTCGCTTGATGCGATGGTTATATTTGATCCCGTGTAGGATCTGCAGAACCTCTCTTGATGCGATGGTTATATTTGATCCCGTGTAGGATCTGCAGAACCTCGTGTGCCCATGTGGGGTGTGAGCGATGGTTATATTTGATCCCTTGGAGGATTTGCAGAACCTCTCTTGATGCGACGGTTATATAATGATTCCTAGGAAAATCTGATGAGTTATAGTGTAACCGTATAAGTACGAGAGGAGTGAATTCTAAGAGAATCTAACGGACGAATGAGTCGGTACCGTGGTTGTAGCTGCATAGGGTCGAGGTGTCGGTCTCTATGAGTGCATTATCATCTCCATATGATGAATTGAAAATAATGCATTGAGAAGGTATTAGTATATGTATATATATATATATATTTATTGCGTCTGGTAAATATGAGAATGAGGTCGATGTATATGTAGAGAGATTCTACTCACTAGGGTAGAACGGCGATGCGTCGTTCCTAGTGAGGTAGTTACCGGGGTAGAATGGCCGAGACGTTGTTCCCGGTAGAGCATAAGCGACGTACCCATAGTCCGGAAAGAGGATTGAGGGTAGTGAATGAGTCTTATATGGATCGCATGGTATAATCGCGATTGTCATATGTAAATATGCCTATGTGCAGGAATTGATGAGATGCGTTAGCAAATAAATAAATGTGAAAGATATTGACCGATGAATAGACGGTTAAGTGTGAGCGATTATGTCTATGTGTATTTGATGCGGTGAGAATCTATGGTTATGCATTGTAGTGAATAAGTATGAGGTATAGGCATTCGGTACTTGTACATATATATATATATATATATATATATATATATATATATATATATATATATATATATATATATATATATATATATATATATATATATATATATATATATATATATATATATATATATATATATATATATATATATATATATATATATATATATATATATATATATATATATATATATATATATATATATATATATATATATATATATATATATATATATATATATATATATATATATATATATATATATATATATATATATATATATATATATATATATATATATATATATATATATATATATATATATATATATATATATATATATATATATATATATATATATATATATATATATATATATATATATATATATATATATATATATATATATATATATATATATATATATATATATATATATATATATATATATATATATATATATATATATATATATATATATATATATATATATATATATATATATATATATATATATATATATATATATATATATATATATATATATATATATATATATATATATATATATATATATATATATATATATATATATATATATATATATATATATATATATATATATATATATATATATATATATATATATATATATATATATATATATATATATATATATATATATATATATATATATATATATATATATATATATATATATATATATATATATATATATATATATATATATATATATATATATATATATATATATATATATATCTTATGCCTTGATTATTATGATAATGTTTCTCACCCTTCTGTTGTTTTATAATGCCCTTTGAGGCATTGCAGATTAGGATTCGCTGGAGGTTTCCTTTGGAGTATAGTTCCTTTCCCTCGTGTCGGTCGCTCTGATATGTAACTTTGGGTAGATAGGCTTGTAGAATGTCTTAATGATGTTTTGTTTGTATGTGAATGAAGTTGTGAACAACCATATGACATGTAATTACGTTTTGTCATGTCTTAATTAAATATATATATATATATATATATATATATATATATATATATATATATATATATATATATATATATATATATATATATATATATATATATATATATATATATATATATATATATATATATATATGTTTTAGTCTTCCGCTTTAAGAGAAAACGTGAATATGTAATTTCGAAGAATCATGCGTTTATTTTTAGTTGAGATTTACCCCTTTTGAGTTAATTCTTTTTAAACATTAATATTCATGTGGTCGTTTCGTGAGTATTGTGACGCACTTCTTTTATACCTTAATGTAAATACACTCTGATGAAAATAAAAACACTTGTATTTGTGACTATATGATTTGATATATGATTATTTTGGGGTATAGAAAGGGGGCGTTACAAAGTGGTATCAGAGCAGGTCGGTCCATCCGGCCAAGTTGTCTAATGTTGGTTGTTCCCTTGTACACGACATGTGTGTGAAGACACTGTCGGTACGTGTTTGTTGTTTAGCCATTGTCTGCAGAGGTAGGAATGATCCAAGTGGGGGAGAACTTGTGGTTCTCCAAGATGCTACAAGAGTGGATCTGTAGCTAGGTGTATTGTTGAACATCAAGAGCTGGTGTTATCCGTGTTGGAGGAGAAAGCAGTGTTATGTCACTATGAAGAAGCTCAAGGAGTTTTGGAAGAACCGTCAACAACATGTGTGTCGGTTATGTCGAACCCGATCGGACCATTTGTTGTGTGTTGTGCCGGAGTTTGAGAGCTTCAATTGTTTAGTTGAGATTTGAGGCGAGTAATGGCCTTGAGAGCTTAAGATGTTTAACTTTGAGGGAAATTTTGAGTATTAATGAAAGTGGGAAGTTGGCGGTTTACCGGTTGATTGCTGTTGCCCGGGAGTTATCCTGACAAGTTAAGTGTTGTACAACCAGGACGTGAAGTGGAGTTGCAATCAACTTAGTTGCGGAAACTAGTCAGATATTGAGAGCTCCGTATGGTATGTCTGCTTAGATGGTAAAAGGATTAAAATTGATTGAGTTGTTTTGGAAACTTGTGTCTGGTGTGTATGCTACGGAAACGAATTGCGGAACCTTAGGTGATGAGACTGATTATTGGTATTCTCGACGAGATTCGAGAAGGTTGGAATTCTAATTGGAGTTAATAGGGTGATTGAGTTTGACGAATTAAAAATCGAATGAGTGATGTTTGGATTGGTGGAGATTGGTGACATGAGATGTTGTGATAGAGTCTAAGAGTCCGAATAAAGGGGATTGGATGAGAGTATTTTGAAAGAATTATTTTGGTATCCACAGATGGAGAAAGCAGCAGTTGTATGTGCTGGTGTGACTTGTCGAGAGTCGAAGAATGAACGTCTGAGATTGATAGGTCTAATGTGATCGTTGTATATTCCAGAGTTGAGATCGGAGGGTAATTCCATGAATTTTGCGTGGGGTTTTTTGAAGGATGTGAGAATATGATTTTGTTGATGAGATTCTGGATGGAATGACTGGATTGACCCTTTTCTTGTCAAAGAAGATTAATCATTCTATGTTGGAACTAGTTGTTATGGATATCACCGAAGTGATAAAGACCGTATGTAGTATCCCCGAATATTGTGTCGGATGGGAATCCGAAGCCTTGTATGGCAGGAGGTGTAAGGCTCATTTGTATTAATATGATTCAGGCGAGAGTGTTGTACTCGGACCTGAGGTTTGTGCAAAAGACGACTGAAGAGATTAGAGGACCCAAGAAAAGACGTGTTTTGAGAGTTACGATAGTAACTGGTGTAGTCGAGCTTGAAGTCTCGGAAGCACACCATGACTCGTTGTAACTGTATCAGAGTAGTGCAGCGGAAGCGTGGGGAATAACATGTTAAATTGTTTCACCGCTGTCACTAGAGGAAACTATACGATGTGTTCGCGTGTCTAAGCTGAGGAAGCGCATCAATTCGGATGGATGGTGTGTGAGTGAGAGAGAATTTGAATACTGGGGCAACTTCGAGGAAAGAGGGATTGTCTTGGTAAAGGTATTTAGGAAGAATCAATTAGATGGAATCAGATTGGGAAGATTGGGATGCGTGAGTCACATCCCGAGTTGTCTGAATTGGATAACATTTTCGAGGACGAAAATTCCTAAAGTGGGGGAGAGTTGTAACAGCCCAATTTCGGTTTAACTAATTAATTTAGTTATTGAAATTATTTTAATTATGGGATAGTGTGATAATATGTTAAGTCTACATATTATGCTATTTTATCATTTGTAGAGTTTTGGAAAGTTTAGTGGGAAATATTTCAGACAGTCTCAATTAATGGTTAAGTGGATGGTTTATGGAAATTGATTGGAATAATAGGTGTATTGGAGGAAATAGAATGGAAAGAAATATAAAGAATAGAAATAGAAAGAAAAGATATAAGAGTAAAGGAGGAAAGAAAAGAGAAGAGAGAAAGAAAGGGAGAAGAAGGAAAAAGGAAGAGAAAAGAGAAGAAGAAGAGGAAAAGAGTGGAATCATCAAGAGCAACTCAAAGCTTCGATTAATCCAAGGTAAGGGTGTGAAATCTTACTATCTTAATCAATATGTTTGGTTATGTATGTGTATGGTTGATTGGTTAGAGTTTTGGAGAGTTTTCCATAAGCTTCCATTTTAGGTCGAAATTGATTCGATCGGTAGAAACCGAGTTTTAATGATTGAAAATGAGAATAAGTGGTAGAATTTAGTCGAGGAATGTTGGACTAAGGCTACTGGAAACAAGTTGGGATTTATCGGTGGATTTCATCGGGTGTTTGGATTCTGAACAGTGGGAGAAAGTTCAGTCCGCAGACGCTCGCTAGCAGATCGCTAGGCGAGCAGGTCGCGAGTGTTCGCTAGCATCTCGCTAGGCGAGTGCGTAGCGAATGGTCCCATACTTGGGACAGTGGTGTTTTGGTCTCCTTCGCTGGCAGCGAATGGAGTAGCGAATGACTCGCTGGGGGTTCGCTGTGGCGAACGAGGTAGCGAACAAAGTCTGTAGCTTCTATTCTTGCTCGCTAGCAGTTAGCTAGGCGAGAAGGTGGCGAACGTTCGCTAGCAGCTCGCTAGGCGAGCGTGTAGCGAACGTAGCAGGATGAATTTTCCCTGTCACGTGGTGCCGTCGTGGCTTGGGGTTTCGGTTGCGATCGACCCTTCTTTGATTTAATAGCTTATATGCTGGTTTGTGATGTGCTGTGGGTAGCCGTAAGGTGTGAATCCTAGTGTATGAATGTGATTTTGAATCGTGGCCTTTGGGAAAATTATGCATTATTTAGAATTGAATAAAAATGCATGGCAATTGTGATGAATGATGAATATAATACACATTGTGAGTGCATGATAATTGTACGTGTTGATGTGTGAAGAATGCATGATAATATATTTGCGAATATGTATGCACTTGTGATATTTGATCCCGTGTAGGATCTGCAGAACCTCGCTTGATGCAGTAGTTATATTTGATCCCATGTAGGATCTGCAGAACCTCGCTTAATGTGATGGTTATATTTGATCCCGTGTAGGATCTGCAGAACCTCGCTTGATGCGATGGTTATATTTGATCCCGTGTAGGATCTGCAGAACCTCGCTTGATGTGATGGTTATATTTGATCCCGTGTAGGATCTGCAGAACCTCGCTTGATGCGATGGTTATATTTGATCCCGTGTAGGATCTGCAGAACCTCGCTTGATGCGATGGTTATATTTGATCCCGTGTAGGATCTGCAGAACTTCGCTTGATGCGATGGTTATATTTGATCCCGTGTAGGATCTGCAGAACCTCGCTTGATGCGATGGTTATATTTGATCCCGTGTAGGATCTGCAGAACCTCGCTTGATGCGATGGTTATATTTGATCCCGTGTAGGATCTGCAGAACCTCGCTTGATGCGATGGTTATATTTGATCCCGTGTAGGATCTGCAGAACCTCGCTTGATGCGATGGTTATATTTGATCCCGTGTAGGATCTGCAGAACCTCGCTTGATGCGATGGTTATATTTGATCCTGTGTAGGATCTGCAGAACCTCGCTTGATGCGATGGTTATATTTGATCCAGTGTAGGATCTGCAGAACCTCGTGTGCCCATGTGGGGTGTGAGCGATGGTTATATTTGATTCCTTGGAGGATTTGCAGAACCTCGCTTGATGCGACGGTTATATAATGATTCCTAGGAAAATCTGATGAGTTATAGTGTAACCGTATAAGTACGAGAGGAGTGAATTCTAAGAGAATCTGACGGACGAATGGGTCGGTACCGTGGTTGTAGCTGCATAGGGTCGAGTTGTCGGTCTCTATGAGTGCATTATCATCTCCATATGATGAATTGAAAATAATGCATTGAGAAGGTATTAGTGTATGTATATATATATATATATATATATATATATATATATATATATATATATATATATATATATATATATATATATATATATATATATATATATATATATATATATACATATATATATATATATATATATATATATATATATATATATATATATATATATATATATATATATATATATATATATATATATATATATATATATATATATATATATATATATATATATATATATATATATATATATATATATATATATATATATATATTTATTGCGTCTGGTAAATATGAGAATGAGGTCGATGTATATGTAGAGAGATTCTACTCACTAGGGTAGAACGGCGATGCGTCGTTCCTAGTGAGGTAGTTACCGGGGTAGAATGGCCGAGACGTTGTTCCCGGTAGAGCATAAGCGACGTACCCATAGTCCGGAAAGAGGATTGAGGGTAGTGAATGAGTCTTATATGGATCGCATGGTATGATCGCGATTGTCATATGTAAATATGCCTATGTGCAGGGATTGATTAGATGCGTTAGCAAATAAATAAATGTGAAAGATATTGACCGATGAATAGACGGTTAAGTGTGAACTATTATGTCTATGTGTATTTGATGCGGTGAGAATCTATGGTTATGCATTGTAGTGAATAAGTATGAGGTATAGGCATTCGGTACTTGTACATTTATATATATATATATATATATATATATATATATATATATATATATATATATATATATATATATATATATATATATATATATATATATATATATATATATATATATATATATATATATATATATATATATATATATATATATATATATATATATATATATATATATATATATATATATATATATATATATATATATATATATATATATATATATATATATATATATATATATATATATATATATATATATATATATATATATATATATATATATATATATATATATATATATATATATATATATATATATATATATATATATATATATCTTATGCCTTGATTATTATGATAATGTTTCTCACCCTTCTGTTGTTTTATAATGTCCTACGAGGCATTCCAGATTAGGATTTACTGGAGGTTTCCTTTGGAGTATAGTTCCTTTCCCTCGTGTCGGTCGCTCTGATATGTAACTTTGGGTAGATAGGCTTGTAGAATGTCTTAATGATGTTTTGTTTGTATGTGAATGAAGTTGTGAACAACCAGATGACATGTAATTACGTTTTGTCATGTCTTAAGTGAATATATATATGTTTTAGTCTTCCGCTTTAAGAGAAAACGTGAATATGTAATTTCGAAGAATCATGCGTTTATTTTTAGTTGAGATTTACCCCTTTTGAGTTAATTCTTTTTAAACATTAATATTCATGTGGTCGTTTCGTGAGTATTGTGACGCACTTCTTTTATACCTTAATGTAAATACACTCTGATGAAAATAAAAACACTTGTATTCGTGACTATATGATTTGATATGTGATCATTTTGGGGTATAGAAAGGGGGCGTTACACACCTCCTACCATAAAGAGCCTCAAATAGTGCCATTCCGATACTTGAATGGTAATTGTTGTTGTACGAGAACTCTACCAATGGCAAATGAGTATCCCACCCACCACCTTTTTCCAACACACATGCCTGTAATAAATCCCCCAGCGTCTGAACAGTCCTCTCTGACTGGCCATCAGTTTGCGGATGATAAGTTGAACCCAGCTTCAACTTAGTACCCAAAGCTTCCTGCAAACTCTTCCAAAATTCTGAAGTAATCCTCGGATCCCTATCCGACACGATACTCGACGGAACACCATGCAGCTTCACAATCACCCGAATATAAATCCCTGCCAGATTCTCCAACGGAAAACTGATACTGATCGACACAAAATGTGCAGACTTCGTAAGTCGATCCACAATCACCCAAATGGCATCAAATCCTCTCGCCGTGCTTGGCAAACCCGTAACAAAGTCCATGGTGATACAATCCCATTTCCAAATCGGAATTTCTAACGGTTGCATCAATTCAGAAGGTCTCTGATGTTCCACCTTCGATTTCTGACATGTCAAACAAGCATAAACAAAACGAGCGATATCTCTTTTCATACCAGACCATCAAAACAACTTCTTCAAATCATGATACATCTTCATAGCTTCCGAATGGATACTCAGGATACTACGATGTCCTTCGTCCAAAATTGACTTCTTCAGCTCGTCATTATCCGGCACACAAATCCTGGCCCGAAATATCAACACACCTGTATTGTCCAACTTGAAATCACTACCGGAGTCACCTTCGGCTCCTCGCAACAAATCCACCAATTTCACATCCAGCTTCTGGTTTTCTCTAATCATATCCAAGAAATCATTCCTCACTTGCAACTTGCCCAACATCACACCATCTGCCGTAAATTCACAAACCGTGCTTAGATCTCTGAACTGCTCAATTAGCTCCATTTCCTTCACCATCAAAGCCGATATATGAAGTATCTTCCGGCTCAAAGCATCCGCAACAACATTCGCTTTTCCTGGATGATAATTTAGACTGAAATCATAATCCTTCAAGAGTTCCAACCATCTTCTCTGCCGCATATTCAGCTCCTTCTTATCAAACAGATACTTCAAGCTCTTATGATCACTGAACACCTTAAACCTCAAACCATACAAATAATGCCTCCAGATCTTCAACGCAAAAACCAGTGCAGCCAACTCAAGGTCATGAGTAGGATAATTCCGCTCATACACCCTCAATTGCCGCGAAGCATAAGCTGCCACTTTTCCATTCTGCATAAGAACTCTGTCTAATCCCATCTTAGATGCATCACAATACACCACAAAAGGCTCACTCGAATTTGGCAATACTAACACCAGTGCTGAAGTCAATCTCTTTTTCAGCTCCTCAAAACTCTCTTCACAGGCAGCATCCCACACAAAAGCTTGATTCTTCCTTGTTAACTGAGTCAATGGCAACGCCAAACTAGAAAATCCTTCAATAAATCTCCGGTAATACCCTGCTAAACCCAAAAAGCTTCTAACTTCCGATGCTGTCTTCGGTGGTTCCCATTGCAACATCGCACTCACCTTTGACGGATCTACTGATATACCATCACCAGAAATCACATGCCCCAAGAAACTCACCGTCTTCAACCAAAACGCGCACTTGGATAGTTTCGCAAACAACTTATTATCCTTCAACACTTGCAAGGCAATCCTCAAATGTCCTACATGCTCTTCCTCAGACTTCGAATAAATTAGTATATCATCAATGAACACAACAATAAACTGATCCAAATAAGAATGGAAGATCCGGTTTATGTACTCCATAAACACTCCCGACGCATTAGACACTCCGAAAGGCATTACCACATACTCGTAATGTCTGTATCGAGTCCTAAATGTTGTCTTCTGAATATCACCTTCTTTCACTCTGATCTGATGGTAACCCGACCTCAAATCAATCTTACTGAACACACGAGCTCCCACCAACTGATCCATCAAATCATCAATCCTTGGAAGAGGATATTTGTTCTTGATGGTCACTTTATTCAACTGACGGTAATCGATGCACAAACACATACTACCATGTTGTTCTTTATGTGTATTTTATGTTGGTGTTTATAGATATATAATTATATGCATTGTTTGTTATGATAATGTTTCTCACCCTTCTGCTGTTTTATGATGCTCTATGAGGCATTGTAGAGTAGGTTTACTGGAGGTCTTTTGTGAAGCGTGACTTCATTCTTTTTGGTCGGTTGGCTTTGATATGTAGCACCGGGTAGTTAGGAATTGTTTTGATTCTTTTGTGACACATCTGTGTATGTATCTGCCGGTGTATGTTTTGTAAACATGACTTATGACTTGAATTAAACTGTTGATGTATATAATGTTTATATGAATGAAGTGATTCAATGTTTAGATGTTTCTGCTTTTATTCTAAATATTGATATGTGGGTTTTAAGGACTAAGTTCCTTTGTGGTGATTTACCCTTTGTTGCATATCTTTATGAGTAGGTGTTGTATGTGTTTTGAATTTCCTGGATAATGTGACGTGCCTCTTTTATACCATGTGTTAATTTATACTTGTTGCACCCTAATTTTTGACTTTAAGATCCCACATCTTTTTGCATCATCGGTATAGTGGCATGGCATCCTATATTTTATTTGAAAAATTTTCAAATAATCATATCATAAGTCCTATAATGAATTCCCTATTTCTATTCCGAGTATTCATACCTTTTTTATTTTCATTATAGATATTTTTATTTTCATGATATATATGATATTATCAACTTTAGAGCATATATTAACTCATATATCGTTTTCCCTTATATCAATTGTTATTTCAATTCATTTGATAACCTTATTAGTCAATGAAATTGTAGGATTATATGATTTGTCCAAAAAAGCCATGATAATAACTTTTTTCTGTGTAACGGGATTGTTAATTACTCGTTGGTTTTTTTCGGGACATTTACCATTTAGTGATTTATATGAATCCCTAATCTTTCTTTCATGGGGTTTTTCAATTTTTCATATGGTTCTTTTTTTTAAAAAGGAGAAAAACCTTTTAAGTACAATAATTGCACCAAGTGTTATTTTTACCCAAGCCTTTGCGACTTCGGGTCTTTTAACCAAACTGCATCAA
>OZ012736.1:162482487-162502487 GCA_963859935.3 Lathyrus sativus | reverse complement strand
CAATTACTTCAGCGAAAAGGATGATTTATTCGGATCGACATGAGAGCCCAACCACATTGCATTGCCAAAACCTATGTTGTATATTGGAACGACGTTGATCTACTTGCTTTTATGATGTTACAATCATCTTGTTGCCTTTCTCCTCCGCCCACAGCGATAAAATGTAGCTAGTTCATCACGAAAGAAAGGACTCTCTGAACCGAGATCATTAACTAATATATAATAATAGAATAGTATACAATACAACTGTCTTTTCCATATATTCTCTCTGGGTTCCGTTGCTACTACACGCTTTACACAATTAATCGTAAAAATTAGATTATTCTAAATATATATAGAATCTAATTTTTTTGAATGAGTCATAAGCAACTACAAAAAAATAATTCTCTTTTTCATTACTGGATTGAAGTCAGAACTAGATAGTTCTAATTTAGTGCTTTTTTTTTTGATTTCAAAAAGTCAAAATTGAAAAAAAAACAGATCTGAATAGAGAAATCAAAACGTTCTTTTACTTAAATAAAAAAAATGATTCCATATATCATATATTTCTCTGAATATCTCTTACATTTTTCATAATATCCAATTTATCAGCTGAAATAAACTTTTTGGGCAGTTTAAGCCGTTTTAGCGGGTAAAATTTATTTTAAAATTTGACAAAACGCTGTATTTTTCCGAATCGTATATTTTTTGCTGATCACTTTGGTGTATTCATTTTATTTTTTCGAGTACTTCGATACCGACCCAATTATTCGTTTTTTTACTGTCTTTATTTCTACATTTAATTAATATATTCTTTTAATTTATCAAATCTTTATTTAGATTTTATTGTAAATATTTTATTCTTTTTATGTTTATCTTTTCCTTATTTTGTGGAACTTTTGAAAAAGTTTTTGATTTTGTAGTAATAATTGAGATTTTGTCCATTTTTTGAGTACTAATACTCCCACAAGCTACTACCTCTAGCATCCAAAATCCCACAAAATCTGAAAAAAAAGGCTAGAAGGACTACTCCATGTACTACCATCATCATTTTCTCTTAAACAACACACTTCATCATAATATCCTACCTAATCTACACACTTTCATCACCACAAAAATACATAACTCATAAGCCATAAATCACATCTACATCACATATCTCATTTCCCTTCACATATATTTTACTGCAAGAAAAACCATTAACAGCGACCATAAACTACTTCTTTCATCAAACGCAAACTCCGTGAAACACCTCACTCTCCGATCACCGGACCTCCATTTTCATTACCACATCTCTATCTCTCTCATCTCATAATAACTCACACATACACACCATTGTTGGATCATCATTTAGTGATTTAGCATATTCCATTTTCTCATTTTCACAATTACTTATCCACCTTTCTGGTTAGTATCTTTTTTCTTCTCTTCTTTTTTTACAATTTCAAATATAATATATAGGTTTATATTTTCTCTTGTTGCTTATTATTATAGGGTTTGTCCTGGATTTTTCACTCAAGCTTATTTTTCTTCATTATGCCTTTAAATTCTATTTTTTTTTGTTTGTTTACTCTTTTAAAGTTTAAGCTAAAGTTAAATTCTAATTTTGTTTTAGATGTTGTCATCTCTACCCTTTTAATGGCATATGCTTGTTTTTTTTTTGTTGTTGAATGTGATTGGAATTTTCATACAGCTTGCGTATTACTCGTATCACTCGGCTCCGAAAGAAGTATAAAAATAAAATTCTTTAAATAATTAATTTAGTGTTGTATCCTTTTTTTATTGTTAACTTTTGATAGTCTCTAACTATAGTATTGTTGTAATAGGTTAATTAAAATGGTAAATATTAATACTTAAGTTGTAGAACATAAGTTATAATTACTAGATTAGTCTATCTCTTAACTTTTTAAATGATAATAATCAAATTTATTGCATAATCAAAGCATGTTATCTCTCCCTGTTGTATATGTACCACCGCCAACCTTTTCTTTTAATTTTTTTTAATTTTTATTTATTGATTTGATATTAAAAAATGTAAAGAATGTTATAATTATTAGTTATTTTAAATATTTTTTATTTAATTAAGTTAATTAAATTAATAATTAATTTTATTAAATATTAATATTTAAATTAATTAATAATTCTTGTGACTCGATTTCATTTCGTGACTTGTCTGTTTCCATGTTTTTGAGCCTGTCCCAACTAACAACTAACTTCCTATTTAACTTTGCCATAAGTTTGGAGTCGCCGTGCTCTATTTAGTCGTCCCGCCGTGGACATTTCCCATGTTTACCTTTACAACTTAGGATTGGATTCTCCGTGATCTATTTAGCGTCCCGCCGTGGACACCCTTTATCCCTTTATCCTAACCTCAGGATTGGAGCCGCCGTGCTCTATTTAGCGTCTTGCTGTGGACATATTTTCCCCGTTATCCTAACCTTAGGATTTGAGTCGCCGTACTCATGTTTAGCGTACCGCCGTGGATATTCTCTACCATAACAATCTCAACGTAGATTCAGGAGTCGCCGCACTCCATGTAAGTACTTCCCTATGAATGCTTACATCCCCTTGGAACCTTGGCCACAGTCAAGAGTTTCTCACCCCTAGTTAGGGGAACTACGGTTGCTCTGATTCCATTCCCGTCAGGATACGTAGGCACGAGATGCGATGTCTTGGCGAGCAAACTTTGTACATACTTTGTATATACTTTATACCTTTAACCCTTAGCACTTTCCCTTTAGCAAGCAAACTTTAGCAAACACAAATATTAACAAGAGGTTCCTGTAGAGTACTACAGATGTTTAGGATGTGAAATACCTACCCTAGGCATAACCAACCCCCGAACCTTTAGATCTCTCTTTGCATAGCTTTAAGTCTTGCTTTTTGCTTTGCATTTTAATAGGTTTTTTCTTTCTTTAAACCTTTCCTTTTTGGATAAATTAAAGTCCAGTTGTGAATTTAAGAGTTAAGATTCAAGTTAATCAATAGCTTGGTATCACGATTCTCACCGCAACAATACTCTGATGAAAATTTTTATTAAGTGCCTAAATGATTTAATTGTTTATTTGGGGGTATAGAAAGGGGGTGTTACACTTGACAACGCCATAACTTTTACTGAGGAAGCTCGACAACTGGAGAAAGAAGTTGCATGCTTAAAATCTGACAAAACCCTATGTGAAAAGCGTCTCGAACTCTAGAAGTCAAAGTACTTGAAGATGAAAGAGAATCTCCCCTTTTCGCTTGTTAATTTCTTTATGATGTTTTCTGTTAAATACAATATTCCATAGCCCTTTGAGACTTCATTATGTAATGACTTTAAGCCATTTTGGAACTGATGAATACCATTGTTGGCTCTGCCTTTTTACATCGAATTATTCTTTAGAAATTTTGATTTCTTGAAGCGCTGGTTTATATTTTTTCAAATACTTGCCATTTACTTTCAAGATTCTTTTGTCCTCGTTTAATTCTTCAACTTCATAGGCTCCATTAGAAAATACTTGCGCAATTTGAAACGGGCCTTCCCATTTTGGGGACCATTTGCCCAGGGCTCTGGCCTTTCAATCCATAGGCAGGATTACCTTCCAAACTAAATCTCCAGGCAAAAAGGTCTTAATCTTAACCTTTTTATTGTAAGACTTTTCTACTCTTTTCTTTTGTCTCCTCAAAAGTTCTAGAGCTTTAAGTCTTTCTTCGTCCAAATCTACCAACTCATCTAACATCATATTCCAATAAGAATCAGAAGGAATTTCATGATGTCTCTGAATCCTAGTCGACTACAGGTAGATCTCAACGGGTAACAGTGCATCATGACCAAAAGTCAATCGAAATGGAGTAGTGTTAGTTGCTTCTTTGGGAGAGGTTCGACATGCCCAGAGGATCTGGTCCAATATCTTATGCCAATTTCTAGGCCTCTTTACCACATGTTTTTTTATCAAACTGATCACAACTTTATTAGCTGCTTCGACTTGACCATTAGCCTGAGTATAATAAGGTGTAGAGGTTAAGAGTTTGAAACCCATATCTTTAGCAAACCCCTATATCTTTTGACCAGTAAAGACTGATCCTTGATCTGTTGTGATTGTTTCTGGGATTCCAAACCTGTAAATGATGTATTTTTATATAAACTCGATCACATCCTCTTGATCCATATTTGGTAAGGGTATCACTTCAATCCACTTTGTAAAGTAGTTAATTCCTACCAAAATATATCTCTGATTCTTAGAGGATGCTAGTCGAATCTCTCCTATCAAATCCAAAGCCTAACCTCTGAAAGGCTATGGTTTGACTATGGAATGCAACTCGCTTGTAGGGATATGCTGTATGCCAGCATGAACTTGGCATTCCTGGCAGCCCTTGGAGAATTCAATACAATCCTTTAGCATGGTAGGCCAATACATGCCTTGTCAAAATAGTAGCCATTTCATCTTATGGTCCACTTGATGTGCCCTACACACCCCACTATGAACAGTCGAAAGGTCTAGATATGCCTCTAACTCACTAAGGTATTTGAGTAAGACTCCTTCGGGGGTCTTTTTAAATAATTCATTTCCTAGAAGAACACAACTTAAAGCTTGATACCTGACCTTTCGCTCTGTGGACGTTGTTGGATTCTGTAAATATTCGACTAAAGGCTTCCTCCAGTCTTTGTCCGTCAAGCTATCTACTGCAAAAATCTCGAAATTTCCTTTATCATCGTATCCAAGCTTCGTCACTTCTAGATCTAATGGGCATAATCCAACAGACACGACTTTACCTTTGGCTTCGATTGCCTCTTGTAAATTTTCCTTCGAAACCTTATACCCAAAAGCAATATGAGCTAAGTAATTAGCCATTTTATTCTCTAGTCGAGGTATGTGTCGAATGCTTGCCACTTCGAATTTATTTAGTAGTCTATTGGCTATTACAAAGTACATGATAAGATTTTCCTTAATACACTTGTACTCCTTTGTAACTTATTTAATGACCAACTCTGACTCTCCCATTATTTCGACTCTAGTTGCCCCAAATTCTAACAAAATCTCAAGTCTTGCTATTAAGGCTTCATATTCAGCCTCGTTGTTGGAACAAAGTGTCGCTACCGCGAAAATAAGGTGCCGGCAAAACAGAAGAGTCGTCACCTTTCGTTATTTATCCCATAGGAAGTGAAAGAAAACAATCGGAAAAACCTGACGAAAAGGTATAAGACAAGGTCATCGCAACCATGTCTGGGTTCAGGAGTCGGTTACGCAAGGGGAAGGTATGAGCACCCCTCACGTCCATCGTACTCGATGGGATCCACGCTTGTTGTGTTTATCTGACGGGTTGGTTTAACTATCTACGCTAAAAGTTTGGTCTGAAAAGAAAAGAAAA
Organism: Lathyrus sativus; assembly: GCA_963859935.3. Classification (NCBI taxonomy): domain Eukaryota; kingdom Viridiplantae; phylum Streptophyta; class Magnoliopsida; order Fabales; family Fabaceae; genus Lathyrus; species Lathyrus sativus. The sequence continues at coordinate 162,497,159 of OZ012736.1, read as the reverse complement.
ATGACTCGGTAGAACACAATAGTTTTATGCCTACGTATTCCCGTCTGGAACGAGAAATCAGAGTCAACGTAGTTCACCTAAATACGGGTGAAAACGGGGGGGGGGGGGGGGGGGAGGTTGCTCGCCGAGATATCGCATCTCGTGCCTACGTACTTTCACACGGCGTGAAAGATCAGAGCAAAAGCGGATCGAGCATCCCTACTGCAGGTTCGTGCCACCGGTCTTCGAGGCACATCCACCTGAGTTTTCAACTGCTGGTTATCCTCTCTGAGTACCTACTGGTTCGAACGCAACTCTTGCATGTTCCTTATAACCTGCCTCATCTGGCCTCGAACCTCACTCAGCTCTGCTCGTACCTGTTCCATAGCCTTGTAGAGATTTCTGTAATCTTCTTGATCGGATATCCTGCAAGAAACTGGTTAGCACAAGGAATAAGATCAATGGTTCTGCGGTACTTGTTATGCAAAATGATATGCAGATGCAAATGAAAACATGTAGCAAGGGATCAAGAGTGCGTTGTTGAGGAGACTAAGGCTCTGTTTCAACATAATCACAACACTTCCCTGACAATAAAACCCTGATGAGGACCAATAATTATGCACTATCGAGAACAACCACATCTCTGATGATAAGAACCCTCTGATACCATCAATATGATTCACTGTCAAGAAAACCAGGTTGTCTGAAGGTTAGGGTTTCCTGCAATAACCTGACCCCGCTCACAGGTATGAATCCTATCCACTGATAAGGTATGGCATCCTATGCGTTTCCCAGCGTCACAGACTTTCAAGAAACGATGATGCGATACCCAGGAAGGTATGGCATCATCACCTCTTGAAGCGGCCTCACTTAGGTGAGTCACAAATGATCGGTCCCCAGAGTCGACAATCCTCCAAACCAACAACCCCTTAATCCCAAAGGGCAGGAAAAGAAGTCAACCGGGAGAATCCCGTCTGAGCGTGGATTATGTGAGACACTAGTACATGCAAAGCATGCACGCGCCCACTACTTTCCAAAACTAATGCTAGGTATACACTCAAGCCTGGGTCTAGCTTATCACTCATCAGAGCCCCTCCCCACAACAGCACAATAATGATATCATACTGAAAATAAAATGCGGAAAGTAAAATGTGATAAATAAATGCAAACCCAATAGATAAACATGCAAGCGCTAGGATAGACCCGCATAGGGAACCAGATTCCCCAACAGAGTCGCCAGCTGTCGCTACCGCAAAAATAAGGTGCTGGTAAAACAGAAGAGTTTCCACCTTTTGTTATTTATCCCATAGGAAGGGAAAGGAAACAATCGGAAAAACCTGACAAAAAGGTATAAGACAAGGTCATCGCAACCATGTTTGGGTTCGGGAGTCGGCTATGCAAGGGGAAGGTATGAGCACCCCTCACATCCATCGTACTCGATGGCATCCATGCTTGTTGTGTTTATCTGACGGGTTGGTTTAACAATCTACGCTAAAAGTCTGGTCTAAAAAGAAAAGAAAAATGACTCGGCAGAACACAACAGTTCTATGCCTACGTATTCCCGCCTGGAACGAGAAATCAGAGTCAACGTAGTTTGCCTAACTACGGGTGTAAAAGGGGTGGAAGTTTGCTCTCCGAGATATCGCATCTCGTGCCTACGTACTTTCACACGGCATGAAAGATCAGAGCAAATGTAGTTCGGGCTAACACGACCAAAGGCTGGTTCGAAAGGTTTTACCCGAGTAGGGTTAACAAACGGTTCTAGTAGTTTGGTGTATGCAGCTCGCTCGTCGGAGACTTAGGCGTTTACCGTTTGCGGTAGAACCGAGAGTTAACAAAACTCTCCTTATGAAAATGGTTTCCAAGGATTAAAGGTCCCAGAGGACAAAAGGAAGTTTGATCTTTGTTTTCTGTCTTTTAAAGAAGAAGTGTTTTGAGGTTTGTTTGTAACTCATGTCCTACTAAAGACTTGGACTTAAGAGTGAATGTGTCTCATGTCACCCAAAGGGTACCACACTAAACACCCAAGCTATTGAAGAGAAACTCTCCAACAACCCTTTCTCAAGTGCTTAAGGCTCGTAGCGTACAACACGCGTTAATCTTTATTAAGTGTTTTAAAGATGTTTGAAGATGAAAAGAGAAAAGACGCACTAAAGGGGAACTAATCCGATCCTAAATTTGTAATGCAAAGTTGATCCTATGATTGAGGTTAGGAGGGAGCTACCTAATGTTATCATGCATGGTTAGAACCCTAATGTCTGTCATAACTTCTCTTGAACAAGAGAAGTCAGAGTCCCTAAGGGAACATGGCAAAGGAAAGCAACAACAAAAGAAATAAACTGAAAGAATAAAACTGTAAGTAAAATGCGTGCAATACAGCAATACAAGCAGAAGGAGACAAACTCAACTTCTAGAGCAAACAAACAAAAGCAACACAACACACAGGCAAGGGAGACAGACTCAACCTTCAGCCAACAAGCAAAGCCAAACAGTAATAGACAAGCAGAGGGAGACAGACTCAACCTCTAATGCAGACAAGCAAAGGGAGCCAGGCTCAACCTTTCAATGCACTTAGGCCTAAACCAACTATATGAAAGCCTAATTTAATGCAACACACCATACAAACAGTCATACAAATACAGTCAATCAACAAGAACACAGCAAACAAAACAGCAAGCCAGCAGCTCAACAGCAAAGCAGTCTTCTAGCAGTAAAGCAGCCCAACAGTCCGTAGTTGTCTTCATGTCCAATTTATCCATCAAGAGAAAAGAGAATAAGGCCTTCACATTCAAGCTTCAACTTTCTCTATCAAGAGATGATAAGAAACACAAATTTTATTGCATGATGAGGGGAAGCATGATGGAAACCAAAGGAATCCATCGTGGCACTCAACCACTCATCTAAGATTGGTATCCTCAAAGGTTTTACCTTTTATGGTAGGCCTTTAGTCCTTCCAAAGGAGGGGCTAGGCTCCCACAAAGGAACCTTGCATCATAGGATAGGAAATGGAATGCAAGCCAAAGAAAACCAAACTTATGGAAAAGGAAGAAACTCCTAAAGGCTCTAAAAAACCTAATTCTACAAGCTCTAAAAGAAAACCTCTAAAAGGGAACTAATGCACCAAATCAAGCCTTAAAATTAAGTCTACAGAAGCATCAACATGCCTACTAAACCATCAAAAAAGATTTGGAAACTTATCATGTGCTAATGGACACTTTTGAAGTTCAACTATGGGTGGTACTATGCTAGAGGCATCCTACAAACAGCCTAGATGTAAAATCTATTTAAAATAGTAAATCAACTCCTAAAAATCTATAAATTTTCCAAAGGGATCCTAAATGTGTTAAGAACCTATGGTAAAAAGATCAGTGCCTAAATCTATGCTTAAGGGCACTAAAGAAAATCTAAACCAAAGGTTGTCAAAGGAAAGGCCAAAAGGGGAAGCCTCTAAAAACCTACTCCAAAACAGAACTTAGATTTATCTAAAAATTAGGATAGAAATCCTAAAATCTCATAAATGATTCGACAACCAGCCAACAAAATATCAAGTCCTAATTCTATACCAAAAAGGAGTACAAAAATCAGAAAGAAACAAACATAAAATGCCAAATTAAATGAAATAAAAAAATGGAAAAATAGCGAATAAATTGGAAATTGCACAAAAATATTATCCAAGGGCATCAAAAAATCAGAAATTAAATCAGGAGCATTCTCATATTTTTCTCACAATTTTCTGATGAATATTCAATTTAATATGAATTAAAGAAGATAAAAGCAATTAAAAAATCCAAAAATGAATAAAAGAAATAAAAACAACCAGGAAATAACCACAACTGTTGGATCCAAGACTAAGTCCACTCATGCAAGGAACACGCGCGTGCCACTTCACTGCCAGCAAGGATTAATGAAACTGCAGCGTTTTGGCTGGTCAATGGTCCAAGTCTTCAGGGTGAATCACAGGAGTTAGATCTCATGACTTAGTCAAATAGTTCAAACAAATCGTGTGGCTCAGGCATCGTCTTCCTCATTTGAACCTGCAACTGGGAGGGAACAAGTGTGGTGGCCGGAGAAGACCTTCGATCGTCTTCTCCGGCGAGGCAAACAGTGGTCCATCATTAAATCCTCACCAAAATGAAAGAAACTTGTACCATTCTTCTTGAAATTTCTCACTGATCACGAATCTCCATTCCATTTTCCCTAATTCTCCATGAATCTTGAAACACGAAGATGAACAAAAAATTCACCAAAACATTGATCATCATCAAACTCCAAATTAATGCCACAGATCTCTTCCTCATCTCTCAGGGATCATCCTAAGCTATTCAGTTCATGCTAACACCTCAAGATCAAGTAGTTACGATCTCAAACATAAATTGGATCATGACCTAAATTGTCTCTAAATTCCAAAATTATGAACCTAAATCCATCTATATTCTTCCCTAAGCCTTAACCACAGTCTAAATCATGCTGAAACAGCCTAGAACTAGAGCAATGTTGAAATTTACCAACCCGAACTGAAGCTTACAATTGAGGTAGTTGCAGTGTGATTCTTTGTGCCAAACTATGCAGATTCCTTCCTTGATGATCCCTGGTGCTATTGAAATGCTTAATTCTTCTTGAGAAGCTCTTGAATCCAAAACACGATTTCCACTTTTGGTGCTTGAAGTTCTAACTGCCACAACCGTTTCTTCACCCAAAATACCTCCCAAAATGATCTGGAATGGACCTTGAGCTTATATATGATGAATTTGGATAGTTTCCAGGCCCAAAGCAAGCCCAATTTGAGATATCCAATTTTCAATTTTCCATCAAAGTTGCAAACATGGAATCCACGAATTTGATCTGTCTCAGCCTAAAAAATGGTTCATATGTCTTGCTCATGACTCCTTGGATGTGAATTGGTCAGATTGAGTGCTTGAATTGATCTTATGGTCAAGATTGATTATGTTACTTCCATTCTAAGTAATCCACACAATGTCCATGAATTAGGCCTTAAACCCCAAATGTAAAATTACCAATCTCTTTAAAATGTCATTTCCAATCAGAAAATGCATAAACTTGTGAAGTTTTGAACCATTGTGATTTATTTTGGATTTTTTTCTCTTTTAATCCTTTTAAAAATGCCTTTTGTCAAATTCCTTCCAACCAAATCTTGTTCTAAGCCAAACCAATACCTCATGGATACTTGAACAAAGTTAAAATCCCATTTTGAGAAAGTTTTGTGTTGGACAAAACTTCATTTGAGGTTCACAAGATGGTGAAATGACCTATAATCCAAAATGGCCTGTAATCTCACTTTCCCAAAATACCCCTAACTTGTAAACCTCATAACTTGAGTTCTACAAATCAGATGAAAGACTTCTAGTACAGTTTAGAAATCTAAGACCAATACCTACAACTTTCATGATGTCCAAAAGTTGAAGAGAAACATCCTTCTAGGTCAAAAGTTACTTGGAAGTTGGTGGACTTTCACAGATAAAATTCACATTCATCTGATGTCCTGTAACTTGTCTGGATCATAACTTGAGTTCTATAAATCCAATCAAGGACTTCTAGTACTCAAGTTAAAGCTAAGAACATGCTCTACAAGTTCCATGTGGGTCAACAGTTGAGATGAAACTCGTATCTTGAGATAAATGGTCTTGAAGTCAGGCACTAAATAAGGGATTTTACCTTGAGAACCGTACTTTAGCAACTCCTCACACTTTGAATTCTTCTTGAACTGATCTTGGAATAACACCTCATGTATCTCAAAATAACTTCCCATTATCACAAAGACTTAGAATTGAGTCTCAATCTCCTTTAATAGCACAGTTGACTCAAGGTTGACCAGATGAAAACCCTAATTGCAACACCTTCAACTGTGACTTTCCACACTTGGCATAAACACTTGAATGAACTCTACCATGACCCTCAAGGCCTCCAATGAACTTCAATGAAAATCTCCACCCCTAACCATGGGCTTATAATCCTCAGATGATCCTCAGATAGGCTCCTATACAGAAGATGAACGACACTCACTTGCTTGCCTTTCTTCAAGGACTTTGACTTGCTTCTGATGATGATAACCACTTGATGACTTGAATATAATCTCTTGATTAGGCCTTGAACCTTTGATAACCTCAATTGGATAAGCACACTTTTCCTGATCCCCTTTAAAATGCAATATGACTATGTAATCTGAATGCTAGAACAATGATATGCTAATGCAATGAAACATAAACCAGGTAAGAAAAAGGTTAGGCAAATTTTGGGGTGCAACAGCTGCCCCTATTCAAGCGGCTTGAACCTGACTGGATGAAAAGCGAACGACTTTCGAACAATCGAGGTAAAAGGCGGTTGAATACCAAAGAACCCGAAAATTTGCCCACCAAAGAAAATAAACTGCACAAACTGCTTGGGGAACAAAATCCAGAAAATTGAATCTGGTTGTCACGGCAATAACTGACCAATCATCTGACAAAGAACAACTGATTTTACCATCAACCACCTGTGTGACGCCACAGGCATTGAATCAACACACTAGATCAACAACAATCAATCTTTAAAGATACGCCACAATAAGCGGGCATCGAGCCATAGGACCACATCAAAATACCATCCTTGACTTTCCATCTCCGAAGGGACGAACAAAGCACTACGTAAAGCGCGAACCAGGCATCCGAAGACCTGAATAAGCAACTCTGCGAGAAACATTTCCGACACTACGGGTATTTGTACTACGTAAAGAGTGAACTTGACATCTTTTTTTGAAGAAACAGGTGAAGCACTAAATAAAAGTGCTAATCTGGCATCCGAATACTTGAACGAACAACTCCACGGGACCAACTCCGTCAACATGGGTAACAACTCCGTCAACACAGGTAATAACTCCGTCACCACGGGTAATAACTCCGTCACCACGGGTAATAACTCCGTCGCCACAGGTAATAACTCCGTCACCACGGGTAATAACTTCGTCACCACGGGTAATAACTTCGTCACCACGGGTAATAACTCCAAAGGTTTAATCCATGAGATTTTTTAACACTGACGTAACAACAATCCGAGGAAAACTCTACTGGGGAAATTCTGACGTCAACTGCCAGACACTTACTTTGACAACAAGTAACGACTTCAAAGGTCTAATCCCTGAAATCTTTTAACGTTGACGTAACATCAATCTGAGGAAAACTCCGCTGGGGAAGAAGGGAAACTTAACCAAGTAACTCTGATAAAAACACACATGATAGGACAAACTTTATCATCACATATCTCACGCCGAGCATTTGAATATATGAAAACCATCCTGAACAAGAATTCCAATCCCCTGCAGGGAAAACACCTGAAAACAAAGAGGTAACCCACCTGGCTTATGTGTCAAAATGCATATGTTTGAAAATGGTGTAATGCTCCATACGGAATGGAAATGCTACGCATTTGGGTAGATGCTATGCACGATGCAAATGCAAAGAGGCGTTCTCGCAAAATAAATGCTGGAGGAACGAAGCCAAACTTCCGTTGGGGGAAGAAACAATCATGCTGGGGATATCCCAAAATATCTGGAGTTACGAGCTCTGCTGAGGATGATCAATCTATTGAAGGAAAGACAACTTGCTGGAGAACAGAAAGGACAATCCTGCGTGGGGAAGCTCCTTTCAAACCACCGACAACCTGGTTGTACTCTGTGAGGACTTCACTGGGAATTAAATGTGCACATGACCAACCGCTGGGAATGCACATACCTGCCTAACTGTTTACTAGCCTGCATCTAACTCTTTCGGGGATAAAAATGTGAATTCCGTCTGCTGGGGAGGAATAAGTTTCACATAGAGCGTGCTCCTACGTTAAGGGACTCTAGTTGGGGGAAAAACGAATTTCATCCACCTTCTTGGAAACTTGCCCCAGGGTACCAACGTGCCCTAATCCAAACTTTAGAACACTTCGTCCTGAAAGGAAAAGCATGCCATGAAACGACCTCGAGATGACTTGCCCCTGAATTGGCAACAATTTCTGATAAACTCTGGAAAATAAAGAGTAACACTTCATTCATTTCCACTTTTGCCCCAGCTCATGGGGTTCTCTATAAAATCTTTCCCCTGAAAGGACCCTGCAATCTCTGTACCCTGATGGTTAGATATGAACTGCTTCGCCACTTCGAACCTCACGGAGGTGCTTCAAGTTAATCGCCTTCAGGATAAGGATAGCTTTGGCGCTCTCAGGGTGACCTGCCCCAGTCTCGTCATAACTTTGCCCCTCATGGGCTGATCTGTGGGGAGTAGTACCCTTGGCTGCGTGAGATTCATGAAATCTCGACCTGATTGCCCCGGATTACCTGATTTCTGGGTGGCTGACTCCCATGCCGCGATCATTTGACATAGCTTGCCCCGGTTCGCTGGGATACTCTAGCGTCCTACATTCTGTTCTGATCAAATCTTTCCATCGTGGAAACTTTCCTACCGTCAAGCGCTTACTCGCTAGTAAAACAAACTGTTATGCATAAAAGATATATCAAATGCAATCCATATGGCAGTTTTCAAAATCCATTCCTGTTCACTGGAAAAAAAATTTGTGGCATAAAATGTATAAAATCATTCATTAACATGTCAACATTAATACAACACTGTAATGGGGATCCTTTCTAGGAGTCAGTTCCAATGCGATCTTTACCGAAGTATGCTTTCGAAACAAACCTGTTTCAATTAGGACTTTTAAAGGTTGTAACGTGGTCAGGTTCACGATTTATGAAAGAAAAGATAAAGGCTCAAAATTCATTTTAACCCACCCATTCTCCGTGATGTGCTCCGATCCTACGTTCGGCTAATTCGACCTTAGCGTTCTCCTTTCAAAGGTTGAGTGACAGTTCAAGTAATTACACTTTTTGAAGTGACAGTCGCTCCCTTTTCGTCTTTTGCGTCCGGAGCCACACGATTTTGTTCTTGTTTGAGGATTTTTCCTTCACAATCCCTTTTCGCTTTTCGTTTTTCGTTTTCCCCTAACTTTTGCCTGGACTAACTCTTTAGAGTTTCTTCAATTTTGAAGTTCAGCGGGGTACCCTAATTTTTGCCTAAGTCGCTTGCTTTCAAGATTCGACTTAGTGGGATTTTCTTTTCGATTCTTTTCTTTCTCTTTTTTTTTTGGAGCAAATCGTGTGACATCGGCCCGTATGACTTGTTAAAGAGATTGTGACTGTTTCACTCCTGATCGACCAGGCTTAACCATTATGGTTTATTAGGTACGACCTATATAGGTGTGATCTATCCTCGAACAGACACTCCTTTTGTAATTTGAATGCCTGGTCAAATTAAGTGACACCTACCCTGCCCCAGGTTAAGATTTAGGGTTTTTCATTTTCAGAAAGAAACTCCGACAACTAAGCTCAAAGGGGTTAACAAGGGATTATCTTCCTTATATCTCCGGTGTTTGGGGATTGAAACAATGCTTGTACATCATCAACAAGTCTTTATTCAAAAGCATAACATCGGAAGCTTACGCATCATTAGATTTCGTCATCCTCTTCGGATTCCACTTAAACAAGTGTTTGCAATAAAAGAAAGCAATAGAGTGAACACTAATGGATTAGTTCCAAACATGCATATTTATTTCATAATCAATATCAATTGAAAACAACAAGGTTTACAAACGAAATTTGCAATTAAACTGGAAAGAAACTACAAATGTAAAGAAATGACATGAAAAATGCAGATTGCCAACTTCTAGGAACTGGGCTTTCGAACTTGATTCGCCGCTAAGGCAGCCATCTTCAGAGTTTACTCGTCGAGGTCAGTCTGAAAGGCTTCTGAACCTTCATTCTCGGGGGACTCTTCCACAGCATGAACTGATGTGCCTACCTGGCTGGATGAAGGAAGGTCGTTAATCTGAATACCCTGAGGCGTAATCGAGAACCTGTTGGCATCCAATAGAGTCTGAAACTGGCTCTTAAGAACCTTGCAGTTTTCAGTTGAGTGCCCTTGTGCCCCAGCGTGGTAATCACAATGGGCGCTTGCAATAAAACCTGGCGGATACGACGAAATTACCGGGTTAATCTCCTCTGGCACTATCAGACCACCCTTGATCAGATATGGCAATACCTAACTGTATGACATGGGCAACTGAGCAAACTGCCTTTCTGCCTTCTTTGGAATTTGCTTTGCGCGCCGTCCCTGTTGATGGCGATATGACCGTTGACTCCAGAAGGGAGATGATGTCTGATGCATGGACCCTAGGGGTTGTTGACTCTGAACGGTCAAGACATCTGGAGATTGAGCCTGAGATACCAAGGACTCCTTTTGCTCGGATGCACTCATCCTCAGGTTTAGCCCCGAAATTAGCAATAGCTGCGGGCCCGGAGATTTAGAGGTCATAAATTGCAAGGCATCCTTTGGGTCCAATGCAATTTTGGGGATGAAAGCAGGAGTGTCCATATTTTCTGTAATGCCTGGAATGAGACCCTCTGTTATACTCGTGTCGCCCGACGCGAACTTAACGGCTTTTGAATCGATCAAATCCTGAACTACGTGCTTAAAAGCTTTGCAGTTCTCAATATGGTGTCCGGGTGCCCCATCATGGAAATCACAATGGGCGTTTGTATTATAGCCAGGTGGTGGGGTCCCAGTTAGTGGATGTAACTTCCGTAGTTCGACCAACCGAAGCTATAGCAAGACTTGCAGCAACTGAGTGTAAGTCATGGGGATCTTATCAAAATTTCTATTGGGCTGCTTCAGCCTCAGCGCACACTTCCTGGCCTTAGGAGTATCCTGGGGAGTGAGAGATAGTTGCTGACGTGGAAAATCTGGGATCTCAGGTCGTGCCACCAGTCTTCGAGGCACATCACGCCTTGGGACAGGTTCCATGGACAAAAGCGGAGCGAGCATCCCTATTGCAGCTTTAGGCACCTGGTCACCTTCTTCTCTGAGCACCTTTCTTACTACCTCCATGATCAAACCCACCTGAGTTTTCAACTGCTGGTTCTCCTCTCTGAGTACCTTCTGGTTCGAACGCAACTCTTGCATGTTCCCCATAACCTGCCACATATGGCCTCGGACCTCACTTAGCTCTGCTCGTACCTGTTCCATAGCCTTGTAGAGATTTCTGTAATCTTCCTGATCGGATATCCTACAACAAACTGGTTAGCACAGGGAATAAGATCAATGATTCTGCGGTACCTGTTATACAAAATGATATGCAGATGCAAATGCAAACATGTAGCAAGGGATCAAGAGTGCGCTGTTGAGGAGACCAAGGCTCTGTTTTAACATAATCACAGTACTACCCTGACAATAAAACCCTGATGAGGACCAATAATTATGCACTGTCGAGAACAACCACATCTCTGATGATAAGAACCCTCTGATACCATCAATACTGATTCACTGTCAAGAAAACCAGGTTGTCTGAAGGTTAAGGTTTCCTGCAATAACCCGACCCCGCTCACAGGTATGAATCCTATCCACTGATAAGGTATGGCATCCTATGTGTTTCCCAGTGTCACAGACTTTCAAGAAACGATGATACGATACCCAGGAAGGTGTGGCATCATCACCTCTTGAAGCGGCCTCACTTAGCTGAGTCACAAATGATCGGTCCCCATAGTCGAAAATCCTCCAAACCAACAACCCTTCAAGCCCAAAGGGCCGGAAAAGAAGTCAACCGAGAGAATCTCATTTGAGCGTGGATTTTGTGAGACACTAGTACATGCAAAGCATGCACGCGCCCACTACTTTCCACAACTAATGCTATGTATACACTCAAGCCTGGGTCTATCTTATCACTCATCAGAGCCCCTCCCCACAACAACACAATAATGATATCATACTGAAAATAAAATGCTGAAAGTAAAATGCGATAAATAAATGCAAACCCAACAGATAAACACGCAAGCGCTAGGATAGACTCGCATAAGGAACCAGATTCCCCAGCAGAGTCGCCAGCTATCGCTACCGCGAAAATAAGGTGCCGGCAAAACAGAAGATTCGCCACCTTTCGTTATTTATCCCATAGGAAGGGAAAGGAAACGATCGGAAAAACCTGACGAAAAGGTATAAGACAAGGTCATCGCAACCATGTCTGGGTTCCGGAGTCGGTTACGCAAGGGGAAGGTATGAGCACCCCCCACGTCCATCGTACTCGATGGGATCCACGCTTGTTGTGTTTATCTGACGGGTTGGTTTAACTATCTATGCTAAAAGTCTGGTCTGAAAAGAAAAGAAAAATGACTCGGCAGAACACAACAGTTCTATGCCTACGTATTCCCGCCTGGAACGAGAAATCAGAGTCAACATAGTTCGCCTAACTACGGGTGAAAAAAGGGGGGGAGGTTGCTCGCCGAGATATCGCATCTCGTGCCTACGCACTTTCACACGGTGTGAAAGATCATAACAAATGTAGCTCAGGCTAACACGACCACAGGCTGGTTCGAAAGGTTTTACCAGAGTAGGGTTAACAAACGGTTCTAGCAGTTTGGTGTATGCAGCTCGCACGTTGGGGACTTAGGCATTTACTGTTTGTGGTAGAACTGAGAGTTAACCAAACTCTCCTTATGAAAATGGTTTCCAAGGATTAAAGGTCCCAGAGGACAAAAGGAAGTTTGATCTTTTTTTTCTATCTTTTAAAGAAGAAGTGTTTTGAGTTTTGTTTGTAACTCATGTCGCACTAAAGACTTGGACTTAAGAGTGAATGCGTCGCATGTCACCCAAAGGGTACCACACTAAACACCCAAGCTATTGAAGAGAAAATCTCCCACAACCCTTTCTCAAGTGCTTAAGGCTCGTAGCGTACAACGCGCGTTAATCTTTATTAAGTGTTTTAAAGATGTTTGAACATGAGAAGAGAAAAGATGCACTAAAGGGGAACTAATCCGATCCTAAGGTTGTATTTCAAAGTTGATCCTATGATTGAGGTTAGGAGGGAGCTACCTAATTTTATCATGCATGGTTAGAACCCTAATGTCTTTCATAACTTCTCTTGAACAAGAGAAGTCAGAGTCCCTAAGGGAACATGGCAAAGGAAAGCAACAGCAAAAGAAATAAACTGAAAGAATAAAACGGTAAGTAAAATGCGTGCAATGCAGCAATACAAGCAGAAGGAGACAAACTCAACTTCTAGAGCAAACAAACAAAAGCAACACAACACACAGGCAAGGGAGACAGACTCAACCTTCAGCCAACAAGCAAAGCCAAACAGTAACAGACAAGCAGAGGGAGACAGACTCAACCTCTAATGCAGACAAGCAAAGGGAGCCAGGCTCAACCTTTCAATGCACTTAGGCCTAAACCAACTATATGAAAGCCTAATTTAATGCAACACACTAGACAAACAGTCATACAAATACAATCAATCAACAAGAACACAACAAACAAAACAGCAAGCAAGCAGCTCAACAGCAAAGCAGTCTTCTAGCAGTAAAGCAACCCAACAGTCCGTAGTTGTCTTCATGTCCAATTTATCCATCAAGAGAAAAGAGAATAAGGCCTTCACCTTCAAGCTTCAACTTGCTCTATCAAGAGATGATAAGAAACACAAATTTTATTGCATGATGAGGGGAAGCATGATGGAAACCAAAGGAATCCATCGTGGCACTCAACCACTCATCTAAGATTGGTATCCTCAAAGGTTTTACCTTTTATGGTAGGCCTTTAGTCCTTCCAAAGGAGGGACTAGGCTCCCACAAAGGAACCTTGCATCATAGGATATGAAATGGAATGCAAGCCAAAGCAAACCAGACTTATGGAAAAGGAAGAAACTCCTAAAGGCTCTAAAAAACCTAATCTACAAGCTCTAAAAGAAAACCTCTAAAAGGGAACTAATGCACCAAATCAAGCCTTACAATTAAGTCTATAGAAGCATCAACATGCCTATTAATCCATCAAAAAAGATTTGGAAACTTATCATGTTCTAATGGCCACTTTTGAAGTTCAACTATGGGAAGTACTATGCTAGAGGCATCCTACAAACAGCCTAGATGTAAAATCTATCTAAAATAGTAAATCAACTCCTAAAAATCTATAAATTTTCCTAAGGGATCCTAAATGTGTTAAGAATCTATGGTAAAAGGATCAGAGCCTAAATCTATGCTTAAGGGCACTAAAGAAAATCTAAACCAAAGGTTGTCAAAGGAAAGGCCAAAAGGGGAAGCCTCTAAAAACCTACTCCAAAATAGAACTTAGAGTTATCTAAAAATTAGGATAGAAATCCTACAATCTCATCAATGAGTCTACCACCAGCCTGCAAAATATCAAGCCCTAATTCTATACCAAAAAGGAGTACAAAAATCAGAAAGAAACAAACATAAAATGCCAAATTAAATGAAATCAAAAAAATGGAAAAATAGCAAATAAATTGGAAATTGCACAAAAATAAAATCCAAGGGCATCAAAAAATCAGAAATTAAATCAGGTGCATTCTCATATTTTTCTCACAATTTTCTGATGAATATTCAATTTAATATGAATTAAAGAAGATAGAAGCAATTAAAAAAATCCAAAAATGAATAAAAGAAATAAAAACAACCAGGAAATAACAACAGCTGTTGGATCCAAGACTAAGTCCACTAATCCAAGGAACACGCGCGTGCCACATCATGCCAGCAAGGATTAATGAAACTGCAGCGTTTTGGCTGGTCAATGGTCCAAGTCTTCAGGGTGAATCACAGGCGTTAGATCTCATGACTTAGTCAAATAGTTCAAACAAATTGTGTGGCTCAGACATCGTCTTCC